>CM076581.1:180273596-180634188 GCA_034641835.2 Pinus albicaulis | reverse complement strand
CAAAAATTTCTGAAGATGAATAAAATAGAAGCATATTAGATCTAAACAGAACATGGATCAAAAGTCTAATCCATGGATCACCCTAGTGAAGGGCAAAACCCCTGTTAGGGTCCCGTGATTTGGCCGATTGGCTAGCCAAATGACGATGTAACATCAAACCAAGCTTTGGAGCCCAAGGACCTAGCCTTCCTGGACTCAGAGAGGGCTCTCTCTATAAGTGCAAAAGATGTCGGCGTGTTTACTTGCGATGTTCTGATATTAGGCTAGTTATGAAGTGTGTTTTTTGGTTTTTTAGTTTTTAAGTTTGTGAGGGATGAAACTGATCAAATACATAAACCGGATAACAAGATGTAGATAAATTGGGCTATGGGGTCAAACAGGTCAAGGAAGCTATGAAGTGATGATGTAAAGCTGCTGTAGGGCCGATTTGATTCACAATAGAAGGGATCTCTGGGCAAAATGGATTAAATGAACAATAAGTTGGTGAAAGACAAGGAATTTCAAGTGCAAACTAGTTAATAGCAGACATAAACATGTAATAGCAAGCCATTAATCATGCTAGGAATAACTATAAGCTAATCAATACATAGAAATCAAACATTCCAGCCATACATAGAGGTATATGACCCTCTAACTTCGGGAAAAGGATCAGACTTTGGGGAAAACACATAAGACGGACTAACAACTCATAAACTATGCCTAACGCCTAAACATAGTTCTGGTCATTGGGCACTTGACAAATAAGTTTTCATAGTTTCGTGCAAAGGGCTAGACCTGACTAGGCCTCCTTGGTTCAACAAAATGATCAACAAATCACTAGTGGTGTTTTATGGATGAACTATGGCACCGAGCAGGTGAGAAGGCAAACCATGCCACATCCTACCTAACATACATGAATCCGATGAATAAATCTAGCAACAATACCTAGATTACTAAAGAGCAAATTTAAGAATTCTTTAAAGTATAACTAAGGAGAAGAAACATCGTTATGAAGATTCATGGATTTTGAGGTGCCTCCATGGGCATGTCTCAAAATCAATCTTTACTGATCTATAGCAGCAAGAAAAATGAATTATGAGTGAAAACTAGAAGACAAAACACATTAAGAAACACTATACCATTCTACCATGTCAAGGAATCCATCAACAAGCCTTCAACATTCCTCAAAAGCATCCAAGAGGTAGTCCCAAAATCATAACTCAAGTGTATTCTTCAAAGCTCATATGACCAATGCATTAATTCTTCTCTCAAGTTCAGCCTCTGATTTACAATGAGAACCATGGGATAAATAGGCTTGAGGGAGGAAAACCTCATGGAGCAACTAGCTATCCCATTGGCCAAGTCAAAATATCTAAATTTGTCCTTGAGGCTTTGCAAAGCCCAAGGCACAAAATATCCCATAAAATATCTAAAAAACTGCTAAAAACGGAAATTATATTGACTTTACATGATTTTCCCATGATAAAAATAGCTTAACGCACATTTGGGAAAAGCAGATTTTTTGAGTTCAAAAATTACAAAAATACTTCATATTTATGCCTGAAAAAGGTCCCCTGACTTGCTGGATGCAAATGGCAGCCTTCCCGATGTCGAAATGAGGCTCATGAGGGCTTGCTGGAAAGCTTTCTGTGTCTATTTTCCGGCGCAACTGGAACCAATTCAATCCGAGGTCCGGAAGTCATCCAAAACTGTACCTGTGTGAAAAAACCCAGAAAATAGTAGACTGCTGATATGGCGGGCAGAATGTGCAAAATGAGGGTGTTTTTCGCCAATTTGAGGGGGCGAATGATCTTCAAATGCCCTGAAAATCACTGGAGACCTGCTCATGGAATTATGGCATCCATCGGTATCATCCTCCTCCCTTGAAAAATCCTCGAACTGAAACGGTGCAATTATGAGTTTTTGACTAAAAACCCAAAAAATGCCGAAAAACAAAAAGTTGCCGAAATAGGCCCAAAATTGGCATGCATGACCCTCAAGGGTCCATAGAAACATGCTCCTAATCTGATACCAAAATATCAAGGGCTGATATGTCTTTCTTCTCTTTCCGTGTCGGGCGCTCCTTAAAACTGCTGTTCTTGATCATCATCCTTATGCTGTTGCGCAAACTGCTGAGCTGCTGCTGTTCAGCACTATCCTCCTCTGGTTCCTGCTTCTGCTGATCTTCACCACTGTCATGTTGCTCCTGTTGTCTTGCTTTGGAGGCATTTTGACCTAACTATGCTTTGGAAGAAACCAACTGCCTTTTATGAACAATGCCCTACTGGATTGAAAATGGCCACTATATTGTTTGGACAGATATGGACACTGTGGATTGGATGAAATGCAACAATGCTTCCTTGAATAAGCTCACCTCTGTACTTCTTAAAAACAGTCCTTCAACTCTGTATGCACTTCAGCCATGCAAACTTTTAACAATGGTACCATGTGTAAAAGATGGGATAACTGCTTTGTAGATTCCCTGTGTACTGTTTTGAACAATCACCCCTCTTGTGACTTTATTAGAGGCCAGCTTACACTTGTATTTGTGTCTTCAAAACCAAACTTCAAAAATTAAAACCCTGCTCTTTAAATCATTCACCTTGAAAATGCTTCTGTCAACAGGTTTTCTATAAAAGAGACCACACAGTGGAAAAGAAAGGAGACCTTTTGGTTAGGTGAAAAATTAGCCCACAGTATTAAGGAAAACACCTTTCACTTATAAATTTTGAGAAGTTAATTACCAACTTTGTACTTCTGCCTTTGATGTCAAAATCCAACATCAACAACCTCTGTCCTTCTGCCTCCAATGTTTAACTTCTTATCAACAATATCATGTTAATGTGTCAGCTATCTTGATTGACTCTCCTCACAACAACATCAGTAGTGAAATACAAGAAATAGTGATCTCTAGTATAAGTTTGCTGTGATAAGTGTTTTGATAACCCCGTTCCCTAGAAATGACCTTCCCCTCGAAACATATCACAACAACAGTTCTTCAAAATGACACCATTCAGTGAAAGAAAAGCAGAACTAGGCTAGGTGATTTATCAGTGCACTATGCTTTTTAGGAAACACACCCTTGCTTGTGGGTTCAAAAGATCTATCAATACATCTATGCTCCTGTCTCTGATGTTAGAGTTCAACCATCAAAAACCCCGCCCTCAAAGGTTCGCCCACCTTGAAGACTCCCTCTCACAACAACTCTTTTCTCAATGAGACAATGGTGTAAATGGAAAACAGACTTAGCTTGTGTGAAATCGCACAAAGGGGTTTAGAGAACACATTCTCTGCTTCAGCCAGGAACTATTTTCAAATTTGTGAGTTTAAATAGTCCATCAACACCTCTATTTTAATATCAAATGCAGTCACCAAGCACTCTGCCCTTTATACAGTGGCCATTTTCACTGGTGAAGTTTTGAGAAATCAACACCACTTTGGTACCTCTGCCTTTAATGTCAAAATCTAACCATCAATAAGCTCTGTTCCTCAGTGTACTGCGTACTTCTGGCTTCAAATGTTAGACTTGATCATCAACAACTGTGCCTTCTAGAACATGGCCTTATTTCACCCTCAAAATTACTCTGTTCAACAATCTTCAGAATGATACAATGTAGTGTAATGAACAAGAAGACTTAGTTTAGGTGCAAGATAAGTGCAACAGTGGTTTAGAGAACACACTCTCTGCTTCAGCCAGGAACTATTTTCAAATTTGTGAGTTTAAATAGTCCATCAACACCTATATACCCCTGTTTCCAATATTAATTTCAAACATTAACAACTCTGTTTTTCCGAAAAAGGCCTCTTTCTTTTGTGAAGTTTTTTAAGAGAACAAAAACTGCTTTTATACTTCTGCCTCCAGAGTTAGAAAAACATCAATTAAATCTGCCCTTCAATGTAACATTTACCCTTAGAGCCTCTTTGTCAATCAGCTTTTCAACATGATAATGAGGTGAAGAAAAAGGGAAAACCTAGGTTAACCATACATAGTGCTTTATGAGGGACACTTCTTCTTGTGAAGTTTTAAGAAAACATTACTTGTATACCTCTGCCTTCAAAGTTTAGATTTGACCACCAACAAACTTTGCCCTCCGGAAAAATGGCCCTATCCACCTTTAGAAAACTCTCTGTCAACAATTCTCCACAATGATATAATACAGTGCAAGGGAGGAGCAGACTTAGCTTTGGTGAAAGAATCAGTGTAACAGTAATTTAGACAATACACTCTTGGCTTGTGAGTTTTGAGATATGCACCAATACACTCTATAACCCTGCCTCCAAGGTTTAAACTCTCATTAACAACTTCGGCCCTTTTAAATTACCTCATCTCACTGTGTAGGAAAAATGCTTTTGTTTTTAGCAAATATGGCAAGATCCGGGGTTTTCAAACATGTTTGTCACTTATCAACACTTTGCAATTGATGGGATTTCATAAAAATACCTCGAACTTGATGGATGCTCGTTTGAAAAGATGTAAGAAATCCTGGATAGCTTGAAAAAGTTGCGCGGAAATCTCTGGAGCAAACCCATCGCACAGGAGAAAGGCTGTCGGGTCGACTTTTCGTGCGGTCGGGCGGCCACCTACAGGCACGTCGCGCCCACCTACAGGCACGTCGCGCCGAAGAAGGAAGCCTTTACAAAAATCTGCCTAGGCACGTCGCGCCAAATCCCAGGCACGTCGCGCAAGTTTGCAGTTTATTTTGAAGGCCTTCCCGGTGTCGGAATTGGGCGCGAGATGGCTCGTTGGAAATCTGTGGAAGTCTACTTTCCAAAACAACTTGAATTTTGTCATTTGGTGTCCATTTGATCCTTCAAAAATTTATTTTCCCAACACTGGTCAAAACTGGTAAATCCTGGTGCAGAAATGCATCGAGCTGTTTGTAGACCATTTTTGAATGCCTTCCCGGTGTCAGAATTGGATGCGAGATGGCTCGTTGGAAAGATGTGGAAGTCTTATTTCCAGAAAAACTTGAATTTTTTCATTTTGTGTCCGTTTGAGCCTTCAAAAACTGACTGTCCCATCACTGGTCAAAAATGGTGTATGCTGGTGCAGAAAAACATTGCGTTGATTGCAGGCTACTTTTGGATGCCTTCCTTTTGTCGGAATTTGGGCCGAGATGGCTCATCGGAAAGCTATGGAAGTATATTTTCCATAGAAACTTGAATTTGTTCATTTGGAGTCCAATTGAGCCTTCAAAAACTGACTGTCCCATCACTGGTCAAAATGATGAATCCTAGTGCAGAAATTCTCCCGTGACATCTGTATTTTTCACATTTCTCATAAACCATGATACTTGTGTAGAAACTGAAGAAGGTTTTTCTTAGTGAACCTATGAGGGACAAAAACCTCTCTCAATTTTGTAAATTTCATCTCTGTTTGATCAGAAAATCATTTTGAAACAAACTGCCCGGGTGCTCCTTAACCCTAATTTCACTGTGGCAGAGGTATGATGATTCAACAGCCAAGCAATTTTACTATCCCTGTGTATTTTCTGTGATGAGATATTTGAGCTTCTTTTTGAATGTGGGGGATGGCCTTTTGACAAATTCTTGGCTTCCTTTTGACCATGATGGCAGAGTTTGTTTTGAGATCAAGACCCCTTTTGTCAATAGAACCATTTCATGACTGAACATATGTTCACTGTTTTTCTCTCTTGGCGATTTTTAGCAAGGAAGGGCTATTCATAATGTGCCAAAAATTTGAAAGCTTTTAACACCTATTTCTTGAAAAGCATTTCTTTGGATCTTTGGCATGTGATTTTGTTTTGCTGCTTGAACCTTTTCTTCAAGGAAAAGTCTTCTTTTTGGTATCAATGGCACACATATATTCAATATTTTCTCTTTTCTACTGCAGGTACAGTCTGAAAGATAGCTCTTTGAAGAGGGAAAACAATACCTTTGCACCATAAACAGTAACACTTACCTGTGCAATGACTCCTTTACTCAATTTCTTTGTGTCCTTTCTCTGCACTTTTTATACCCATCAGTTTTCAACAACCTATAATGACTTTGGCCATCTGCTCATATATGGAGGAGGCTTTTCATCAGGTAAGGTATCTGAAGGTTTTTTCAACAACTCTGTTTGACACAGCCTTTCTATGAATGTGATGGTAAGTGAACCTCTTGAAAAACATCAAATTTAGCATCTCTTTTTGGCAAACATCACCGTATTTCAGAAGAAACCCTAGCCACAGTGACACTGTTTATCTGCTCTACTCTAAAGGTAACTGGGATATCATCATGTGTTTTGGTCATCTCATGACAAACCATTTGAAGGATAATCTCTGTAATTTATGGAGGTCAGTGTCTTTTGAGAAAACAAGAACTTTCCTTCTGCCTTTGTAATGGCATTGGTTAACAGCATCTATTCCATTTGATTTTGGACAAAACGGGCTTCTTATGATTGGGATGTTTACTGATGACAGGCCTTCTAAAGCTTCAACAATTCATATGTTTTGAAAGTTTGAAATGAGCTCCTTTATCAGGCCAAACTCCCTCTTCCTTTGAGTTTATCATATTTCCACTACATTCCTGTTATGATCATTAGCCATTTTCATAAAACCTGGAGTCCTTGTTTCATTTGTTTCAGCTCAAGACAAACCTGGATCTTCGCCACCTTCTGAGTCAACACTGGCCTGCGCCCTCTGCTTATGGATGAAGGAGGCGCCCTAACCCTCTGCTTGTAATGAAGGAGGTTCTGGGCCTTGACAATTTACCGTTTTGCTGAGACAGTGGCGACCCTTTCTTACTGTGATTTTCATGCTGGAAAGAGCTGTAAGGTCCTGATGAGTGACTTTTGTTTTGCAGTTTCATCTCAGGCTCACAATACATTTAGAAGCAGCTGTTCCTCTAACTGTAAACTCAAACATTTACTCCATGAGATTAAATATATTTCCTGTCTTTGTAGAACCATAGAACACTGTGAAAAACCTAATAGTCAGCTTGGGATTGGATTTTATGAAGTGCTGAGGATATGGTGATACCTAGCGACGAAGGCTGTTTGTCACTTATTGCAAGTAAGGGGATCACCATGGTGGTTCATTGGCAGTATTTAGCTAAGGCTTTTTGGCTTTTTGATGATTGCCAAAGGTGAGATGTCCTAAAACGCCACTTCCTAACATAGGGGAGACTTTTTGAAACAGATGTGGATTTTCTTTTTAAAGCTGATGGGTAGGTCAATAAGGCTGAAGCTAGATAGGATTGTGATATGAGGTTTTTGATTTCGACATGGACGAACTGAAAAGGTAGAAAGGTTAAAAAAGTTTTAGGAGGGTTTTCTGGATGACATATTGACATAAGGAAATCAGTTTCTAGAAAACTCAGCTGTAGATATAGTCATCACTAACATGTAAAAATACTGATGGCTAACAGTGGCTCCATTTGGGGAGGGTAGCTCCTCGTCAGGAGGTGTCTAGAATTCAGATCTTTGGCTTATGAAGACCAGTGCCTTATCCATTGGCGCAAAATTTACCCTTCTCTTGATGTTATTTCTGAAGAATGACAGCATGGTTAACATCAAGGATACTTCTACCTACCCCACTATCTTTCCTAACATTTTTTCTTCTCTTTGGCGCATTTGAACTAGCAGCCTTTGACAATGCATTTTTTTCTTTTTGCAAAATGAACCTATCTATTTCTACTCTTATATCTGCCGGGAGTTCAGATTAAGCTGATGAACTCCTTCATTTATCTACCTAAAACTAGATCGACTGTCAAGATTAAGCAGTTTGACAGGATTTCATTCTCTAATCTACAACATGAAATTTAAAAATGATCAAATCAGGATTAGGCGGTCTGATTTGTCATGCATTTGTGGCATAAAGGACAAGCTTCACACAAATGTTATTCTGCAACAAAGGAAACTAGACAAGCGGGGCTAAGATGTACAATGTGTTTTTCATCCCTCGCTTCTCTCTTTGGTTCTGTTTTAGTCATGTGGAACCAGAATCTCTCCCTAATCTAAGCTCTGTGATAAGTCAATCTTACACAATGTTGACTATCTTGGCGCTCACTAACTTATCAGCAAATAAATTTAAACATGCTCAGCTATGATTAGGCTAGATAGCCGAACAAGACATTTGAAGCACTAGTAGCGGCATTTAGACTTGCTCGCTTTCTGAAAGACTATTTTTTGGAACATGGGGCCTTGGTTCTATCTTCACTTGCCCTCTTTTCTGCTTTTTACTGTTTCTTCAAACAAACTACAAATGAAAAGGTGCTCACAGGCTAAGCTTATTTTCTATTGTTGTCTTTCTATCCTGATCTAATATGTGCACAATAGACATTTGTTTGGTGAACTCTGTTTTCCAATGCAACCAGTCAAGTAGATGCTCACATGGGTGATTCTGGTTTATTTCTTTCATGATGCGGAAATAATGAAAAGGCCACTCCCATTTAGTTTGTTTCTGGATAGTAGAGCTTAAGTTTTTTCTCATTCTTGGTAGCAACTTGTTTATGATAGAACCCACTACCCCTACAGATTTCTCAAGGAAAACAACAAATAGATCTTGGAATAATACCTGATCTAGAGGATTCGATACATAGGATTTATTCAAGACTACTCTTTCAGACTTCTCAAGGAAAACAACAAATGGATCTTGGAATAATACCCGATCTAGAGGTTTTGAGATATAGGCTTCATTCAGGACTACTCTTTCTTCCACTTGGCTATATTTGGGACTCTCACGGTAAAGCAACTCTTCCTCTTGCTCATGATCACTGGAACTGTCAGACTCATCATATATTGCAGTGTATTTTTCAATCCAAGCTGATGTGTTTTGATAGGGCGGGCTGGAAACTGTGTGAAGGTCATCAGGTTGATGGGCAGGGATACACTTTGACAGTAAATTATCTTGAAAGGATAGTGTGACAACTCCCATGTGTTTATCAACCTCTACTTCTTCATCTGAAATTTGTAACTCAATGGAACTGGGTAACTGCAAATCTGGAGTTAAGGAAGATTCTATGTCCAAAATGATTTCCTCAACTATTTCAGGCAAAGGATTCTCATTTACAATATGCTCAAGAATTTCACCATCTTCCTCAAACTCATCATCAAAGCTGAAAAAATGTTGATTTCCAATCATGTGCATGTTATCTCTGACGGGCTGAAGTGAAGTAGAGCAAAAAGTCCGAGACTCTTCACTTACTTCTAAACTTTCAAGGTTCTCCTCATGAGTGTCATAGATGACCGGTAATGGCTGCTTACTTTTCTCAAATTTATGAAACTGAGCTTCCTCCCAAAAATCAAAAACTGAATCTTCTGCAAAGTTAGCTTTTGTTTGGAAATCATATAAGTCAACATATTGATCAAACATTTGAGAATCATTAACATAAGCAATGTCACCAACCATGTACATTGGACTGCCAGATTTCTTTTCTTCAACTTGATTTATAAATCTATTTTCTGACTTATGATATGGAGGATTAACAGGAGAAAGATCAGAGAAGTTTTGGTTATTAGTTTCTGCATCTAGTAATGGAAAATGCGTTTGAGAGCTTCTTCCTTTTCCATTATCTTCTTGTTTATATCACTTTCATCGTATAAGATAAAAGAATCTAAATTAGAATGAGTGGAATAAATGGGAGTATTGTTTTCCATGACTGCTTGAGTTACCAGAGGTTGAGTTACTTCCAGTCCCAGGTTTTCCATGACTGCTTTAGGCATGAGGTTATGGGAGGTACCCAAATCTAACATGGCATTATGTAATATCTTGTCCCGTATGTTCAGGCTCTCATAGGAAGGAGAAACATATATTTCTCGGTATTGACCTTCTATTTTCGGGCCGAATAAGAGCTTGGGTTTGTTTTCAGTTAGATTTAAAGTATCTGCCTTGATCCCTATGTCAAAAACTTTGAAAATTTGAGATCTATACCTATCTATAGTTATTAACTCGGTAAGGGGTATGGTAATTTTTATTTCGGAAACTTCCCCTTTGAAACTAAAAGGAGTTTGTAGTTTGGGCAGATTTGTTTAAGCTTTTTCGGACATGACCTTTTCTATGCTTTTAATCTGTCGATTCTGGTTTGAGACCTTGTTTGACACAGTCGCCTCGGGAGTCTTTGTGGAGGTACTAGGAGTATCCGAGCTAAGAGTTTTTTGAATAGCTTTATCTTTGTTTTGGTCGATTTTCTTAGCCACAATTTTGTTGCTATCCATGGCTTTTTTAAAGATGGTGTCAGAGGTTTTAGCAGTGTCAGGGCTACTCTTCTTGGAGTGGTCTTGGTTTTTTCTGCTTCTAAGGTTATACTGCCTATGAGCTTCTATAATGGCATTCTGAAAATCTATGGCAAGATCTTCGAGATCTTCATAGTCGGTTTCGTCCTGACTTGGGGAGCATAACTCTTGCTCTTCTGCTGTGGGGTAAACCTTACTCTCGTTATCAGAACCTATGAGTTTCCAATGATTTTCATCAATGGGTGCAGTATCCTTATTCTCTTCATTAACATAATTCTCACTTAAGGATGGTCTGATCTACTGATCATTTCCTCTTGGTTTATTTTGAGACTGATCTTTTCTAAAGCCTTGTTTCTCGTTTTGAGGGTTTAGTTGGTTTTCCCTAGGAGGCACTTTTTCACTCATTTTTTCCCACATCTTTGTCATGGATTTGATCAGGCCATCTATTCTAGGATCTAGGGAAGGAGATGAAGTGGAGACCTTATCTCTATATGGGACTTTTCCTTCTAATCTAGTCCTAGCTCTTTTTTCTGCTAAGTTGGCTTCTGTTTTTATGGCTATTTGTTGCATTTCCTCTAGGGTAGGGGGATCCTTGTCTCTCAGATGATATGTCATGTCTGGATCAAAACCCTCGGGGAATTTTGCCAAGACTAAACCAAGTGGGGGTTTGAAGTGAGGTGGGAGGGCATTATACACATTGTTGAACCTAGTGCAGTATGCCTGGACACTTTCCCCATTTTCCCGTTTTAGGTTGTTATATTCTGACAGAATTTGAATAGGGTTCCTTCAGACTTCCCACTTGTTCGTGAAGACTTGGCAGAGTTCTAGGATGTTGTGGATGCTGTTTGGAGGCAAGCTTTTAAACCATGTTTTGGGTTCTCCACCCAGGCTTTGGGCGAATATTCTCATTCTGACGGTTTCGTCGTGTACTTCCATGTATTCAAAAGCATCACTAATCCTACTTACATGCTGTTGAGGTGTGGTGGTGTCTTCTCCAGTAAAGTGAGGGATCTTGTCCTGATATTTGTTTGGGAGAGGAGCTAAAGGTGGTGGCAACACCAAAGGTGCGTACCAGGCCGCCATGATTGGAGGTAATGGATGATGCACGAGATGAGGACTAGTAGGCTGAAATGAAGTGGTTTGAACAGTGGTGGTTTGACCAGGTGTGGCGGATGAACTTGGACTAGTGATCTGGTTTTGAGCAGATCTGGGGTGATAAGAGCCAAACTGATAGAGAAGCTGGAAATCAGGAGGAGTGGTGGGTGAAGCTTCTCTAATAGGACTCTGTGGTGGGTTTAGGGGTTCAAGATCGTCAAAGTTAATCTTACTATATGATTTGCTTCTGGGAAGAGCTTGTGATGACTCTAGTTCAAAAGGTGAATCTAGTAGGATAGTGTGATGTTTAGGTACAGATCTTGCTCTACGGATGGATCTACCAGTATCTAGATGGTCAGTTTCAGAAGCTTGCCACAGAATCTTTTCCGGGTCATCTACTATGATAGGGGGATTTGGGTCTGGATGGGATCTGGTATTGATTCTTCGTGAAGCCAGATTTTAGATCCAGGGTTCAGAGAGAATGGTATTGGTGAATGTTTTGGATGAGTGATTTTTCTAAAGTTATACTAAGGCGAAGGATGGTCAAACATAGAAGGGATGGATTAGTGGAGTCGCTAGGTGGAAATGGATTGTTTTTGTGAAGATAGCTATGGTCCACCACCAAGACTAATCTGAGAATGTTTTGGATTTTCTGAATTTATGTGCAGCCTATGGTTTGTTAAAGTATCCTAGATTTGTTTCAACACTTTGCTAGGGTGATGAGAACAAAAAGAGTTTACTCTAAAAAATGAGTCTATGGACTGCTTGCTTGTTTATGGTACCTAAGGACCAAAGAGTTTATAAGAGTTTGTTGGACTATTATGTACTCAGTGTCTTACCTGTCACTATGTTAGTGAGCAGTGGGATAAGTCAATCAGATAGTATTCTTAAAAATAAGGGACTTCTAGAGTTCTAAGGTGTCCTTAGATTGTCACTAACTCAATGTCCCACCGTGATCGCCATTATGTTAGTGAGGCGATGAGGTGGCTAAATCGGATGGAATTCTAAAATTTAGCAAGGTAGTAAGGCCTACTGGAGGCTAGTGGAGTCGCCAGGTGGATTTTTAGTTGTTTTGAGGTATATGTGTATGGTCCACCACCAGTACTGACAAAAACCAATCTAAGGGAGTTTTTTTTTGGGGTTTTTCTGAGTTTTATGTAGTTCTAAGGTTTGGAAGAGTTTCCTATAACTGACTCATCATTTTGCTAGGATGGTGAGACAACCAGATTCTACTCTTCTAAGTTTGACTGAGATTTTGAGAGTTCCTAAGGGATACCTAGGACGTTTTGACTCAAAGTCCCACCGTGATCGCCATTATGTTAGTGTGGCGATGAGGTGGCTAAATCGGATGGAATTCTAAAATTTAGCAAGGTAGTAAGGCCTACTGGAGGATAGTGGAGTCGCCAGGTGGATTTTTAGTTGTTTTGAGGTATATGTGTATGGTCCACCACCAGTACTGACAAAAACCAATCTAAAGGAGTGTTTTTGGGGTTTTTTGAGTTTTATGTGCCTACAAGGTTTGGAAGAGTTTTCCTATAACTGACTCATCATTTTGCTAAGATGGTGAAAGAGCTATTTTCTACTCCTCAAACAATCTCTAAGTTTACTAAGCTTGATTGAGACTTCGGGAGTTACTAAATTGTACTTAGATTGCCACTAACTCGGAAGGTCCTACTGTGAGTGTCACTATGTTAGTGAGCAGAGGGATAAGTCAATCAGATAGTATTCTTAAAAATAAGGGACTTCTAGAGTTCTAAGGTGTCCTTAGTTTGTCACTAACTCAATGTCCCACCGTGATCGCCATTATGTTAGGGTCCCGTGATTTGGCCGATTGGCTAGCCAAATGACGATGTAACATCAAACCAAGCTTTGGAGCCCGAGGACCTAGCCTTCCTGGACTCAGAGAGGGCTCTCTCTATATTTGCAAAAGATGTCGGTGTGTTTACTTGCGATATTCTGATATTAGGCTAGTTATGAAGTGTGTTTTTGGTTTTTTTAGTTTTTAAGTTTGTGAGGGGTGAAACTGATCAAATACATAAACTGGATAACAAGATGTAGATAAATTGGGCTATGGGGTCAAACAGGTCAAGGAAGCTAATGAGGTGATGATGTAAAGCTGTTGTAGGGCCGATTTGATTCACAATAGAAGGGATCTCTGGGCAAAATGGATTAAATGAACAATAAGTTGGTGAAAGACAAGGGATTTCAAGTGCAAACTGGTTAATAGCAGACATAAACATGTAATAGCAAGCCATTAATCATGCTAGGAATAACTATAAGCTAATCAATACATAGAAATCAAACATTCCAGCCATACATAGAGGTATAAGACCCTCTAACTTCGGGAAATGGCTATCAGACTTTGGGGAAAACGCATGAGACAAACTAACAACTCATAAACTATGCCGGAATGCCTAAACATAGTCTCTAAGTCATTGGGCACTTGGACAAATAATTTTTCATAGTTTTAGGCAAAGGGCTAGATCGGGACTAGGCCTCCTTGGTTCAACAAGATGATCAACAAATCAGTCAAAGAGAAAGTTTTATGGACAGAACTATGGGCGGCTTGTAGGTAGGTAGGGCAAACCATACATCCTACTTAACATACATAGAACTGATGAATAAAACTTAGCAACAATACCTTAGGTTACTAAAGAGCAGCTAAGAATTCTTTAGCATAACTAAGGGAGAAGAAAACATCAAGCTATGAAGATTCAGGAATTTTGAGGTGCCTCCATGGGCATATCTCAAAATCAATCTTTACTGATCTATAGCAGCAAGAAATATGTAATATGAATGAGAACTAGGAGACAAAACACATTAAGAAGCACTATACCATTCTACCATGACAGGGAATCACATCGACAGCCTTGCCATTCCTCAAAAGCATCAAGAGGCAGTCAAAAATCATAACTCAAGTGTATTCTTCAAAGCTCATATGACCAATGCATTAATTCTTCTCTCAAGTTCGGCCTACGATTTACAATGAGACCCATGGAATAAATAGGCTTGAGGGAGGAAAACCTCATGGAGCAACTAGCTATCCCATTGGCCAAGTCAAAATATCTAAGCTTGTCCTTGAGGCTTTGCAAAGCCCAAGGCACAAAATATCCCATAAAATATCTAAAAAACTGCTAAAAACGGAAATTATATTGACTTTACATGATTTCCCAATGATAAAAATAGCTTAACGCACATTTGGGAAAAGTAGATTTTTGGAGTTCAAAAATTACAAAAATACTTCATATTTATGCCTGAAAAAGGTCCCCTGACTTGCTGAAGGCAAATGGCAGCCTTCCCGGTGTCGAAATGAGGCTCATGATGGCTCGTTGGAAAGCTCTCTGTGTCTGCTTTCCGACGAAAGTAAAATCACCTCAATAAGATCTCTGAAAGTCCCTCAAAACTATACCTGTGCGCAAAAACCCAGAAAATAGCAGACTGCTGATATGGCGGGCAGAATGTGCAAAATGAGGCTGTTTTTCGCCAATTTGAGGGGGCGAATGATCTTCAAATGCCCTGAAAATCGCTGGAGACCTGCTCATGGAATTATGGCATCCATTGGTATCATCCTCCTCCCTTGACAACTCATCAAACTGACATGGCGAATTTATGAGTTTTTGGCCAGAAACCCAAAAAATGCCAAAAAACAAAAAGTTGCTGAAACAGGCTCAAAATTGGCATGTATGACCCTCAAGGGTCCATAGAAACATGCTCAGAAGCTGAAGCCAAAATATCAAGGGCTGATATGCTTTTTTCTTCCTTCCGTGCTAGGCGCCTCTCCTTCAACTTCTTCAATTTCTCTTGCGCTACCTTTAATTTTCGCCTGGCAAACTGATTTAGCTTCTGAAAGTGAAGAGTCATCTTTCTATGTAGCTCAAGATCTCTATTTGCCTTCTCAAGCTTTAATTCCAAATGCTGGTTAGCTTTCTCAAGCCATGCTTCCTTGTTTTCCTCAATTTCCTGCTCAAAGAGGGCAGTGAGAGGAAAAGCTTCGAATTGAGCTTGTTCTTCTGCTCTCTGTTTCTCCAAGGCTCTTCTAAGCCCGATGGTCCTAGGCCTCTTTCGCCTAGGCTGGTCTTCCTCCTCTTCATCATCAAACTCGCCAATGAGCTCTTCAATTCTTACTTGCGCCTTTTCTACCTCTTTCTTATACTTGATCGCCCTTGCCTCATGAATGGCTGCATGATACTTCATTTGTTTGTTTTCAACCTCCAAGAAGTGGTTGAAATTCCTCGCCCTTTGAAGATCTTCTTGTATCCCCTCAATTTGCCCTTCTTTGTGAATGAGGAGGTTTTCAAGGAGGCGGGCCTCATTGTCACTATCATCACTTTGGATAGGGATAATAGCTAACTCACCTCCATGCTTTGCACTTTCTCCAAATTTACTTTTTCCTTTGAAAGCTAATCTGGCGCTTTTTCTCCTTGGCAAGCTAGAAGTTGTCCTTTTGGGCAATTTCCTCTTTCTAGGAACAGTTTTGGTCACTGTCAAGGAGGCAGCTTCAGCTTGCTGTCCTTCCTCAACATCCTGTCCAGCTTGTGGCTCAAAAGGCGCTTCAATTGTTTGCTCAACCTGTTGCTCTTCAATTTCTGTCTGCTGCTGTTCCTCTTCCGGTACTTGCTGCTGTTCATCAACCTATAGCTGCTGCTGATCTTCAAACTCTGGCTGCTGCTGCTCACTAATCTCCAACTGCTGCTGTCCCTCAAAATCTGGCTGCTGCTGCTCACTGCCTTCTTTTTCTCCCGGTGGTTCACTGCCCTCTCCTTCTCCCTGTTCACTTGGCTGCCCAGTGGTCATCTTGAGTTTTTTAGGGTAAAGCCTGCTGGAGCAAGGCAAGTGATGGATGATGGTAGAACACACATGAAGCAGGGAGGAATGATTGGTAAAAATCACATAAGTGATGAAGAAGATCCCATGAGAGCACTTTCCTTATCTGTTGGTGAAGATAATCTTGATCAAGGAATGATGAAAGAGAGAAGGGATTTGCTGAGGTGGAGCCTTCTTTTGGACAGTAGCTGCCATTTTCTCTATGCTTTTGGACAAAAATTATGGAAGGTTTAATTGCCTGCTTCTGGTAAAATGCATCAACAAGCGGACATGATAGGAAAAAATTTGGCTAAACCTCCCTTCACAAGTGAAATATCTCATTATGGATTTCATCAGCGGAGCATAACTGTCAAGAAGATAGGAGAAAGGAAAAATAGCAGTGATGGTTTCCCTATGTTCAGGCTTGATGAAAGGTTTATAATCCTCTAGATCAAGATGCACTTGTTTAAACCACTTTTCACCATGATACGGGATCTTGGTAGCTTTGGATACATACCTTGGAGAGATTTTGAAGTCAAGACCTGCTAACTGGAAGTGTTTGTCCTTGAATCTCAAAGCGCATAAATGTGTAAGTGGCGAGAAACTCTTGACTTCTTCTATCCTCTGACAGAAATCAAGACAGCCTACTTCATGGAAATTGAAAAGCACTGATGGGTGAGCATTGATTTCTTCTATGGATATAGGCTCATATCTCTTATGTGGACCGCTCTTGTGATCTCGCTTTGGAGGCATTCTGACTTGAACAAGCTTTGGAAGAGGCAAACTGCCTTTACTGTAAGAAACTGCTCTGCTGGATTGAGACTAGTCACTTGACTGTTTAGACAGATATGGACACTGTGGTTTTGAATAAAATGTAACAATGTTTCCTTGAATAAACCACCTCTGTACTTCTCAAAAACAGTCCTTCAACTCTGGATGCACTTCAGCCATGTAAAATTCTCAATAGGAAACCATCAATTAAAGATGAGACAATATGCTGTATAAATTTCCTGTATGTAGTGTTAAGAAATCATTCCTCCTGGTGAGTTTGTTACAGATCAACCAACCCTTGCATTTTGCATCTATAAGACCAATCTTCAATATTAAAACCCTGCTCCTTAGTACCTCTGTCTCAATGTTTAAAAGCAATCACCAACAGCTCTGCCTTCTAGAAAATGGCCCTGTTTCACCCCTAGAATCTCTCTGTCAACAAATATTCATAATGATACAATACAGTGCAAGGAAGAAGCAGACCTAGCTTGGGTGTAAAATCAGTGCACAGTGGTTTAGAAAACACACTCTTTGCTTGTGAGTTTAAGAGATACACCAACACATCTATACCTTTGTTTCCAATATTAACTTCAAACACTAACAACTCTGCTCTTTAGAAAATGGCCCCTTTCACTTGTGAAGTTTTAAGAAACCAAACACCACTTTTGTACTTCTGCCTTCAATGTCAAAATTTAACCATCAACAACCTCTGTCCTTCAATATGTTGTTCACCTTTGGAAACTCTTTGTTAACAAATTCACAGTGGGAGAATACAGTGAATGAAAGGCAATCTGCTTAAGTAGTATGCTGTGAGAAAATGCCACTGATTACTCTGTTTTTAAAGTCTTTGATGTCAACCTAAACACAAAAACTCCTTGTTCAAGGAGTCTTTCAAACATCTAACAATTCTGTCCTGTGCAAGTGTGCCCTCTTTTCACTGTTTGTATATCAAGCAAATCACACACATATGCTACGAATGCCAATACACAGGTGTGGGGTGATAATGACAGAGTTTTTAGAAGATTATCAAGCTCTTAGACAGAGATTTTATGAGTTTTGAAAATGAAACACCCGCTTTTGAAAGCTGAAACAATGCTGGGGACTCTGGACAGCTGCGCGGCAACCTTTGAAGAAAACCCGTCGCGCAGCAAGTGCTTGTCGGGTCGGCCTGTCGTGTGGTCGGGCGGCCTTGTACAGGCACGTCGTGCCAACGTACAGGCACGTCGCGCCGACAAAGAGCCCTGTGCAAAATTCCGCCCAGGCACGTCGCGCCAAAACCCAGGCACGCCGCGCTGCCTCTGCACAGTGTATACTTGTGAATTTTCGACCAGATTTTCTCGCCTTGGTGCTAGAGGGGCGCGGGCTCTTCTTCAGTTTTTTGAAAATGAAAACTTTACATCATACTTACCCTTTGATGCTATGTCACCATAACTCTCCAACGGTCATTTAACCTTTCGGAATTAACATTGATCTTTAACTCTGTTTGTTTTTTTAAAACAGTGGGTTTGTTATTTGAATATTATACACCCGCACATTGATTCTCATCCCGAGTTTTTAAACCTTGGCAAACATTCAACAAGCTTCATCACCTCTGCCATTGTTTTTAACAATGTTGGGGCTATTTCTGATGTAAGGAAAACCACCTTACCTCTGTAAAGATGATGCTAAAAAAAAATTGTTATGTTCCTGAAAGACAGGGCTTGCCTTGTTAATGTATTTGACTGGTGCCTTGGTCTTTTGTAAGGGAGACATTCCAAAACCTCAACTCTGTCCCAGGAGATTGCATGTGCCCTTCCAATCTTGTTTAGTAATCTCTGCTCTTAGGTGACTTATAAGCTTTTTCCCTGGACTGTAGTGCCTTCTTTAGGTTGCACTCTTTCACAATATACTTCACTATTTACTTAAAAGGATCTCCTTCAGACTTCTGGGCAAGGGATAGTGGAGTACTGTTTTAACCATTTCCTTTAAAGAAACTGCTCCTTGTGGTGTAAATGCATGCATATGTTCAACATTTTCTCCTTTCCACTACAGGTACTGTCTGACAGACAGTTCTTTGAAAAGGGAAAACAATACCTTTGCCTCATAAACAGTAACACTTACCTGTGCAATGACTTTTATTCAATTTCTTTGTATCCTTCCATTGTATTTTATATCAATCAGCTTCAGCAACTTGCAATGGCTTTGGCCATCTACTCATGCATGGAGGAGGCTCTTCATCAGGTAATGTATCCGAAGGCTTTTTGACCACTATGTTTGACACAACCTTTCTCTGAATGTGGTGGTAAGTAAAACACTTGAACAACATCAATCTTGGCATCACTACTTGCAAGTATCACTGTATTTCAGAAGAAACCCTAGCCACAGTGACACTGTTCTAAGGGTGACTGAGATATTTATCATTTGGCTTGTTCATCTCATGACCTGTTACTTGACAAAAATCTTTGTGACTATGAAGGTCAGTGCTTTTTGAAAAACCAAGGACTTTCCTTCTGCCTGTGTAATGGCATTGGTTGACAGCATCTATTCCATTTGATCTTGGACAAAACAGGCTACTTAAGATTGGAATGTTTACTGATGACATGCTTTCTAAAGCTTCAACAATCCACATGATTTTCAAGTTTGAAATGAGCTCCTTTATCAGACCAAACTCCCCTTTCCTTTGAGCTAGCATATTTCCACTATATTCCTGTTATGATCATCAGTCACATTCATAAAACCTGGAGTCCCTGTTTCATTTGTTTCAGTTCAAGTCAAACCTGGATCTTTGCAATCATCTAAGTCGATATTGGCCAGCGCCCTCTGCTTGTGGATGAAGGAGGCGCCCTAACCCTCTGCTTGTAAATGAAGGAGGTTCTGGGCCTTGACAATTTACCAGTTTGCTGAGACAATGGTATCCCTTTCTTCCTGTGATTTTCATGCTGAAAAGAGCTGTAAAGTCCAGATGAGTAGCTTTTTGTTTTGCAGACATATCTAAAGGCTCAAGTTACATTTAGAAGCAGCTGTTCCTCTAACTGTAAACTCAAACATTTACTCCATGAGATGAAATACATTTCCTGTCTTTGTAGAACCATAGAACCATAGAACACTGTGAAAAACCTAATAGTCAGCTTGAGATTGGATTTTATGCAGTGCTGAGATCTAGGGGATGTGAGTGGTGTGACTTAGGGCTGTTTTTCAATTTCATTTGCAAAGTAAGAGGTCAGTCATGGAAGGTCTGTTGCAGATGGAGGCTTTTTGGCTTTTTGAGGATTGCCAAGGGTGAAATGTCTTAAAACGCCACTTCCTAACATAGGGGAGACTTTTTGAAACAGATGTGGATTTGCTTTTTAAAGCTGATGGGCAGACCAATAAGGCTGAAGCTAGATAGGATTGTGATAAGGAGGTTTTTATTTTGACATGGGCGAACTGAAAAGGTAGAAAGGTGAAAAAAGTTTTAGGAGGGTTTTCTTGATGACATATTGACATAAGGAAATCAGTTTCAAGAAAACTCAGCTGTAGATATAGTCATCACTAACATGTAAAAAATACTGATGGCTAACAGATCTGATCCCCGATCGGACGGTCAGCGCTCAATCGCAAGATCCTCCCCGATCGCAATCGCAAACCGTTTCGACTGACCCCCGATTGCGATTGAGCGATTGGATCGTGACCGTTCGTCTCTCCCAGATCTGACGGTCCTTGTTCGATCGCCCTCCACCTCCACTGGGTCCCACTCTTGCATTTGTCTCCGCCATATTTCATGTGTTTCGTATGTTTTTCCCATTGCAAATGTTACTCCGTCGCCCGATCGCCACCGTTGATTTTTTCCCCCAGACCATGATCTGACGGTCTGCGCTGCACTCTACCACCAAACGTATCGTTCATAAGTTTCACTCCTCCGTCTGCATCTCCACTGTTTTCATCATTCCGCCACCATTCCTCCGCCTCCACCGCATTTTTCCACCACCGCCGCCTAGTTTTACAGTTCTTTCCACTGTGCGGATTAGCACAGAGAGGCCATTTCAGCCGGCCAGCGAAGCAGCAGAAGCAGGATTTGTGAAGGATTCGAGCCTGCAATTGAAGATTAATGTTTTAATCCTACAATCAAAGGATTCAAGCACAGTTTGAAGACTAAGGACGCACCAGCAAGTCATGATTGCGCCACCTAAAAGCAGAGCGCGTTTACTCCAGAAAGTACACTTTCCTACGGCGCCTTCTTGCCTTCTCGAGCCCTGAGATAATTAAATTCACTGACTGAAGCTCATTTCAGACAGTCCGACAACATTAAAGAAGCATGGAGGGCCATGCTGACCTCCATCCAGTTCATTCATTTCAACAGGGCAGAACAGAGGATCACAGACCCCAAGCGCAGACAAAGGTAATATCAGGGTTTCCGTCAGTAAAGTGTTTTCGTCCAGGACAAGGCATCCATACTGTTTTTATTATGCAGAATGTCCCTGAAGGATTTTTCCATCAAACTACAGCTCAAAGAAAATCAGGCATTTATGAGACAGACCCTCCTAGTAGTTTATCCTATCCCCGAATTCAAATCACCCGGAGTACAACGAGCCCAAAATGTCAAGATCAAATATGAGGCAGATCGTTCTCTTACTAAAAAGGTGAGCGAAATGAATTTGCAGCATTCTCAAGCAGGATGGGCCTCGGCCCTGCATTCATTATTATGCTTAAATATAACATTTAATGGGCACCTACCTCCTGAGTCGATCTGAGGATCATCTTTTGTTATAAAAGCATAGCAAGAACATTGTAAAGGGGTGGGTTGTTGTTGGTTTTATCAGCGAACTGCAAGCATTTTGTCCCGAGCCAAGTTTCCTGTGTAACAGTTGTATGATAGGCTGAGAAATATGATGTATTCAGGCTGAATGTAAAAGCTTTGGGCAGTGATGTACCTGATTGGTGTAGTGTTTAACATGATAAGCAGTTTTCATTGGATCCTGATCTACAGCAGTTAGTGATGTTCTTCCTATCTCCGTGTTTATTTCCATTTCATTTCATGTTCTTCTGACTGACATCTGAATGCATGATATAAGATTTACCCTTGTTAGGTACCTTATATCCCAGCTCTCTCAGTCTTGAATGTTTTCTGCTCATATGTGTGTCTGAATATTGTATTTAATTGACTAAACCAGTGTAGTGGATGATTATTGCCTACTCTCTGATGTGCAAGTTGGTAAAATCAGTATTCAAATGTTTTTGTTAATATTTAATTGAAAGAGGTTAGGAACATTGGGAGGTGTAAAGCCTGTCGCTACCTCTTCATAACCTTCCCTTCCATATAAACCTTTTCAAGATCCCTTGTGTTGCCTATGGCTTTGTCCAAGCAGGCCTGGAGTTAAATGACCTCTGGCCTGATCTATAGACAGAATCGGATGGCTTTCCATCTTTCATTCTCATCACTTAGTGTTCCATCCCACCAATCAGTCTTTGAGATCCAAATGCTCTAGATGACTAGCCCAGTTGAAGCTTACACATTGAACATAAGTAAATCCTCTCTTGACTCCATTGCCCAATGACCTTGATGTTCCCTGAGTTATCTACCTTTGCCTAGGTTCCTTCTTTACCCATCCTTGTCTTATGACGAAATCTTCCTCCCTGATTCTCAACAACCAAACTCAAACAATCAAACAAACAACCCTGAGCCTATAACTAGCCTAAAACCATAATTTAGAACTTCAAAGACATATATCCTTTGATAATCATTGAGAGATCCCTCTCTGGACCTAGGAGGGCTAGATCCTAAGGTCTGAAAGTGGTTCTATGTTGTCTCATCTTTTGGTCTCTGCCAACCTGGCCAAAACATGGGAACCCCAACACTACCCTCTGTTGCACCTTTATATGATTTTCTGTCCTAGAAATTATGGTCCTTTGCAACCCTTGACAACACCCTAGGAGGGCTAGATCCTAAGGTCTGAAAGTGGTTCTATGTTGTCTCATCTTTTGGTCTCTGCCAACCTGGCCAAAACATGGGAACCCCAACACATTGCAAGATATCTCAAGGAGATGAGGCATAAGGAAGGCCCTAGAGGGTTTCACCATGAAGCAAGCACCAACACCTTACATTGTGTGGAACAACCAGCCACACATCCTTTTCTACAATGCTCTACTATGCCCTCATTCCTATCTAAAGAAAGGGATGAATAAACCCTTGGTGATTATTTTTTGGATTATGAGTCCCAATCCCGAAGGTTCAAAGAACACTTGATCTTTCAGGAATTATTTCGGATCAAGGATGGAAGGAGAACTTGTTATCACCAAAAGAGGGGAGAATTTATGCAGGAAGTAGACCTACAACACAGTATGGGAAGGTTCTTCTTACCTGCATATGATGGATCACCTAAGTGCATAGCCAAGACTTGGGTGGAGAAGCTGGATACTTATTTTCAGCTCAATAGAGTTTCTGAAATAGAGGATATCAAAATAGTTGCGCTGCACTTGGAAGGGGAGGCTCATGAATGGTGGTTCCATGGGCTAACTACACTTGGACATGCTCATATCACTTCATACTCAGTCTTCACCAAGAGACTAGTAGAGAGATTTGCTCCAAGTGATCCAGAGGCCCACTTTGTTGAGCTAACGAAGCTAAAACAAAAGGGAGATCTAGAAGATTATATTGATGAATATTTGAAACTTTCAGTGATGGTATCCAACCTCACTATGAGCATAAGGGTATGTATGTTTATTGATGGGATGGTTGAACGATTGCATGGGTTGGTAAAATCCACTAAACCAACTACACTCCTAGAAGCTGTGGAGAAGGCTAGAGATTTACAACATACCTTTCCCAAGGCAAAAGAATTATTGCAGCAGGAGAATTCCTCATGGCCAAAGAAGACACCTCTTGATCATGATCAAAGGAAATTAAGGAAGGAAAAAATTTGCCTTACTTGTCAGAAACCATGGGTACCAAACCATGAATGTGTTGCAGAGAAAGCACATTGTATTGAGATATTTTCTGATGAAGAGGAGAAGGCCAGTGCTGTACCGCCTACAGAAGATGCAGTAAAAAATTTTGCTCCAAGGAGAGGAGATCTTACAGCGTTAAGAGGAGTCCCTAAATATCTAACTTTAAGAGATAGAGGTGCTGTTATGGGGCATAGAGTATCAGTTCTAGTAGATAGTGGAGCTAGTCATAACTTCATTGATTTGCAACTAGTAAAGAAGAGGGGCATCCATATGGAAGACTTTGAAGGTTTTTCAATCTTGGTTCTGGGAGCCAGAACCATGCAGTGTGCCAAGTATGTTCTGGAATTGTCTATCACTATGGGAACCTACACTCTGACAGACCACTTCTTTTTGGTTGATATTCCTGACACCAATGTTATATTGGGTGTCCAATGGCTAATCACTCTTGGGAGAGTCACTAATGATTGGGAGACTCTAGAGATGTAACAGATAGAGAAGGAGAATGATAAGCATTAGAAAATCAAAGGCATACACACTTACCCACCTCATATTGTTTCAGCCCACAAGATGGAGGCAGAATTACACAGAGGAGACATAGAATGGGCAGTAGAACTGCATTTGTCTGAAGCTGGAGTCAAGGATTCTCCAGTACATCCAAATGTACAATATCTCTTAGACCGGTACTCTATAGTATTTGGAGATATTCCACCAAGGAGACCTCCTGATCGAGGATTTGAGCACACTATTGAGTTGGAGCAAGGGATTCAGGTAGTGATTACCACCCCTTATAGGCATCCCAAAGCTTATAGGGATGAAATTGAAAGGGCTATCCAAGAACTATTAGCTCTAGGACATATCTAGCCTAGCACTAGTCCTTTTGCATCTTCAGTGGTCTTGGTAAAGGAGAAGGATGGAAACTTGAGGATTTGCATTGACTATAGAGCCTTAAACAAAAATACCATGAAAAATAGATACCCAATTCCCAAGATTGATGAGCTGATGGATGAGCTAAGAGGATCCAAATATTTCTCTAAGATTGACTTGAGATCCAGATATCACCAAATCAGGGTGAGGGATCAAGACATTCCCAAAACAATGTTCAGGTGTCACTATGGGCATTTTGAGTTCTTGGTAATGCCATTTGGTTTGACCAATGCCCCAGCAACATTCCAATCTTGCATGAACCACATTTTCCGTGGTCATCTAAGAAAGTTTGTATTGTTCTCCTTTCATGATATTCTTATTTACAACCACACATGGGAGGAACATTTGCAACATATTGAAACAATATTTCATATTCTCAAGGAGAAAAAATTCTATGATGAACTCTCTAAATGTGAGTTTTGGCTCATAGAGATGCTTTACTTAGGCCACATCATTGGAGTGGATGGAGTAAGAGTGCATGAAGAAAATATCCGGGAAATCAAGTATTGGCCTGAGCCAAGGAATGTTACAGAACTCTGAGGGTTTGTAGGCATATGCACATATTGCCAGAAGTTTGTCGAAGGGTTCTCTCAACTTGCAGCACCACTTATATATTTGATAAACAAAGGAGCTTTCAGTTGGACACCTATAGCGTAGAGGGCTTTTGATAAGCTCAAAGAGGTAATGAGTAGTTGTCTCGTATTAGTTTTACCAGATTTCTCTCAACCTTTTATGCTAGAATGTGATGCATCAGGTGAAGAGATTGGAGCAGTCTTGATGCAAGGAGGGAATCCTATATCTTTTGAGAGTAGGAAGTTGCTACCACATCAAAGTCTATACCCCATCTATGATAAAGAAATGTTGGCTATTATGCATTCCTTAGCCAAATTCTGGAAACACTTGGTGGGGAATAAATTCAGGGTGAAAACTGATCATAACAGTCTTAAATTCTTTCTTGAACAAAAGAAGCTCCATTAAAGACAAAAAAATTGGGTAAGAAAAATCCAAGCTTATGACTTTGACATAGGGTATGTCAAGGGGAAGAGCAATATAGTGGTCGATGCTCTATCTAGGAGACCAACAACACTGTACTTAAGGGGCATGGACGCAGATTGGAAGGCTCAATTGTTGGTTGAGTATTCCAAAGATAAATTTTCATGTGAGATACTTGATGGGGTGACAGCTGATGAGAGGTATAGAGTGATGGATGATATCATCTATTACCGGGACCGGGTATTTTTGGATAAGAATTGTAAGCTCAAAGAGAAGATCTTACAAGAATCACATGATTCCCCACTTGCAGGGCAAAAAGGATTCACAAAGACTTACCGGGCCATAAGGGCAAGGAGGATGTACTCCAACATATTAAGGAGTGCATAGTTTGTTAGCAGAACAAGGGAGAACACACCCATCCTATCGGGTTATTACAGCCACTACCCATTCCGGATGGAAAATGTGACAGCATCTCCATGGACTTCATCACTGGTCTACCTATCTTTGTAGTTGTTTATAAACCAACAAATTATTCACACTTCTTTGCCATTTCTGCACATTATACTTCTTCACAGGTAGTTGAGCTCTTCTTCAGAGATGTTTTTAGGCTCCATTGTCTCCCAAATACCATAGTGAGTGATCGAGATAGCCGCTTCATGGGTGGCTTTTGGCAAGAACATTTCCGGTTAGTGGGTACTGAATTGACACCAAGTACCAGCTATCATCCAAAAATTGATGGACAAACTGAAATAGTGAACAAGTGGCCAGAAGGATACTTGAGAAACTATGTTTCAGGATAGCAGAGGGCATGGCTGCATTGGCTCCATTTGGGGAGTATTCTTACAACACCACTTACCATATGTCCATTGGTATGACGCCATTCTGAGCTCTCTATGGGTATGATGAACTCTCATTTTTTGATGTCATTTTTCGAGCATGAAAGGCTCCCAGAGTAAAGGAATGGATTCAGGGGAGTCAAGACATACTTTGGGCCCTCAAAGACAACATTGTTACTACCCAAAATCAACAAAAAGTATATGCAGACTGTGGTCGGATAGAGAGACAGTTTGAGGTAAATGATTTAGTCTATCTTCACCTTCAACCTTATAGACAATCTACACTCAAAGAGAAGGGGGATGAAAAGCTCAAACCACATTTCTATGGGCCATATAAGGTGATCGATTGTGTCGGGGAAGTAGCATATGAGTTGGAGCTTCCCAAGGGGAGCAAGATCCACAATATATTTCATGCCTCAAGAAGGCCATTGGACAAAATATAGCTACCAATATGGACCTCCCACCTATTGATGATGAAGGCCATCTAGTTTTACAACCTGAGGCAATCTTGGATACACAGGAGAGGGAGCTAAGGAGCAGGGTGATCAAGGAATATATGATTCGATGGAGGAATCTTCCTGATGAGGATGCCACTTGGGAAGGAGAGAAGATCTTACAACATCGTTCTTTTCTATTGCTTGAGTACAAGAAAATTTTGAGAGGGGAGGACTGTAATATTTCCAATTAGCTGCTGCTAGTTGGAATATTATATGTTGCTCTGTTTTGCATATTAGAAGAATAAATGGGGTAGGGATACCCTTGAATATCTTTAGTAGGAATAAAACATTCCCAATGAGAAAGGGGGTTTGTGTATGTAGAAAAAATAAATCCACATTTGGTGTGAAAGGAGGAAATGCATGAGGACTAGAACCTTGTTGACCAAATCAACAACACTGCTAAAAGAGAAGGAAAACCAATGGGAACAACGTAGCTTTGATGGAGGACTCTTTGCAAGGAAGTAACCTCATGAATGTGTGGGGTCCAAGGTGAGGAGGCTCACCAAGAATAAATAGGAAGGGATGGCAACCATGAGAGTCATTCAGAATCTTGTCTATGTTTGGTTCTTATGACTTCTTGCATGCTTCAACTGTTTAGCTAGGTTTTCTGCACTGTTTAGTGCAAGGGATTCTCATGCAAGAGTTCCACTCTCTGTCTTGGTTCAACTTGTTGAAGGGATCTAAGAGGAGAATTCAGGGCTACATTTCCACCACCAAAATTTGGGTCAAGTATTCACCAACCTCTACAGCATAGTCTCTTGCAGAAACTACGTCATTTCTAAAGGTGATGTTGTGATAGGGTTAAATCCCTTGATTTTGTGCTACTTTCTTAAGAGAAGGGGCTCTTCCTCTCCTGGAAGGCTAGTAAGGAGGGTCTTCAACCATTTTTATTTGTTAATCAGATATCTTACCTATTGTTCAGCCATATCAAATACAGAGTTGCAATATACTGCGTGATTTCCTACAGGGATACCATTTTGTACTTATGCACTCATGAAACCCTTGACGGGTTGTCTCCATTTTGTATAAAAGAAGCTAGAACTCCATTTTCTTGGCTCTATGATTAATGAAATCTCCAGATCTGTTATGATTCATATTTTACTGCAGAAACCCTCATGGAATAAAGCTGTTACATGCTTTAGAATTTATGTTTGGTAAAGTCATTGGGTTTGGGTGTTTTTGAGCTATATTGGGTTGGGGAGATCTGTTTAACATAGCTAGAGTGATTTTTTCTGTTCCCATTCCACATTTAAGGGTTATAAAGAATAATCTAAAGGATCCAAGTCCTATTTCTCAATTCTGTAACGTAATTTTATGAAAACAATGTTTTTACTTTCCATAGTGCTAAAATTCATAAGAAGGAATATTACACGCTACATCAAAAGAGAAGATAAAAAATTGGGAAAGTTTGATTCAGGTGTCAATGAAGGTATTTTCGTTGGTTATTCATGCAAAAGGAAGACTTATAGATGCTACAATTTGAGGCGAAAACAAAGAATGGAAACCATAAATGTTACTTTTGATGAAGATTTTGTTACAAAGTATGATGATTAGATTGTCTGTTAAAGAAAATATAAGGTTTCTGAGGGAGAATCTATGAAGGATGAAGAATAAGCTCCAGAACAAGACCATTCAAATAAGGAAATGACAACAAACCAAGAGGAAATAAGAAATGATCAACAGGATGTACAAGAAAATTCTCCGAAAGCTTTAGAAGAGTGGTGTCAAAAGAATCATCCGTCAAATAAAATCATCGGAAACATAAATGAAGGAATTGGAACCAGAAGAAGTCAACATGTTTATTCATCATATCAAGTTGAACTTGCTTTTTTAGCAAATTTTGAGCCTAGAAATTTTGAGGAAGCTACTCAATATGAACACTGGGTAGAGACTATGAATGAAGAACTTGATCAAATTGAGAATAATGACACTTGGGAATTGGTTCCATGACCAAAGAATAAAAAATTTATTGGAACTAAATGTGTCTTCAGAAAACAAATTGAATGAGGACAAACAAGTTACTGGGAATAAGGCAATATTAGTCTGCAAAGGATATGCACAATTTGAAGGAATTGATTTTGAAGAAATATTTTCTCCCATTGTTAGAATGGAAGCTATCAGAATGTTTATTGCTTATGCATGCTCGAGAAAATCCAAGGTCTACCAAATTGATGTTGATTCAACCTTTCTAAATGGTGAATTGGAAGAATAAGTTTACATTGAACAACCCAAAGGCTTTCTGCTCTCTGAAAAGGAAGACTACGTTTGTAAATAAAGAAGGAATTATATGGTCTCAAGCAAGCTCCAAGAGCTTGGTATACTCGTCTTGATGGATATCTACATCAACATGGATTCGATAAAGGAATCACCGAAAACAATCTCTATGTGAAAGTGGACCAATATAACCTAACAATTGTCGAGGTATATGTGGATGATATAATATTTGGAAGCAATGATGACATATTAAGTAAAAACTTTGCCAAAAAGATGAAAAGTGAGTTTGAAATATCTCTAATTAGCGAGCTGACATACTTTTTAGGGCTTCAGATATCTCAACAACATAAAGGAATATTTATATATCAAATCAATTACATCAAGGAAATGCTCAAGAAATTCAAGATGGAAGATTGCAAGCTTGTCCTTTCCCCAATGGTAACAAGTTGCAAGTTAAGTTTATAAGATTCATCAAAGGATGTGGACTAGAGGTTGTATATATCTATGATTGGAATTCTTCTATATGTGATAGCTTCTCAACCAGATGTAATGCAGGCAGTTGGAAAAGTAGCAAGATTCTAAGCAGCGCCAAGATAATCTCAATTATTGTCGTTAAAATAATTCTCCGATATCTTAAGAGCACAACAGAATATGGTTTATGGTATTCCAAAGGAAATGATCTAGTTATCCAAGATTATATAGATGAAGATTGGGCATGAAGTGTTGAAGATCGAAAGAGTACAAATGGATCAAAATTCTATCTAGGTGATTGACTTGTTTCATTGTTAAGTAAAAATATATCTTCAATCTCATTATCCACAATATAAGAAAAATATATTATGGCAGCAGCTTGTTGTACTCAAGTTCTATTGATGAAGAAAACTTTGCAAGATATTCAAGTCAAGTTTGATGAGACTATTCCCATATTTTGCGATAACACTAATGCCATCAGTATCTCCAAGAATCCTATGATGCATTCCAAAACAAAGCACATTCTGATAAAATATCATTTTGTTAGAGAGCAGGTCACCGAAAATAATATCAAGCTTGAATATGTTGTCACAAAAGAACAAATTGCTGACATATTTACCAAACCATTACCTCGTGAAGCATTTGAGTATCTTTGCAAAAATCTTGGGATTCTCCCAAGTTCTCATTAGAATCTTTCTCTTATCTAACTAAATAGAAAATGGTAGTGGAGGTGTGTACAGGTCCACAGGCTGACAATTTTTCAGGGGGAGTTACCCTTTTCCATTGATGACAAATGGGGATAGAATACAGTAGGAAGAGGTGTCATGATCGCAGGGGGACTACTTGTGTTGCCATCAATTTTGAAGGGGGAGATTGTTGATCAGTGGTTGTCATTGATGTAAACCCAAGAAGCACTAGGGGATAACCTGATATTGCATGGGAATTTTGACTTGAAAACTTACTCTATTTTGAGTCAAGGATATTTTGGATGGATTCTACTTGTCTATATGTTTCTTTTGATATATGGCATGCCACATAATTATTCAAGGTATGAGAGATATTCGTGTTTGAAGTTATTAACCCCAGTTAGTGGGCTAAAACCCCATGGGATTGTGGCATGGCACTCATCATTGGTTGTGGTTGTTGAATATTTAATAATTAACAATTTTTTAAGATCCTAAAATCCCTCCAACTTTCACTTAATGAGGACCCTCTAAACCTAATAATTTCTATAAATTTTGACCCTCATATCCTCCTCATGCAAGGATTTCACTGGTTCAAATAGGCCATCATGGAATTTTATGTATAAAATTATTTCTATGAAGCTTCAGAAGCTGAAATTAAAACCCCTTTTATCTTAAATCTTTATGAACCTCGTGGAAAAATTTTAGATCTTGTTTCGCTGTATTTTCATAGATATAATCTGAGGAATTTAGGGTTTTTGCAGGCTCTCAAATTCCATGTCAATCAAGTGACCTTGGGAAAATCGCCATAAATTTCCCTCTGATAATTAGATTCTAATTTTGTAAAATGGGACAAATTTTACTTTGTAGGGTATCGTTTTTAGGATCGGAGGTCGAGATAATGACACGTGGCACTTCGTACAACTTCGCTCTACTGAAACAGTCTATAATAAGGTCACCATTGGAGATTGGGCATAACTCTTTCTTGAAGAATCCAATATCGATCAGACCTAAGGGGTTGGAAAGAGGACTCATAGGGCTACCACAGGATGAAATTTAAGACCTTGGAGATCCAAAATTACATAGATATAGCAGATTCAATATCAAGCTTCTAATAAGGCAAGAAAAGGTATGGATTCAAGGATTGCTACAGTAAGGACCACACATCGATAATCAAGGTTAAGTCTGTTATGGAAAGGTATGCATGATTAGTGTTTGCATTTGAATTTGAATATCACCTCTAACATGTGTTTTTGTAGGATGGTGTAAGTATTTTGTATGTATGTTTGTTTTGGTTTTGTTCATAAATTCTAAACGTATTTACATTTGAATTTTGAATATTTCTCTGACATATGTTTTGTAGGATAGTGTAAGTATTTTGTTTGTATATTGGTTTGGGTATTGTTCATTAATGCATGTCAGGAAGGAGGACACAATAGGACAACTCAGACACATACTAGAAGGACATGCAGCACCAAAGTACCATTACTTGAAGCAAGCATTATAGTACCTCAACAGTTGCTGGTGATCCAAGAAGCAGTGTCAAGTCAAGTATTAAGTTGTGTCAAAAGTCAGTGTTGTAATAATCATCATTGTAAAATTGTAAAAGAGTCATTATTGTAAAAGATTCAATATGCCTAGAGTTGAAGAGGCATTTTTGGGAGGTATAGGAGTCATTGTTGGATAATGTTATGGTTGGGTTGCAGGTCATAGTGTGATTGGGTGATTTGTCTAGTTCAAGAAAATCATTGTGAATCATATTTTCTCGTGGATCATTGTCCCTGGTATGGGAGTCCATACATTTTTCTTATTTATGATCATTATAGGGTGGCAAGGACGTGCTAGATTGGTGCATGAAGTCACCTACAGGTTGGACCTTGTGAACACTTCATTGTGGTAGGTTGGTCTAGGATGTTGGGGCACCCATTCAGTTGACTATTGAAGAAACTAGGGCATTGGGGCATCCTTCCACTGGGAGATGGAGAAGAATGTTTTTCTAGAATTCTAGGAAGTTATAACTTTCATTTTATTTGGGGCTTAAGATTAAATAATTTATTATAAAATCGTTCGGTGGTTTTTGAATCGGAGGGGGTTTTCCACCTAAAATTCGGGTGCCTATTGTGTTGTATTGTTTACTATTGTTATTGGATAAAGAATAAGAATAATTGAAGATTAACTAATGCTCTGAAAAGATTTAAAAGTGCTAATTTCTAAGGAATACTAATTCACCCCCCCCCCTCTCTGTATTTCCAACAAATCTATGTGTGTGTGTGTGTGTATATATTTCATATTCCTAATACATTATGAATTTTTGTTTTTTTTTGGCCACTCAAAATAATGGGAAGGGAAATTGCTATTTTATGCTTGAAATTCAATAATAATCATTTTGGATCAATGTACTTGTGGTTATTAGAGGTTAACATTACACAATCTAGTGGTGATATGGGTATTTGAGGGTGTTTAATCCATTTCTACATTAAAAAACAAAAGTTTTTACAAATTTAGCAAGGATTGTTTGGTCGAATTCTAGTGACAACAAATTAGGAAAGGTTGAAAATATAAAATGTCCAGTCTTCTTCCTCTTACATTGCTTTTGAATTTTCATTATTAAATCAACACTTTCATTGATTAATTGTTTACAATAATTTAATGTTTTCATGTTGTTCTTTATCTTGATCAACTTGGTTCTTTAGTTTAATACAACCATAACTATGTGTTGATATTAAGCTTATGTGATGAACAATAATAATGTTGGTTATATTGATTTTATAGTGTAGTGAAGGTGAGAAATACTTGATGCAACATAAAAAATATTTGTAAAGGACACACACACATTTTTTTTCTTATTTTTTTCTTATCAAGGGATTAACCTCCATAACATATTGGTTTATGCCCTTGGATGGTCATTTATATCCAACCCACTATCAGTAGGGAACCCATTACCTTTGTACCCTTCATCCAAATTGAGACCCATCAAAATTACCCTAAAAGTAGACCATTCACCTCTCAATGACATTTAAGGTACCTGTAGTAGCTATAGGTGGGTTTGAATTCACAACCTCTTGTAGTATAAGGACTGGAGGAGGCCTAAATAATTAATTTAGATATAAGTATAGCCCTTATATAATGATATGTTGTTATTTCTTACTTCTTATATGATCATAAGGAGATTGGAATTTCATGCATGGTAATTTCTTGTTGGATAGCTTCTTAGAATGATTTTTTTTGTTTTAAAGGAAAATTGTATAGGTAAATCTAAGGGATGTTTCAATGGCATCTCTGGTAAAATCATTGGTATACATTAATGCACTTCACTCGAGGGGATTTGAACTAAGCACTTGTTTTTGTAGAACTAGCCATGTTACTAGAAAAAATGGTGATAAGTAGTGGAGCAAACCCTTGGACTCTTCTTCTAATCAACCTATGTAATTCACTCTTATTTTAACATGAAATATTTATAAAGAAATTGATACTTTCACAATTTAATTTCAATTATATAAAATAATTTATTATGTAAAAATATTATCATGAATTGTAACTATATTGGGGAACACCCACACCACTTTTTACCAACTAATGAAATCTTTGTAGATACACTGAAAATATTTATTTAATAAAGAAATAATAATAATCATATTAACATGCAATAAACTTATCAAAGAATTTTTCAATGTGCAATGAGCATGCTCTTCCCCAATCTAAAATTATAATTTTTAATTTTTTTAACTCAATACAACTCAAATAAAAATCATTTTGATAAAAAACCATGAGAACAATTATGTATTTCGCTAAAGTTACTTCAAAATTAGTGAATATTGCCCAATATTTACACTTACCTTTAACTATATAAAAAAGCCTAATTATATAAATAACTTAGCTTGTGAAGAAAAAAACAAATTATCTCTCACTTAAATAAGTGAAAAAATAAATAAGAAACATAACATTTCATTTTTAATATTTAACCCCAAAGAAAAATAACACCACCATTTAATTTTTTAATAAATAAATGATAAACACAACATCTAATTTTGAACATTTAACCCCAATGAAAAATAACATCATCATTAATTTTTTCAATAAGAACAAATAATAACCAGCCTAGATCCATCTTAACTCTCGATTTATCAAGCGCATAGAGGGATCAAATCTATTGCGATTTAAAAGATTTGATCCCTCTCAGCGCTTGCTAGATCTGGAGTTAAGACGGATTTACGTCAATTTGATTTCCTCATTTATATAGACTGTATTCCACATAAATACCATGGGTTATCATAAACCTAGAGCTCATAAAACACCAGTAACTTGACCAAGTCAATTTTACCTTATTATTTTAGTTTAAAGTTATTTTTCTTTTAATGTAGGATTGTTTTTATTTTTATTTCATTTTTATCATGTAAAAATGTTTAAAGTAGGTTTATTTTTATTTTTATTTTATTTTGGTCGAGAAAAAATGTATATAAGACTTTAAATTACATTAAATTACATTACAAAATCTCTACCATTTTGGGTTGGAGAGCATCTCTTGGTGCAATAAGGTTGTGACCATGATTGGTAAAAGGATAATACAAAATGGAAAACAATAATATTTACTTGCACTTCTTCAAAAAAGTCAAACAAGTAAAAATTGTTGCTTATCTCATCTGTAGTTATGCAGGAATGCAATAAAATACATAAATAAACATAAATACATATATGAAACAAAAATAAAACTTCATTTCATTAATATCAAATAACTAAAATATGCTTACAGACATAATGGAAATAAACTAGCTCAGGCGATGGTAGCTTATCTTTCAGAAGAGATGTGGCAGCTATATGCCTCTAAACTGTGTTACACTGAGGCTTGAAGGCCTATTTATTATTGAGAAACAATGGAAAACCATAAACATCCAAAAACCTAACCCTAGGAAATGAAGCGTCAAAACTATGGGCCCTGTTTTGGTAAATTGGTACATCAGCTTCCTGGGATCGAAAATTTGGCATATGATATCTGTTTGACATGCACAATACCTTGTTAGAAATATTTGTTCGAGGAATACAACTTTCGACTGGAAAAAATTAGTTAATATGAATTTTTGGCTTCGATTTTCCCAAAAAATATCATTTAGGGCCTCAAAATGGCTCCAGAAGTTCAAGACCCGAAAAACTGCCAAAAATAATAAATGTTGCTACAATTAAGGAAAATAAAAAAAATGAAAGAAAAATTGGTGGGGTTCCAAGTGGAATAGGCAAATGGGAACCAATATCCACCTAGATCAGTCCTCCCCCCTTAGGAATCAATGGTCCCCATTGCATTGATTTCCTCCATGAGATGAGGAAACTTCTGCTGAACTTGGTTCCTGGTGAGCCACTTTCCTTGGTGCAGGAGTTGGCCAGCTTTGACAACCCAATACAACTTGATCTTCTGCATGCGATTTTTCTTGATTTGCATGTCCATTATCTGATCATTTTTTGCATGTTACACGTAGTCGAGGTTTACCTCTATTGGTGTGAGTTGTTATGTAATGTCTGATGTGTCGAGTAATGATGGAAAGTAGAGCCAAAGACAGTCCACATTGAACATTGGTGCATAACAAGGAATGGTGGAATACTGAGCTTAAAGGCATTGACCCTGATAGCCTTAGTGATGGTGTATGGTCCATATTGGAGTGGGAGAAGCTTGCCGTGAGATCCAGCAAGGTGCTCATTCTGCAAATGTAGCCAAATTTTTTCGCCCACCTGGAACTTGTGTGGCAATCAATGTGGATCATGACATTACTTGTACTTAGAATTGGCTTTGTCCAATATGCCATGCACTTATTGGCAGATGTGTTCAATGTGTTCAATGAATTTTTTCACCTTGTTGAGTAGTTGTAAATGGTATGGCCACATTAGTGGTAAATAGTGGTTGGAATCCCAAGCCCACATGAAATGGGTTGTGACTAGTTGAGCTGTGGAGAGCCCAGTTATAGCTATGTTGGACATAGGGGAGGCTTTCACACCATGTGCATGGATTATTAGAGTTATACATGCGTAGAATGTGTACAATCATCCTATTGACAACCTTTGTGTTAGTGACCTATAAATATAGGATTCATAATTTTGACTTGAATATTGGTAATCTTGTAAATATGTACATACTTTGCCTTCTACAAGTTGTATTCTCATATTTTGTAAAAAATAAAATCAAAATAAAAATAAAAAATAAAAAAGAGGGTAAAAAGTCCTAAAAGAACAATCAAAGGACTTAGAAAAAATAATAGACCCCAAAAGAAAAAGATGAATAAAACATGAAAGTGTGCAAGTCTAAATGCCACTAATTTTACCTTTTGCAGTTGATTATGGCAGAGTATCAATAAATGCCATAATCTGTGATGAGTTGAACAATTTAATCTTGACTCGTCATTTTTCAATTTCAAATGTTTTAGATAGAGAATAAAGAATTGTCATACAGTTTAATCATGACAATTCGGTAGTTAGGTAAAGAATAAGTGAATCCAATAGTTTAAGCTGGATTCATGGATGAAATAAGTGTAGAATCAGATATTTTTATTTCATTCAGAAAAAATAAATGTTGTAAAGGTTGCTAGCACAAATTCACCTAATCAAAATGGAAGAAAAAATGTTAGCAATTAAAATTGGGTAGGTAGAAGAAGGTGAGAAGCATCATTGTAAATATTATTCACTAGGGCTGCAAGTAACTGACTTCCCTTCCCCATAGCCATTTATCATTCTAAACTATCAGTCAAAAAGGCTCAATGCATTTCCTTGACTTCTATTGGGACCAGACCCAAGGCTCTATGGCTGACTAGTTGAAAATATTAAGTTGTTATATTAATCCCAAAAATCACATCATTTTCCATTCATACCTTCATTTCCATGAAAAATCATAAGTAAAAAAACTCATTTTACTTAATGATAATTTAAATCCCCATTTGATTAACTTCCCACATTTCATGAAAGCATAAAACCTTCAAAATGACATTTTATCCTAAGTTGAAGTGATGAAATTATCATAAATGCAAGTTTTGCTTTGATCTTCACTTTTATTGGTTATAATGGTATGTTTTGAGTATTCACGTTTCCCCTTGTCGTATTAACACCTAACATATTTTATTAACTCCTTATTAATTATCCTAGTCCTATTAATATAATTCCCTTTTATTTAATATCCCAAAAACCCATTTAATATATGATTTTGTGTCAAAGATATTAAGCACATGTTGAAAAACGTCCCAAAGTTACCCCTTTGACACAAAACTACCCATAAAAATATTTCCTCTCTCCCCTATAGTTTTAGACCTTTGATAAATCTAAAACTATATAATAAAAATATAAAGAAAGTCATTAAAAATGTTTCATATGTGTTTAAAACAAAAAAATATAATACCCAAAGTTTAATTAAACTAAACTTCAAATAAAACCATCCCCTGTTTATATTCCCTTCCCCGATTATCTAACCCAAGGTTAAAATTATAAACTTGTCCATTTTCCCCGATATATATCCCATTACTGCAATCTTTAACCTTGGGTAAAGCCCCTTTTTTCACCCATCCCAACCACTTTAATCCATGTATAAAATCTGTTTATACATTAATCTTAACAAATCCCTCAGCACCATCGGATTCAATCCTGACCATCCGATCTCCAACATCCCATTGAATCAACAGTTCTCATCGAACACGATAAATCAATCCCCAGGCCCCATCCTTCCCGATCGCGTTACACTACAACCGTTCGATTATCCTTTGCAATCCAAAGATCCATATTTAACGTGATCATACCACATTACCTCCATTGCGTTAAATAACAACCATTAGATCTCCAAATAACGTTTTAATCTGATGGCCCATATGCAACCCGACAATTCATTGCTCCCGTCCCCACCATCCCTATCGCGCTAAACGTTCACCGTAGATCTACTACTCGCCAAATCTATGATTAGTATTCAAAGCCCCGACCCCACTGCATTTACCTCACAACTTTCCAAAAGATCCTGACCCTTCGCTTCCTCCATCGTGATCCAACGATGCATAACAAATATCGCGCGACTAAACTGATTGACCCAAGTTCTGAAAAAATTACGCGATAAAAGTTTTTTCCCGATACCACCCGCTGCCTACATGTCTTCTTTTTATTCGATCGCATGCCAAAACGTGAAAACAACTTACCACCTCAAAGCTACATGAAAATCGCCCAATCCCAAATCAAAACCACTCCCGCCATTAAGCCTGCAATTAATGTGATTTATCGTGATTTGACTTAAGGCTTGACCTTAGTTTTTTCACTATTTTCATAACATTTCGTGAATTAACCTTTGAAACCACTGAGAACCCTTTGTAGAGCCTCTTCATGCCATTTTTGAGCCATTTGTGAACCAGTTTACTTCTGAGAGCCATTTTCTCTGAAATTTATCCCCAAATAGACTGTTCTTGCATTTTATCAGCTGAATTACAATCAAATTGAAGATTGTGACCAGACTACAACCTTCATTGACTACAATTATACTTTTTACAGGTATTTTTTCATGAAACTGATCCATAAAATCTTCAATTTCAAAGGAAAATTACCCCAATTACATTGCTATTTTCTAGAATATAGCTAAATTATCCATCTGGGAAGTCTAAAAACCTTCAAAATATAGGGGAAACCCTGTCAAAATTTCTCCAGAATCCATTGTTTCCATTTTTAAGGTTTTGATCTATTCCAAGATCATTTTCACTGTTGAATTTGATCTAGAATACCTTTTGCATACAGTAAACCTATTCTGTCACCTTAAAACCCTACACAGAGTCTCAATTTTCCAAAAAAAATCTTCAATTGTCCCTTGTTTCCCAAAAATAACTTAGCAAACTATTTAATCTTTCTCTGCTCATCCAAAATGACTAAAAAACAAGTCACTCCCAAGTCTGGAGGTCCAAAATCCCAGAAAAATGTCTCAAGCAAGTTACCATAGGTTGAACCTTCTAAAATCAATAATCCTACTCCTGCACTTACAGATGAAACAACTGAAGTAGTTAGACCTGTACAACCTCCCATAACTTCTCAAGAAAGTAGCTCATTGCTTGATCTTTATTATAGAATCTTTGATCCTTCAGTTGAATTCAACCTGCTAGAAGTCCACAATTGGTGTTTTGGAAGGTCTGTAGAAAAGGCCAAAGATGATGTACCCATTTGGGATTCCAATTTTCCAAAATATGTTGTTCCTCTTACTCATCAGGCCCCTGATTTTGTCAGACTATGTTAGTTGTATTACCTCCTAGATCAGAGGTGTATTAGTATTAAAGATAGGGAAGTCATGTTCTATGTCAATGCTGAGTCCATTAATTCCATGTTGCAAATGAACCATGATCCTAATTCAGTTTCACTGTCAATGGGGGATTTGACCCAACTTTACTTGGATTTAGATTTTCCTACCAAGTTCAATATCTTTCAGACCTTTTGGCCAAATCATGTTTATGTCCCTAAAGTAAATCCACCCTATGATACATTTTATTTCCCTGAAAATACAAGAAAAATTGTCTCCATGCTGTCATTCATACTGGGATATGACAATGATGAATTTATTGATGCTTCTATCTTGGGTTTTCTATCCACATTGACTCCATCCATAATCTTCAATTTTTCTAAGATTATTGCTGAGAACATGCACTACCAATTGAAAAAATTACCATAGGAGGGGGTATTTAGATATACATCATATCTACTACATCTTTTCTTGTATTATCAAGAAGAAAAATTCCCTATCGAATTTCAGAAAATGGATGTAGAAGGGAAATTACTTTCAGTAATATTCTGGATATCTCTTTTAAGAAAACACAGTAGTCAGTATAACTACACATATTTCAATGACTTGTTCATAATACCAGCTATGAACTTGTTGAATAGAGCTGAAACTCCAAGAATAAATGAAGAGACAAAGAGGCTTTTACAATTTTCTGAGAAATGTAAAACAGGGGATTGGTATTTATACAGGAATCACACCGAGTTTAGAGTGTATGGTGCACTCTTGGCTCCATACAAACTACCAAGGTTTTTAACTACAAGAATCTTTGCCTTAGAATATTTAAGGAAAATCTTAAATGTTGATGCAATAAATTTCATGGCCTCCAGGAAGAAGACCCAATTCAAACTCATGAATCAGATTGGACCATTTATAGTTAACAACAGGGAAGCTATGATAGAGATAACTATCAAATTAAAAGATTACAAGTTCCAAGAAAGCTTCATGTGGAATTATGACCCTCAGGGTATTTTGAGCACTATCAGGGTAAAGTGCAAGTTGACTCCTTTCCTACATGAGTCAAAGCCACAAATTGAGAAATTTTCCAATCAGAATGAATGGGAGCCAAATAATTTTATTGATGATGATGCACAGGTAATGCAGAATGTTAATACACAGGGAAAATAGGTAAATAATTCACAGGTGACTACAATTGATAAAGAAGCAGATGTATCTCACAAAAGAAGTGAAGAAGAGGTCAATTATATTGCAGAAACCATCACAGGAAAGAAATTTGAAACCTCCTATAGCAATAGAACCAAATTAACTACTGAAGATAAGGATAAAGAAATGGAAATTGATGATAATAATGGTCATGAAACTGATGATGAGGCAACAGTGTTAGTAACTGAAACACTCAGAGAACTTCAAAAGAGCCAATTTGAAACACAGGATAAAGATACAGTGATGGTTGAGAAACAAACTAATGTAGAAATTCCTTCTTCCTCAAAGGCAACTGATAACAGAGATTCAAACATTCAGATCAAGTTCAGAAAAATTGGGGAGAATAATGAAGAAATAAAAAATTAAGTCTATTCCAAGTTTCTCAAAGAGAAACTAGGAAATAATGATAGACTTCTCACTACTTTTGACTATTCATCTAATAAACTGATAATGTCATTTTTAAATCCTACAGTGGTTGATCCTAAGACAGTGGAAGATTATTCAAAGACATATTTGGAGGTATATGAAGATGCTATTCATGAACTAGATCAAATAGAGTTCCACAGGAGTGCATCAAAAATGTTATATTCAAAGGTAGTAAGAAAAACAATGAGTGATACCATGCTCCAAAAGACTGTATCCAACCTGCAAACTCAAATGAAATTGGATAAGGCATCATTACATGCCAAGGATTTAAGGATAAAGTCCTTAGAATATTTGGTAACTGAAGCAAAAACAGATCCTTCTAACACTGAAGTTGCTAGAAAATTGATTAGGCAGAAGAATGATGATATCGCAGCCTTAAGAAAGTAGCTTAAATTGCCACAGAGTGAGCACCCTCAGGAAAAAGAAGTCCTTCAGGAAAAGAAATAAAAATATGAAACTATGCAACTTGTTTTGAAAATGACAGCCCAGATAAAAGAGATGGAAAACCAAATATAATCTTTAATGCAAGAAAATGAAAGTTTAAAGAAAGCTCCGCAAGTTTCCATTCCTACAGTTATTCCAACTATAAGCGTAGTTGTTCCCTTGACATTGGCAGAACATTTGGCACCGAAAGGAGTGTTGGCAACTACAGTGTCAATTTATTCTAAAGACATCTCTGCCACTTCTTCATCAACATCACAGGTATATCCAACAGAAGAAACAATTGCCATAGTCAAGGCTATGGAAGACATGTCTATAAAAGATAAAGAAATAATCAACTTGAAAGGCACCATCAAAAATCTTGAAACATCTAACAGAGATGCCTTAATCACTTCCAAAGGACATGAACAAAGGGCCAACAGATTATAGGAATAGGTTAAGATTCTTCAACAACATGTTAATCTTACTGAGCAGGTAACTTACATCAAGAATCATCTTTGGAATAACATCATTTAGGGCATACATTTGCAATTGCCCTCAATCCGAATAATTTATGAGAAAATAGCGTTACTTAAAGTAGCACAAATAGAAATACAGAAAACAAAAGAAGAATTAGTTGACAAGCCTACTCAAGCCTTAAGACTTATCACATTCCTAAATAGAAAACACAGAGAAGAACTTGAAGAGTTAAAAATTAAGGATAGAACTAAAAGTATAATCCCAATCAAAAAGGTCCTGAATAAGAAAAACATGATGAATAATTTGGAGGACAAGTGCAAAGATATGAATTTGGAAATCACAAGATTTTGGGCCAAATACACAGTATTATCAGAAGCAGGTTTACCAAATATTCATGCATTGAATGAAAAGTTAATGCCACAAAAATATTATGATAACAAAATCAGGGCATATGCCAAAGAGCAGGTCAACAAACCTTTACCTCAAGGGTCTCCTACTGGTAAAGTCATTTTGGAATATTTTGAAAACTTATTCTTTTGGAAAAATGAGATCAAACATATTTTTGTGGTTAAACCCAATTTTGCAAAGTATACAGAAGCAGATGAAAGTTATAGGAAGTTAAAGAGCATGAAAATTCCCAATGCAGAGCAATGGCAAGAATTCATTGATTTACTATGAAAATTTGTAGTTAAAGTATATGAAGATGAAAAATCAGTGGTCAAAGTGTATTAGTGGTAAAAGTGTATCAGTAAAAACAAGATGTTACTGCTAGTTATTTTTAATTTACAACAGTAAACAGTGAAATAAAGCAGAGTAAAAGAGTATCAGAGTAGAACGTGAAAGAGGAAGAGTACACTACAAGTCATCTTCCACAATATAATGCCCCAAGTGCCAGAAATACTTCCAGCTAAACAGAAAATAAATTTGAATTGATAAACTGTTCTATTTTTCTTTTAAAAGAGGACAGCTTGCCCATCTGTTTTGCAGTTGTCCCTCTTCTTATGTAATAATTCCTATTTTTTCTTGAGATATTCTCTCAAACTTTGAGATATTTTGTAAGCAATTTATTTGTATAAATATCTCATCTTTAGAAGTATTTTTGTGTGGAATAAAATTATCAAGACTACTATAGAATTTTTTGTTGAAAACATTGGGATTTTATGTGAGTTAAGTTGAAGCATTAGGCTGGAAACTGAAGCAAATAGACATCATAACTAATGATCCTCGTGTTGATCAGATGAGTATTGTATCTTCCAGTTTTCATTGTTTATTTCTTTAAGTTTCATTCATACATCTTGTGTTATTTTCCATCTTAAATGAATAACTAGGAAAGATATTACAGAATCAGTGTAAAAAGCTCTCTGTTTTTACCAGTTTTCATGTTTATGTTTTCTGTTGATTTCCAGACTTTATAATTCTTAATTTCTATTTAGTCTCGTTTGACCTCAATTTCCCTCTTCCTTTTCTGTGATCTAAGGATTCTTAACTGCCCTTAGTCCAGATCATATCATTTCATAAAAATAGCCTTTTAAACCCTCTGAAGATCATCTATCTTTCCCTTAGCATATTTGTTCTTTTGACCTTAGTTTTCTAGTCTTGTTTGCTATAAATTTGACTCCATTGCCCAATGGTTAGGTAGATATTTCTATGGTTTCCCTTGTAGTCCTTTATTCCTACCAAAATTCAAAAAATCAAACCAAATTGTCCACTCATAGCTAGCCTAAAATCCATTACAAAACAAAGTTAAATCTTTAGGAGAGATCCCTCTCCGGAACTCAGGAAGGCTAGATCCTGAATTCTAAAAGAGGTTCTTGGTTACCCCTAGTTTTATTAACTACAAAATCCTCATCCCACAACATGAGAATTACTAGGGTGATAAAATCAGTTTGGGGGTGGAAATTTGTGGACTTAGTGAGCTTGGAGTTCAGCATCGACCAGAGACTTGACCAAAATTTACTAAGGAACCTATTTTCCCGATAGGAGATAATGGATTGTGGGATCCCAAAGTGTACCAACACTCATTCAAATAAGAGCTTAGCAATGGCTACTATTTTGATATTCTTCTTGCAGGCTTCCATAATGGCCATCTTAGAGAATTTGTCGACAACCACAAAAATGCAGTCATTCCCATGCTTGGTAAAAGGGAGGCCCAATATGGAATCCATCGAGATGGATTCCCGAGGTCGACTATGGGTAGGAATTGGAGTATATAGGTCCTTCTTCTTGGTGGTCGGTTTCACAATGGTGAATGAAGTGAAGGATCTAATGTACTTCTCACCATCCTACCGAAGGTTCAGCCAATAGAAATACTTCTGCAGTACTACACTATTTTCTTGACCCTGAAATATCCAATGATTTTACTGTAGTGTTATTCCAAAATTATCTTAGCATGCTCACTTGAAGGAACACAGTAGTGTCCTAGGTGTCATAATAGTACATCCTGGAGGTGAAAATCTGGAACTTGCTTCCCTTCCAAGAGCATCTGGTATGCGTTGCCTAGTTATGGATCACTTCCGTAGAGATGCAGCCAACCTGAAGTCTCATGCCCACAAGAGTCGAGCACAGTGGTTAGCACCAAGACCGATAGTCGGTTGAGGCAGTATGCAACATTATTGGTGCTTCCCTTCTTGTACTTGATGTTCAAATGGAACTATTGTAGGTATGTGGACCATTTTTGATGGTGATCATTATGCAACTTTATTTATGTCTGTATGAACTGCAAGGGTCAGTGATCTATGTGGATGGTTGTTTTCTTCCCCAAAATGTAATGCTTCCATTGTCGGTAGGCCTACATAATGGAATGCATCTCTTTGTCATGGGTGGGATACTTCCTGACTATGTTTGAAAGTGTCTCACTGTGATATGCCACGGGATGCCCTTGATGCATAAGAACTTCCCCAATAGCATATTCAAATGCATTTGTCTCAATCTCAAATTGTTTTTGCAAGTCTAGTAATGTGAGCACTTGTGCAGAGCAAAGGCGATGCTTCAAATTTTCGAACACCTCCTGTTGCGATTCATACCAAAATAATTTTTCCTTTGCTCCTCCCTTGGTGACTTGACTCAAAGGACAAGTTATATGAGAGAACCCCAACATGAACCAGCGGTAGAAATTGGCAAGACCCAGAAATATGTGGAGCTCTATTAGAGTGGTTGGGGCTGGCCAATCCCAAATGACCTGGATCTTGGCTGGGTCCACATTCACCCCCCCACTCATCAATGATGTGTTCCAAATATTGAACCTAGATAATGCCAAAAGTGCATTTCTCCAAATTTTCACACAAATTGTGTTGCCTCAGTGTTTGGAGGACCTGTAGAATGTGGTGGAGGTGATCTCCCAACTCTGGCTGAATATCAGGATTCCATCCAAACACACCACCATGAATGAGCTGGTGAAGGGTCGCAAGATGTTATCCATCAGCCTCATGAAGGTTGTGGGAGCATTCATTAACCTGAAAGGTATGACCAACCATTCAAAGAGGCCCTCCTTGGCTTTGAAGGAAGTCTTCCACACATCGAAGGGTTCAATTGGTACTTGGTGATACCCAGACTTCAAGTCAATCTTGCTGAAATATTTGCCCCCCCTGAGTTTCTCTAGAAGATTATCAGTCTGTGGGATCGGATACCTATTCTGGATAGTGATATTTTTTAGTGCTTGATAGTCAATACAGTCTCTCCAAGTCCCATCCTTCTTCACGAACACAATCAGGCTCCCATAGCGTGATGAACTCGGTTGGATGTGACCTATTTGCAACAGCTCCTGAGTATGCCTCTTGATTTTTTCATTCTCCATAATAGAGCGTTGATATATTGGTCCATTGGGTAGTGGCTCTCCTAGGATCAGATCGATGGAGTGCTTGACTTGACAGTGCAGAGGCACCCCTATGGGTGAGGTGAAGACGTCCCTGTACTCCACGAACTTGTCCATTTGTTGTTTCTGTGTGGAGGAGCCATGTCTAGAGGTCGTGGCCATAGTCTTATTCTTTCCTTGAGGCCGAATCATAAGGAAAAAAAATTTCCTAGTTTGGGAAATGAGCTTACAGTATTTCTTTGCAGTGATCAAAGAGATGGCGGTAGGCAGTGCTACCTCTGATATCCTATACAACTTATTACCCAAAGTAACAATAACATTTCAAGGCCTATACTCATACACACCATGTTGCTTCAACAAGTATGGTTGGCCTAATAATACATCACAAACTTCAAGAGGAGCAACATCACATAATACCTCATCTGTGAAGGGCTTGATGTTGTAGGGAAGGTGACACTACCAAATGACATGGATATTCAGTCCTTGGTGAAGCCACCCGATAGTGTACGTTTATGGGTGTGTTTTTGTCATCATGCCCAACTGCTTCACGAACTCTACTGAAATGAGGTTATTTGGCTCCCAGTGTTGACAATGAATTGCAGTGAGGAACCCTTCACCCACATCTAGGAATGAAAGAGGCACCCCCCCCCTCTAGGTCTTCGGGTTCCTTCTTTTGGACCTTGGTGGTGGGAAAGGTGGAACTGGGCTCTACATTGATAATCTGCTTCCCTTTGTCATTCCCCTTGTCGGAATTTGACTCAGAGTCAGAACATGCATCTGATTCGGAAGCCTTCAACCTGGAAACCAGTGACTGGTTAGTGTGATACTCACTTGTGTAGTGAGTGGAGCTCTTATGGAAATCACATCACTTTCCCGTGTCCTTCTTTGGATTTGAGGTGTTTTTCTTCACTTTCGGCTACAACGGGTTGGTCTTGGATGCCCCACCTTGGATTTTTCCTTTGTTCTGCAGTTTGGGGGCATATTTCCCTTGCTTTTGGTTCACATATCCAAAGTCTCACTTCTTCTATTTGAATTTATTCTCAATATTGGCAACAAAATTATATTTTGCACCAAGCAAGAAGATGTCAAGGAACTCCATTTCCTCTTGGACATATCTGTGTAGAAAAATGTGGTACTTAAGCACCAAATGTTTCTCCGAATATTTGATACCCAAATTTATGTGCAGGGTATGGAAAATATTCATTATCTCGTGCACATCTTGATCCCTTTGTTGTCATAGCGTAGTTCATTGTATGTACTTTTCCTCATATCTCCCCATGGAGTAATATTGTTCCTTGATGGAATCTTAGAAAGAATTCCAAGTGGGTGTAGCCAAGAATAGGGAGTATTTCCTCTCATCCTTTTTCTCATATTAGGTTTCCAACCAGTCCTTGACATGGGGGGAGACTTTCAGGAGTGTAAAAGTAATTTTTTCCTCATTGGAAAAGTCATGAACCAAAAAATACCTTCTAATAGATTCAACCATCTATGTATGAAATTTGCATCTATTTGGCCCTAAAATATTGGAATGTAGAAGTTAACTTGTACCTTAAAAGGAGTGGCACCTCTAGAGTGGTTTTCGGATGAAGATGCGTCGTCGGTGGGTTTTCGTCAAAGGATCTAGGAAAAGTTGTCCATCATTGCATTCCTCTATTTCTCGAGGGCCTCCTAGAGAAATATTTTGATAGGATCTCCTACTCCATCATCTTAATTTTCTTCTGCCATGGGAGGTCGTCAAGGTTTTCGAGGTTGTTCATGCAAAGGTTCAACCAGATCGAACCCTAATTCCTTTTACACTGATCTCGTTGGGGGCATGCAAAGAAAGACCTAAAAAGAGCAGTCTCACTCTGATACCACTGATCCAGACTTATGTAGGAACACAATAAAAAAATAGAATTAAACATAAACATAGAGATACAACATAAATAATTCATTTCATTAATATCAAATAATTGAAATATGCTTACAAACAAAATGGAAAGAAACTAGCTCGGGCGATGGTAGCTTATCTCTAATAAGAGATGTGATGGCTACATCCCTTTAAAATTTGTTAAACTGAGGCTAGAAGGCCTATTTATTATTTATAAATAATGGAAAACCCTAAACATCCAAAAACCTAACCCTAGGAGATGAAGCACCAAAACTATGGGCCCCATTGTAATATCCCAAAATGGGAATGCAATAGTGCATAAGCACGATACTGGAATAGCAGGGTGAAATTAAGTTATAAAATGTGTTTAGAAACACATATCCATCAAATTAATGAATCAACAGCAAAAATAAGCACTTCTACGTCCTCCCAAGTGGGGAAAATGAAGCAATTTGACCCTGAAAACATTATTTCTGGAGTTTTATGTTTTAACAGGAAGAAATAATGGTTGGATCCCTTATAATATGTATTAAGGTCCTTACATACAAAAAAGGAATAGAAACAAATCTCTTTTGATAAGTTAAACAGATCTCCCGACCTTAAATCAACTTAAAAGTGGCCAAACCCCATGACCTTAAGTTATGAAGAATTAATGAAGCATGTGACAAAATTATTTACTGAGTTTTTCTGCAACATAATGATATATAATCATGTATCTAGAGTTTTATGGAACAATATGCTAAGAAAATGAATATCTGGCCTCTTTAATGTATTATAGAAATAACCCGGCAAGGGTTTCTTGAGAGCATAAGTACAAAAAGAGAAGATATGAATATTCAGCTCAAAAATAACATAGTATCACTAAAAAATTAGATACATGAAGTTTAATAATACATCATATGGATGATAATCCCTTCATCTAGCTTTCTGGGAGAAGGGTTGGCCCTTTCCCTAGGAAACTAGCTCAAAATCAAGGGCTAAAACCCTACTGCATCAACTCTATGAAAAATTACGCAATTACTACAAGGGAATGCATTGTAGGAGATGAGGAATAGTTTTGAAAATTTCAAAGATGTGAATGAAGCCTATAAATCTTCCTAGCTGATCTCTCAATAGAAGGAAGGCACCCTCTACTAAGAAACAAACCTAGAAGTGCTGTTAACAAACCTCCACTGCAACACAACAATATTATGCTATAGAAATAAAAATGAGGCTATAGAATGGTGCTTGGCCTCAAGCCTGGATGTGGAGAAATATTGAACAGAGCTCTCCCAAGAGGCCTCTCGAGGGAAGAGGTGGGATTCCCGCTCAGAAACACCCTGTGCTAAACAACACTACAACCCTGCTAAAAAGCAAGAGCAAGCCAAGTCTAAACAGACCAATATAAAATGATAATGAAAATCATGAATAAAAAAGGCTCCTATCCTCTCCATATATAGCAAGTGAACCTCTTCACATTGGGTCCCATCCATATGTGCCATCAAGCTCATGCAAGTTGTCCTCCACCAAAACTATGTTGTTCATCAAGGAGATTCAATGCATCTAGATAGCTTTGTTGACTTAGTCAAAGTTCACTGAATCAACATAATCCCATCTCTGTTCACACCCAATGGTGCTCAAATTAGCTTCTTATTCTTCCTCCTTTTAAATTAGGAGTTTTTTTATTGCTTCAAAAGAGGTTAATGGGCCTTCCTACCCATTTATTCACCTACCTAGTGATAAAACAACTCTAATATTCCATTTATCTTGAAGGCTAAATTTTTGGAATATTATAGTCCTCCCCTCCAAAATGTTGCTTGTCCTTAAGCAACTGTATAAGGAGAGAAAAATTCCTCCCCTCCTCTTCTTGTGTCCTCCTCATCAAAAGTCCCCACCACTACTCAAAATGATCTGCTACAAATCTGCACTCCATTTTTTCCTTCCAAGCATGAAAAACCACATGGCTCAATCAAAGAAAGGTGGAAGGTGTAAGTGGAAACCTCCTTGATTTCCAATGGCCTCCTCAAGGTAGGAGTGATAAAAAACATGGGGAATATTATTCCCAATGAGTGACTCCCACACCCATGCTATCATCAAAATGAAATGAGCCAGTCTAGGTAGCTCAAAAATATCCTCAACCCCCGGTTCATACAATGTGTTGGGGCTGCATGGAGAGATTGGATCCTCCCATCCAAGTTGTTTCTCTCTCCATTTATGGTAATTATGGGGCTGCTACTGATCTTGGGCTGAAATTTTATGACCTCCAAGAGTGACCCAATCTACCCCACTAAACAAATAAATCATGAAGTGCCTCCTCCAGAAACTCAAGTTCTTCAAATGGCTCCTCCCGCATGAAGAAAAGAGATGTAGTTTGGAAATCATGGGCTGCCCATTGCTTCCCTTGAAACATGCATATTGTAAAGTAGGGAGAATCATACTCCCAATGGGAATCTCTAACTCATATCCCACTCTCCAAAAAAATCTCGCCATGAACATAAAAATATCATCAATACATGGAAGAAAAAACCAATAGAAACAAGTTGTCATATGACAACCAAAAAGTGGATCAAGGTCCCACACATGGAACTAGTGCAGTGCATCCTTTGCCTCCATCAAATAAAACAATAACAAGTGCCTTCCTAGCCACTTTTTTTCTGCCACAATCATTTTACAAGATAGAAACATGAAAGTACAAAGTGGTGTCAATGGTGCACACCAAAAATCATATGGCTCTCCCCACAAACCACCAATGAGATAGCCAATCTCAATGCTACAAATGGCTTCAAGTACATCATCATACAATATGCAAGAAGGGATAATACTCCTTGGTACAACATGCTGCTCACATAAAGTAAAGAAGTACAAAACATAATGTGGAATTATATGTTTTCCACCATGTACTTGGGACCTTGAGCTGAAATGGCTCAACTGGAAATTCTCCCTCACCTCCAAAAAGTAGGGAAGTGTCTGTGACATCCTCTCTATCACCATTTGGGCTATGCATATCTCCATATGCTGAAATATATCATGCTGGATGCCCTCCCAAATAAAATCCTCTGCCAAGGAAAGATATGCATCAAAGTGCATGGAAAATAAGTCCTCATGTGCTGTATGTAGCAGCTTCTCCTTAAGATTTGAAGCTCTAGTCAAGAAGACTCTGCCATGAGAATAGATGACCACATCATCCACCATATATCTATCATCTCCATCTAGGTCATCAAGCATCATGCAAGAACCAAGATCCTTGGAGTACTCTACCAAGATTTGAGACCTCTAATATGGATCAATCCTCCTAAGAGACCGCACTGATGATCTGCAATGTGAAGCTCCCCACATGTTGTTGTATTTTCCTTTGACATCCCTCATGCCAAATTCATCCTCCAAATTGCTGTGATGCCCATCATGTAGCTTCTCATGCTTAAAAAGAAGTAAGGATATTTGGAAGTTGGTCTCCCACGAGAATCCCTCATCCAAAAAGAATCTCTCAATCTTGGCCAATGTAAGCATGAGTGGCCTCTATCTACTCCAATGTATGGAGGACTCCTTCCTCAAAGGAAGTACCCTCTATTTCTCCAAGTCCATAGAGCAGCTCCCTTGCACCGTGAAGGTGCCATCCTCCATCACTACAGCAAATTCTGTCAGCGCACGATATCTAGTGAGAGTGGGTGGTGCTGAAAATGGAAGAATGTCTCCCTCCTCCTTGAGACTATCCCAAACTCTTTGCGTTGTACTAGAATCCTCCACAACTTTCACCTCTCCAGAATCTAAGAGGGGTGAACCAAATGGTAATATGCCTCTTACCAACTCCGGATCTGGTGGCGTCCCAGGTGGAATGCCTCCATGCAGTGAGACAAAAATGTCAATAGTAGACTGTACATATGGTTGGGAAACTTTTTCCCTACCTTTACAGCACAAACCAGTCTATCTCTTCTTTGCACCAGCTCTCTGAAATAGATAGGGGTGTGTGCTCCTCATCAAATGATGATGTCCTTCCTCCCTACCTTATCCTTCCATTAGTAATATCTCACAATAATGTTCCTCATTGATTGTGCTTTGTCTCCCATATGTGAGATCCTGGGTAACTTCTTGCAATGCTACAAGAAATCCTTTTGTTGGAGCAAGTGCTCCTCCTTCCTCTGCATGAGGTACTAGATATACTCTAGATGTGACAGTGATGTAACCCCCATCCTTCTCTTCATCTTCAATATGAATACGAGGTAGCTGCTCAATAAGAGGATCCTATTTTGTAAAAGGAACCTTCATGCCCTCTTTTCCAAGGTTATGAAACAAGGATGTTGCCTCTATCAAGGTATCATGCAAGATGTGAGCTTCTCCAATAGTTTTCTGAAGTGGTTTTGAGTTTGCAGGTTCTTCCAACTTAGGCAAAAGTCTCATTCGTTTGATTGTTTCATGTGTTTTATCAAACCTTTATACCAATATCTTAGTGAAATTTGAAAAAGAATAAGTCTTGACATTTTTCAATGAAAATGACTCAAACATCCACCAAGCATAGGCCTTACCCTCAAAGTGCAGTGCTGCAACTCTGATGGCTTCATCTTCAGAAACTTGGTGCTGCTACAAATTAGTATGCAACTCCTCCACCCAAGCTTTGGCTTAACAAGTTTGGGATCCATCAAAGGTAGATAGAGAAAATATATCCATTTCATGCAACTTGCTCCTCTCCACCTTGATCTTGCAAAACTCTTTGAAAGTGATATGACCTCTAAACTTTTCAGTTTGAGATTCATACTCTTGCAGAAAATTACTAAGAGTTTCCCTCCTTGGCATTTCCTCTTCTTTCATCTCTTACATAGAAGATCCAGGCATTTGACTGCACTGTGCATAATAGGGTGTAGCTGCATGCTCACACCTATCATGTGCCAATCTAGATCTGGCTCTAGATTCAAACTTCTTTGGAGATTACATCTCCTCTCTCATCTTCTTAAGATTTTTATTAATGCTCTGCATAGATTTTCGAAGAATATTTGAGAGAATTTCCTCCTTTATTCCTCCACATAATGGAGTATTCTTTCTATTCATCTCTCCTTCTCTTTATAACATCATGGTTGAGTTCCACAGGCTGAGCCAAAACTATGCTCTGATACCATTATAATATCCCAAAATGGGAATGCAGCAGTGCATAAGAACAATACTGGAATAATAGGGTGAAATTAAGTCATAAAATGTGTTGATAAACACATATCCATGAAATGAATGAATCAACATAAAAAAGAAGCACTTCTACATCCTCCCAAGTGGGGAAAATGCAGCAATTTGACCCTGAAAACATTATTTCTGCAGTTTTATGTTTTACCAGGTAGAAATAATGGTTGGATCCCTTAGCATATGTATTAATTACCTTACATACAAAATATGAATAGAAAAAAATCTCTTTTGATAAGTTAAACAGATCTCTCGGCCTTAAATCAGCTTAAAAGTGGCCAATCCCCATGACTTTAAGTTATGAAGAATTACTGAAGCACATGACAGCATTATTTACTGAAGGTTTCTACAAAATAAAGATAGATAATCATGGATCTGGAGTTTTATGGAACAATATGCTAAGAAAATGAAGATCTGGCCTCTTTAATGTATTAAAGAAATAACTCGGCAAGGGTTTCTTGAGAGAATAAGTACAAAAAGAGAAGATATGAATATTCAGCTCAAAAATAACACAGTATCACTATAAAATTAGATACATTAAGCTGAATAATACATTAGAATGATGATAATCCCTTCCTCTAGCTTTCCGGGAGAAGGGTTGGCCCTTTCCCTAGGAAACTAGCTCAAAATCAGGGGCTAAAACCCTACTGCAGCAACTCTATGAAAAATGACGCAGTTCCTGAAAGGGAGTGCACTGTAGGAGATGAGGAATAGTTTTTAATATGTGAATGAAGCCCAGAAATATTGCTAGCTGATCTCTCTAGAGAAGGAAGGCACCCTCTACTAAGAAACAGACCCGGAAGTGGTGTTAACAAACCACCACTGCAACACCCTGCAACACAGTAATATTATACTACATAAATAATGATGAGGCTGGAAAATGGTGCTTGGCCTCAAGCTTGGATGTGGAGCAATACTGAGCAAAGCTCTCCCAAGAGGTCTCTCGAGAGAAGAGGTGGCATTCTCGCTCGGGAACACCCTGTGCTAAACATCACTGCAACCCTGCTAAACAGCAAGAGGAAGCCAATTCTAAACAGACCAATATCAAATGATAATAAAAATGATGAATAAAAAAGGCTCCCATCCTCTCCATATATAGAAAGTGAACCTCTTCACATTGGGTCCCATCCATATGTGCCATCAAGCTCATGCAAGTTTTCCTCCACCAAAACTGCGCTATTCATCAAGGAGATTCAATGCATCTAGACAGCTTTGTTGACTTGATCAAAGTTGATTGAATCAACATGATCCCATATCTGTTCACACCTAAGGGTGCTCAAATTAGCTACTTATTCTTCCTCCTTTCACATTAGGAGTGTTTTTATTGCTTCAAAAGAGGTTAATGGGCCTCCCTACCCATTTATTCACCTACCTAGTAATAAAACAACTCTAATATTCCATTTAGCTTAAGGCTGAATTTTTGGAATATTACACCCATTTGGGTAAATTGGTACATCAACTTCCTGGGGTTGTAACTTTGGTATACGATCTCCATTTGACACATAAAATAACTTGTTAGAAATATCTATTCGAGGACTAAAACATTGTTTAGGACCTAAAAATAGCTCCAGAAGTTTAGGACCCGAAAAAATGCTAAAAACAGTAAATTGTGCTACACTTAAGGAAACTAAAAAACTGAAATAAACAATGGTGGAGGTCCAAGTGGAATAGGTGGGTGGCCACCAATATCCACCTGTATCATTATCAATTGGGATAAACATGTTACTAGCAATTGCACTGAGAGGTGTAAAATAACTCTGATAGAAAGAGTGGGGAATGTGGAAGGAAATAGTATGTAAATTATTTTGTGTAATATTTCCGAGTTGTATGAAGTTCCATAGGTTGAATGACCGTGATTAGCACAACATAAGCTTAATATTTAGCTTCCATACTGCAGAGGAGAGTGAGGAAATATTTTTGTAGATAAGAGTCGGAAAAAGTTATCTCATGTACCTCATCATTGAAGTTATGGCAGATAAGTTTTAGTAGCGAATAATAAATGATATTATTGATTCTCATATGGTCTAAGATGGATTTCTCATGGCCTCTGTTATCACATGGTAAAATTGTCATCAATTTGTCTTTTATATGATGTTATTGCAATATGGTTAATTTTTGGAAATTGGTTGTGTTTTTCCAATTTTTGGCTAAATTTTCCAATTTGAATTGTTTTTGGCGTTGTTATCATTCATAATTTTTGAAAAATCATTTGAAAAAGTCTTAGAGGTTCATGTGTCAAAGGTAGGGTCATAGAATTCATTTTTCATTACTTGATCAAGGAAAATTTTTAATTTCTCTTGTTTAGCCTATCCTAAGGTCTAAACTCACCCTCATTCAAATCCTTCCACGTCACATCAGTCATTATTTTCTGACATTTTTCATTTTGCAAGTTTATAACACCGAAAAATTCATTTTAGCCAAGAATCCACACTTTCGTAGTGAAATACACAGAGAAAATGCCCTTTTCTCTACAAAACTGCTAATACTTTTGTAGCGAAAATGCCCATAATTACACCAAGCACGCTATGAAATTAAGGATTCCTATATGTCTTGTCAAAACAACTGCTAGGTGTCAGTTCATGGTTAGAGGAGATAGGATGGAGGTTATTCAAGTCTTTTATGGTTAATTCAAAGGTACATAACCCTGTATGAGGTCATCATTACCCTTTTGGTATGTGTGTATCATGATTTAAGAATGAGCTGTCATTTAAAACACAAAACTGTATCCTAAGCTAAAATTTTCACTCAACATTCACTCTTGCATGTGAAACATCTCAATCTCACTTTTTGAGAGCTACTTCATCACATCAAGCAGGTTGCTGTCCAATTTGGCTTTACAAGTGTCACCTTTTTAAGAGGGCAGCTTGGTTATAAAAGGAGAGGTCATGTATAAGAAATAACACAATGGAGGCTATGTGGATAATATATAAGCTCATGGACCTTAATCTATTCATGGAGGACCCTAGCTTTGCTGAAGCATACATCAGTTCAATTTGTTTGAATTTCTGTTGGAGATAACAAGGAAATTGTTGTGTTTTTGGATTGTTTGAGTAGTAAGTTTAAAGAGAATATTATGGATAAACAGAGATGAATTTGGAAATCATGAGAGCGGTTATTTTCAATCACAGGACAAGGAAAAATAACCTCTCTCAATTTTCTCACAAGTGCTATCAGTTTGGAGATATAAGGATTTCTTTGAGCCCTATTTTCAGAAAACATAGTTTTCATGTTTTACACATGTTTTTAAAATGCAGGTTTTGGACAGCTGGAATTTTTTTTCAAAAAAAAAAGAGTATTTTTTCTTCATAACATTATTATTGATAAAATACCTCCTTCCAATTTTCAAAATACATCATGGATTCGGAGATATAAGCTCTGTTCTAAGACCTATAGCTCAGAAAAAACAGGAAAAATATGCAAAGAGGTTTTTAATATGAAAGGTGAGATTGATTGTGTTCCTCATTAGTTTTATGAGTTCCATAACATGAATATGGGTTAATATAATGATGAATATCAATTCAAATACCTCCAAGAGCAACTAGAACTAATCCATGAGGCGCTGGAGAAGAAAGGCCTAAAAATGACAGTAGTTGAGGAGCCAATAGCTCCACTCATCATCAATGAGGAATAAATGCCTCAAGACTCATATTTTGAGCTGGTTTATGTTTTAAAAGTTAAATGGAATGTTGGAAACAAATTTTTTACACCTGGAAGGCATATTTTTGAAGCTAGGAAAAAATCTGAAAAAAACACAGTTTTTAGTAGTTTCGTAGCATTTCCTAGGCTTGAAGCCAGGAAAACGCTACGAAACCACCTGTAGCTTTATTTTTGAATTAAAAACCACTTTTGGGAGCTTCCAAGAGGATGATATCACATGGAGGATGTTTCAAGACATGATGAAGACAATAGAAAAGGAAAGAGATAGAAATTTTGATGGCAAAGGGAATTTTTGTAACGCTATGAAAGTATGCTACGAAACTGTCATATTTTCATAGCGTGTTGTTTTGAAGCTTTATGAGTAGGTTTTTGTGAATTTTTGGACAAGTGGATACTTTCAAATGATCATAGGACTATATTAGAAGCTATCCAAGACTTGAAGACTAGGAGATGAAGATAACTCATCAACCAAACCAATCGTTGAAGATAAAGACCAGTTTTCCTTAAAAATAGGATTTGTTTCCATATTTGGAGGAGGATAATTAAGATGTCATGTAGTGATGAGTCTCATCACAGCCTATTAAAACATGTGAAGGAATAGTTTTCAAAGATGTAACTGCTTTAGGAGATAAGGTATTTGATTTAATAATGAACATTTTGAGTCCTATTAGGAAAAGGACGGTTAAATAGAATAGTTGTCATGTTCTTATTCAATGAATCTAGCTAGGAGGCAGATCATCTCATCATGTAACAAGTCTATTAAAGTGCTAATATTCGACTTTGTAAAGGGTTGGAGATTTTTTGGCAATACTGCAGCTTTACGTAACTTGACTATTTTCTGTAATACAAAGGACTTTTACTTGACCAAACTGAGATTCTCATGGAGTTTTTAGTGATTACGTGATCTATACTTTCTATGTGTACCATTTGCAGTGGTTTTCATATTTAATACTCAGAATTCACAGGTGTATGCTCTGACTTCCTTTACTGATGAATTGGCTGTGTTATTTCATGTTTCATGTGTGATTTACCTCTGCTAAAAAATCTTACCTGCCTCAGCTTCCATGTCAAGTGAACTTACCACTGAACTACTGAACTTGTTGACTCCATAAGCCAAATAATTGCAGACTTATACTCTTTTCAACCTACACACATCACAAGCAAGTTATTTTCCAAGTAGATTTAGCCATCTAGATACACATTTATCAAGCATCATTAATCCCTTTGAGAGAGCTTGCTCAGACTGAAGAGGCTAAGCTTCAGTTACAAGTTGGTTTGAAATAGTTACATGAATTTGTCTGATTAGCAGCCCATCAGGTGCAATTTTGTGATAACATTTTGGTGCATATGCCAATATTCTAAAGATATACATCTCCTGAAATTTTGAAGCTTAACTCTTGAAGGTAGCAGGAGCTCAGAATCTGTTCAAGGTTGCAACTACCTTAGCGACTCCATTGTTGAAGAATTCAAACTTTCATAGATTCATGGTGATTCCACTGGACATATGAAGAACTCAGATGTTGGCATTCTTGTTTCAAGGTATGCATTTATAGATTTTTCAAAAATTTATGGCTTCCCAAATCCTTTTCCCAAAAATGCAATTTTTTTAAGGAATTGTCCAAAATTCAATGGGGAATATTTGAGTTTGACCTTGAAGAATACATCAGATTTCTATGACTTTACTGAGCTTCTTAGAGTCAAACATGAAGATGTTTGCATCATGTTATTCTATGATTCATTTCAAGGGAAATGTAAACATTGGATTGAAAGCCTTCTTGGCAGATCTATTAAGTCATTTGCAAATTTTTGGCTTATGTTTTTGGAAGAATGGATAGACAGAACAGAGTTGGTGGCAGACTCTCCTTCAATTCAAGGTTTTAAACAATGGAATGATGATCATACTAATGAGGAAGTAGATGAAATTTTTTCTTTGTCCTTGTATTCTTATCTAAAATCATTTGAGTGCAAGTTAGAAGATAAGATTCAATTTTTGGACGAAGTTGCTAAGAACATTGTGAAAGACATTGAAGTTTTAGAAGGTCAAATTAAATCTTATAGGCGTCATGATCAAGATCAGTATTTTCAAAAAAAATTCATGCCAGAACACAAAGAGAGGGTGCTACTACCTTTCTCTTTTGAGATTGAGGAAGAAAACCTTGTTCTTGAAAATCAGTTTGAAAATGAGTTTGATAGCACACATCTGAAATAATTTTTTGCTAAAGAAAGCATATATGAACTATTTGAAACTGTAGAATGTCTTGAGAATTATCAAACAAATTATGTATTCTATGATCCTATAGCTAACTACATGGAAGAATTCTACGGTAAAAATTTCAAATTATTTTTTCATTATGAAGATCAGATACATCTTATGTTGCCTTGGTCATTTCAGTATCCTGTTTACTTTTGGTTCAAGCGCAGTCAAGAGGTTCAAGTGTTAGATCAGATCAATGACTGGCTTCATTGGAAGTTTCATGTTGCTTGAATCAAACATGAATATTGGAGTTGTTAGGGTAGGTAGGAGTGTGTGTGAATAAGCTCAAGTAGGCTGACCATATTTTCAATAGGTACAAATTTGGTTTTTCAATAGTAATCATCAAGCTTGAGCCTGATGTGAAGGCCCTTAGAGTTTGAAGGAAGCTTGGAAAATTTCATAGTTTTTATTTCTAAGAAGATGGATGGCACTGGAAGTACATGTTATTTTGTGTACCACAAGGGTACACCACCCCAAGTGGAGACACTTTTATCACTCATAATTTTTGAAAAATCATTTGACAAATTCTTAGAGGTCCATGTGTCAAAGGTAGGGTCATAGAATTCATTTTTCATTACTTGGTCACGGAAAATTTTTAATTTTTCTTATTTAGCTTATCCTAAGGTCTAAACACACCCTCATTCAAATCCTTCCATGTCACATCAGTCATTATTTTCTGACATTTTTCAATTCCCAAGTTTATAACACCGAAAAAGTCATTTTAGCCAAGAATCCACACTTATGTAGCGAAATACACAGATAAAATGCACTTTTCGCTACGAAACTGCTAATAATTTCATACTGAAAATGCCCATAATTACACTAAGCACGCTACGAAAGTAAGGATTCCTATCTATATTTTCAAAACAGCTGCTAAGTGTCATTTCATGATTAGAGGAGATAGGGTGGAGGTTATTCAAGTCTTTTTGGTTAATTCAAAGGTACATAACCATGTATGAGGTCATCATTACCCTTTTGGTATGTGTGTATCATGATTTAAGCATGAGCTGCCATTTAAAACACAGAACCTTATCCTAAGATGAAATTTGACACTCAACTTTCATTCTTGCATGTGAAACATCTCAATGTCACCTTTTGAGAGCTGCTTCATCACATCAAGCACCTTGTTGTCCAATTTGGCTTTACAAGTGTCACCTTTTTAAGAGGGCGGCTTGGTTATAAAAGGAGAGGTCATGTACAAGAAAGCACAAAAAGGAGGCTCTATGGATAAGATAGAATATCATGGACCTTAAGCTATTCATGAAGGACCCTATCTTTTCTGAAGCATACATCAGTTCAAGTTGTTTGAATTTCTGCTGGAGCTAACAAGGAAATTGTTGTGTTTTTGGACTGTTTGAGAAATCATTTTAAAGAGAATATTATGGATGAACAGAGATGAATTTGGAAATACTGAGAGAGGTTATTGTCAAGAACAGGACAATGAAAAATAACCTCTCTTAATTTTCTCACAGGTTCTATCAGTTGGGAGATACAAGGATTTCGTTGAGCCCTATTTTCAGAAAACATAGTTTTCCTATTTTACACATGTTTTTCAAATCCATGTTCTGGACAGATGGAGATGTTTTAAAAAAAAAAGAGATTTTTTTCTTCATACCATTCTTATTGACAAACACCTCCTCCCGTTTTTCAAAATACATCATGGATTCGGAGATATAAGCTTTGTTCTAAGACAATACAGGAAACATCTGCAAAGAGGTTTTAAATATGAAAGGTGAGATTGATTGTGTTCCTCATTAGTTTGATGAGGTCCATAACATGTAGAGGGGTTCATGGCATGTTGAAGATCAATTCAAAGACCTGCAAGAGAAACTATAACTAATCCATGAGGAGCTGGAGAAGAAAGGCCTAAAAATGACAGTAGTTGAGGAGCCAATAGCTCAACTCATCATCAATGAGGAAGAAACACCTCAAGACTCATAGTTTGAGCTGGTTCATGTTTTGAAAGTTCAATGAAATGTTGGAAAATAATTTCTTACACTTGGAAGGCATATTTTTGAAGCTAGGAAAAAATCTGGAAAAAACACAATTTTCAGCAGTTTCGTAGTGTTTCCTAGGCTTGAAGCTAGGAAAACGCTATGAAACCACCTGTAGCTTTCTGTTTGCATTAAAAAAAACTTTTGGGAGCTTCCATGAGGAGTAGATAACATGGAGGATGTGACAAGACATGATGAAGACAATACAAAAGGAAAGAGGGAGAAATTTTGACAGCAAAGGTCATTTTTGTAACAATACAAAAGTACGCTACGAAACTATCATACTTTCGTAGCATGTTGTTTTGAAGCTTTATGAGCAGGTTTTTGTGCAGTTTTGGATAGGTGGATAATTTCAAAGGGTCAAAGGACTATATTAGCAGATATCCAATACTTGAATACTAGGAGATGAAGACAACTCATCAGCCAAACCATTCGTTGAAGATAAAGACCAGTTTTCCTTAAAAATAAGGTTTGTTTCCAGATTTGGAGGAGGCTAATTAATATGTCTTGTAGTGATGAGTCTCATTATAGCATATTCGAACATGTGAAGGAATATTTTTCAAATATGTACCTGCTTAAGGAGATATTATAGTTGATGTAATAATGAATAGTTTCAATCCTATTAGGAAAAGGATTGTTAAATAGAATAGTTGTCATTTTCTTATTAAAGTAGATGTTTTCTGGTTATGCAAGGTGTCGTTAGGAAAATTTCGATGAATCTAGCTAGGAGGCAGATCATCTCATCATGTAACAAGTCTATTAAAGGGCAGATATTTGAATTTGTAAAGGGTTGGAATTTTTTTGGCAATATTGCAGCTTTATGTAACTTGACTGTTTTCAGTAATACAAAGGACTTTTACTTGACCAACCTGAGATTCTCATGGATTTTTTAGTGCTTACTTGATCTATTCTTTCTATGGGCATTATTTGTAGTGGTTTTCATATTTAATACTCAGAATTCATAGGTGTCTGCTCTGACTACCTTTACTGATGAATTGGTTGTATTATTTCATGTTTCATGTGTGATTTACCTCTACTAAAAACTCTTACCTGCCTCCGCTTCCATTTCAAGTGAACTTACCAATGAAATACTAAAATTGTTGAATCAATAAGCCCAATGATTGGAGACTTATACTCTTTTCAACCTACACACATCACAAGAAAGTTATTTTCCAAGTAGAGTTAGCCATCTAGATACATCTGTATCAAACATCATTAATCCCTTTGAGAGGGCCCTATCAAAATGAAGAGGCTAAGCTTCAGTTACAAGTTGGTTTGAAACAGTTACATGAAGTTGTATGAGTAGTAGCCTATCAAGTGCAATTTTGTGATAACAGGCACTTCACCAACAACACTAAATTGAGGGCTAACAATTCACTATAAATTTTGTAAAAAATAATCCCTCGGGGGGCTATTTTTCACACCAACAATGATCAATCAGGGCTAATTTCAAAAAGAAGAGTTATTATACATTTTTCATCAAAATAATAGCCTGAGGGCCAACCAAAAGACTAAGACTGAGCACCAAATCTAAGTGAAGGGGCCTGGGGCACAAGCACCAATCACTGAGCAGAGTTCACAAGGGGGACGAGTGCATTGCTCATATTGAATACACCATGTATACACTGGAATATATAAACACCTTAACATCTATCTCCTAGGTGCATGTGGGATAAACTCCCACGAGGCAAAAAATAAAAATAAAAAATAAAAATTTCGAGATTACAGGTGTCAAGTGAGTTAACCTCGGCATTTGCAAACATCAATAAAGTTGAAGGGCCGTCAAATATCGAGCTCATAAATGAAAAAATGATTTATGGAGATTCACACCAGTAAGAAAGCCCTAGTTTTTAGGTGTCATATGTCAACCGCCCAATCAATCAGCTGCCAGATCAAAGGCCTACAACCTTTTTCACACCCCCCTATCCATCTGACCTTTATCGGTGGGGCGGGGGGGATCTGAAAACGTAGTTTCACTCACCCAAACCCCACCTTACATGTCACCTTTGCGTTATTTCGCACACCCCCCTCTCAATACAACAAACCATCTTGACACCCCTCCGAAATTCACCAAACTGTCCTCCTTTCCCACTCTTATTCCTGTGCATTCCCCTCCACTCTCATCCCGACACGTGGCCATAACCGTTATCCTATTAAATGACTTCTCAGGGTAATCGTTCAAAATTCTATTCGACTCGCACCCACCACTAGTCCTCCTGTCATGCATATCACACCATCACCATTAGTATCAGCATGTTTTCGAAAGCAGGAGGAAGGTATAATTATGAAAAATAGACTTATAAGCCAAATAGAAGTCTTCTTCTTCAACCCATTCAAATACTTTCACTCTTCTTCAACCTTCTCCAGATCATATCTTCCAGATGTCTGCAACATGCTTCTTGTAGCTTAATTAATCTAGAATGTCTTTAGGTGGATTAAGCGCATAGAGCTCTCATGTAACAGCTGTTAGGCTATTTTTTATATGAGGATTCATTTTTCAAATTTTATTAGGAGAGGAAGGCCTATGAACTTATTTTGTATATATTAGTGTTATTAGATTGAAAAAAAGAGGGTAGGACTCCTTTGTAGCAGGCCTGGGTACATTATTTATGGATATTAATGAAAGGTCTTCTTCAGTGTCGAAGTCTATTTCTCGCACCAGAGATCAGTAAGCCATGTTTTTTCACTGTTTATTATTATTATTTCAAATCTATAAATGTTTGATGTTACACATAATTCATATTACTTATGCTATTTCTTCCTTACATCAAATAGTTTCTATCTTTACTATGAAATTTTCACTGGATTCACCTGTTGGCTTCAGGGGTCCTGACCCAGGTTCAATGTGCAAGGTTTACCAAGAAACCCCTATACTATTGCCCATTTCGGCAGTGACCTACTTTCGCAGGTCACAGTCTCACCCGAAGTAGTATGGGTGGGTGCTGGAACCAAGTTTCCGCACCCTGAGAAAGGAAGGGTAAGGCAAGCAGAGCTTCGTTCTGTTTAGATTAGCTTGTTTATTCATAGGGTTAAGTATGTATCTATTTGCATCCATGTGCACTAGATATACAATTATACGCTTTTCATAACATTAAAAAAACATTATCTAAACAGAGCGGAATAGATCTAGATCCAAGCATTCATTACAGACTTTCACAACACAAAGACATAAAATACATAACACAGTAATTATCAGTAGCTCATATAACAGTACTCACGGATTCAGATCTCAAATAATCCTTCACATTCATTCATTCATCAACCTTTCCTTAAAATTCCCTTCCCAACTTGTGCACACAGCAGTAGGGTCCACACACAGCTGGACTAGGATCTCCGCGCACATAGCCAGCAAGGGTCCATTCCCCCAAAACCCAAAAAGAGAGCTTAAACAACATATCGCATAAATATCTTATTCAATCCTATCTCTTACAATCCAAAATGCATCTCTATTTATAACAATCTATCTCTGAATTTCCTATGGTCCGCAACCCATGGTTTTCAGACCCCTAGTTTACCCTTTGACCCATTACAATGCGTTCGGGTCTTTGACCCACCCCAAAAACCTTGCGCTATATTAAATATAATAAAAAATAATCAAAATGGACCAGTTTCGCAGCTTGTTAGGAGACCCTGTTCCAACAGTCCCCCAACACAATCTTGTGACTCGTCCCGAGTCACTGCACTAGTGCGGCTTCCATTTGTGCGTGCAAAGTGTCCAGAGTGTGGGTAAGCAGAGGGAGTACATCCAGACTTTGGGCTGCAGCTTGCTGCGCATTGTTGACCAACGCCAGGGAGGCAAACCCATCTATATTCATAGTGATCCGTTCTAAGAGCCTATGGAGACGTGCGATGGCCGACTAAGCATCGTGTGCGAGCTGGAGTGCAGAAGAAGACCATGGCTTCAACCATTTTCGAACAGCTTTCTTGGAGTGACAAAGGTCCTTAATCCTGTCTATGGCGGCTAGGCACTGTGTGGAATTGGGGGAAAGTGCGGAGGTTCAGATTTCATCCAGAACATTTTCTTCCTGCTGTAATTCCTACTGGATATGCTGAATCGTGGAATGGTGTTGCACTGTCATCCATAGCTCTGTAGCTGTTGCGACCAATTGTGCTCCCTATGTCAGCTGCTCCTCAATGATATTAATTGCGTCTATGATCACGGAAATCTGCTGGGCCCGGACTTCTAGAGGCATGGCGTACTGCTGCTTGTCTTGGTCATGGTGGCAAACCTCCCGCATCACCCTGAAGTATAGTCTTTGGAGCTCTGAACCAGATAGCTGTGCTAAATCTAGCTGGACGTCCTCAGTAGTTAGGTCGGGAGTGCGAATTATGGCAGAGTGAGGGAGGAAATAGACATTACTCCGAGTAGGTAGTGCTTGGGAGCTACGGATACATAGTAGCACGTCTCTGTATCTTAGTGTTCCTCGTGGCCCGCAGACAATCCTCTTTGTTGGAAGTCCAACCTCCATCCTATAACTACACTCAGCAGTCCCAGGTCCTTGCACCAGTTCTTTTGACGGGTTCGGGTCCATAGTTTTAACAAAACATCGAACGTTACAGAGACTATGCATGAACATAAAAACCTATAATGCGGATAGAAAGAGCCTACCAAACAGTGAATAAATAGCTCGACGCAAAGCTTTCCAACCATCCGCACCTCCTCCAGAGCTATTAATTGGTAAGGGAGCGTGTTCGTGGCACGTACCCTTAATCATGTGGACTGTTTTTATCATTAATTGTTGTATTGACAACCTGCTGCATGTATTTTCGTACTAGCGAGCGTCATGTCTTATGAAATCAGGACATGTTGGCAGTTATCCTTGGTGCCCTAGGTCGTGTCCCTGAGTTTTGATACCATAGATGATGCTTGTATGTCATGTGCGTATCTGGAGTGAGGGTCGAGGCAAGGTGAACCTGCAAGTTGGATAACAGTCTTTTCGAAGCCTTTATTTCAGTTGCGGGAAAGACGTTCCTGGCTGTGTCATATGTCCTGGTGTCATTTATTACTTGAGACATTTTTTGATGTTCAGACAGGTATATAATCCTACATGTGCTGAGGGCTGTGGCACCCCGGTAATTTTGTTCAGGCCAGGTTCGATCGCACTCTTGAGAATTGCTCCGCAGTAGGTATTCGTGTAGGTCAACTGACCTCGGAGCCCATCTGGCCATAGGGGTCCCTATGCGCAGGATCACATTACTCCAGTATTTCCCCTGAGTAAAGAATACCAGCCCTTGCGAAGGTGTTTTGCATAGCGTTAGCGGTAATGCTTCTGGCCTACGGTCCGTAGGACTCTTCAGTTCATCAGATGGCTGATCTTCACCTACGTCCTATCCGCAAGGCGATGCTCTTTCTGTGGTAGAGATGCGATGGAGATTCTTGATAGTCTGAAGGCTTCGCAGTGCAGAAAATTCATACAACCGACCTTGCCAGTTCTCCAGCTCTTCATCGGAGTCAGAAAAACATTCACTATCATTTTCCCAGTAGAGCACTCCCTCTTCTGTGGGGTTAACCTGATCTTCGTCCTACGTAGTTATTTTATAAATGTGATCCAATTCCTCCTTCTCATAGGCTGCCTCTGTGTACCGCGCACCTTTGGCTGGGTCTAGTGGTACTATGACATGCGTACCTTTATTTTCAAATACCATGTTGCATTTCTTGAGATTTATGACACCTCCCATGTCTATTTCCCATTCCAGTCCAAGGAGTGCAGGGTAGGAATCCACATCTTCGACTATTTCTATTAATTCAAAATTAGCTAGGGCCCGTACCCCTATGATGTCAACTATGACTCTTGGTAATCTACCCAGAGGGATGAAATTTTGTTGATTGGCCATTCAGAGCTAAATAGTGGACCATTCCAACTTAGGCTCTCCCATTTGTTGCCATGTTTGCTTTGATAAGACGTTCGCATCTGAACCGAGGTCTAAGATAACCTAATCCATCTCATAGTCTCCGATCTATGCAGTCAATCACATCTCTCTCCCGGTGCGTTTCTTATAGATGTACAGCTTGTGTACATTCTGGTCTCAGGGATCAAATTGGGCCGTGCTATGTAGGTATTTAGTAATGCTAGAAGATTTTCTACCACCTGCGGATTCCTTACCAACTTCAGACATGCCTTAAAAAAGGGCTCAACTCCTTCTTTGAGCTGAGGCTACATGGGGGCTGCCAATGGTGTTTGTTTATTTCAAGACACTACTTCCCGAGAGGTAGGCCCTTCTTTGTTTCCCTGGGTGCCCATCCCACTACGTGTTATGACTTTTATACTTGGGTCCATCTCATGTAGCTCAGTTTTAACCCTTTGTACGTTCTGCGTAGGGGTAGGCTATTTTTCCTGCATCTTGGCTATTAGAATTGGGTTGTCTTCTACCTCATGGTCTAGCTGCCTAAAATATTTACACGATGGCCTGGTGGGATTAGGGCATTCTCTAGAAAAGTGCCCTATTTCACCACAGTTATAACAGATTAGCTGACCTCATCTCCGACCTGCGCTTCCTCCCCGACCTCCTCTGCCTCGGGCCGGTGATCCTCCAAAGTGCATAGCCATTCTTGGCGATGCAGGGTTTGATTGCACCCGATATAAGTTCCCACGATCCATCATTAAGTCATATGTTCAACAGTTCTGCTCATCATGTCCCACTGATCTATAGAATCAGTGCCATTTTTGCTTTAGTTCTGGGATGTACGGACCCAATGGAGGGCAATGGTTTGTATCATGTAGGCCTGCTACTCGGAAATCATCACACCATAGCGCAGATATGCTTGATCCTGGTCATAGTAGGGTAGGTTCCCGACTTACTCTGGGTCCTATTAGACTAGACCCTCCTACTTGCATATAGTCGGCCAGCAGAGGGCACTGATCCTTCGTATGGCCAGACACCTGGCAACATATGCAACAAAGATCTATGCAGATGTACTTTCCTCACTTTTTTTGCAGGTTCTGTATCTCCATATACATAGCCCCAAGTTGTTCCTAGATTTGTTGTACCCCTGCGGATGTATCCTCCCGAGGTGTAGCCTCAAATTTCATAGTGACTTCTATAGCTTTCTCTTGTGATTCAAAGGTCTGCTGTCCCATCGGCATATGTAGGTGAGGTAACAACATGGCGATGAAACACTCTGTATGTTGTCTATCATCATACTCAAACCCTCCATCCCTAATTGCTTTCTTCAATCACTGATCAGCCTCCCATACTGACTCAGACGCACCTTGTATGAAGTCCTTTACTTCTGCTACCAACTGGGAATAAGATTTTGGCTTATGGAATTGCTGCTTTAGAGCATCCTTGATATCTTGAATGGAGGTGGTCCCATTCTGGGCAACGTACCGCATATACCAATCCAGAGCTCTGTCTTCGAATGCTAAAGACAACTGTGCCCTCTTTATCATGTCACTTGCCATGTTCTGCGCAGTCTAGACAGAGTCTACCACAAACCAAAACTGGTCCATATCCTCGTTTCCTACCCCCTTAAAGGTAGGTAGTTTCAAATGCGCATCCATATCACTTCCTAGGGCGGCTGGCGGTACAGGCTAATTCTTACCTTTACGCATCCGAGGTGGTGATACAACCGAGGGGTCGTGCGCAGTAGGTTCCTGAAACAGATTGTAGGCGGATCTTCCTCCGTCAAGATTGGTTCGATAGTACTTACCACTGCGAGTCGCGGTCCCATCTAAATCCAAGGTCATTCAGTCCGTATGACTACACAGAATTCTCTTTTCGCACAGTAATTTCTTGATCAACAATGGTAATGTCCTCAAGAATTTGCCTCGGAATCCTTTGAAAAATCTTCGTTCAGCCTCAGAGTATGATACAAACTGATCAATAGAAAATTTTGTTACAAATCCTCCCAGCACACTATCCACCCAGTGATCTAGCATGCGTGTGATAATATTATCATTTTTCTCAAGTTGTTCAAGCAGCTCTAGGGTCCAAAAAGTGACCCGCTCATCCTTACAACACTTTTGGATTTCCACCAGCCTAGCCAGCCACTCTTGGAGTTCAATTTCAAAAGTCACAAAGAATATTTCGTAGTTTTTAGTAAGGACGTACCTATTTTTCCACCTCTTTGTCGTTAACTTCTCACTGCGATTTTCTTTTACTACGAACTCCTAGATCTGCTTTTCAAACCAATCCTCGATCTCTTTTCTTTCAGGCTTCGATTATTCTCTTGTCATTACTCGATTCCTCTGTCAGACCTCTTCAGGTCCCGACAACGGAACCATTTGTTGGCTTCAAGGGTCCTAACCCAGGTTCGGTGTGCAAGGTTTGCCAGAAAACCCCTATACTACTGGCCCTTTCGGCAGTGACCTACATTCGCAGGTCACAGTCTCACCCGAAGTAGTATGGGTGGGTGCCGGAACCAGGTTTTCATACCCTGAGAAAGGAAGGGTAAGGCAAGCAGAGCTGCATTCTGTTTAGATTACCTTGTTTCTTCGCAGGGTTAAGTATGTATCTATTTGCATCCACTTGCACTAGATCTACAATTATACGATTTTCATAACATTAGCACGGCATTATCTAAACAGAGTGGAATAGATCTATATCCAAGCATTCATTATAGACTTTCACAACAGAAAGACAGGAAATACATAACACAGTAATTATCAGCAGTTCATATAACAGTACTCACGGATTCAGATCTCAAATAATCCTTCGCATTCATTCATTCATCAACCTTTCCTTACAATTCCCTTCCCAACCTACGCACACAATAGCAAGGTCCACACATAACTAGACTAGGATATCCGTGCACACAGCCAGCAGGGGCCCGTTCTGTCAAAACCCAAACAAATAGCTTAAACAACAGATTGCATAAATAGCTTATTCAATCCTATCTCTTACAATCCAAAATGCATCTCTATTTATAACAATCTATCTCCGACTTTCTTATGGTCTGCAACCCATGGTTTTCGGACCCCTAGTTTACCCTTTGACCCATTACAATGCATTCAGGGCTTTGACCCACCCCAAAACCCCTGTGCTATATTAAATATAATAAAAAATAATCAAAATGGATTAGTTTCGTAGCTTGTTAGGAGACCCTATTCCAACAGTCCCCCAACACAATCTTGTGACTCGTCCTGAGTCACTGCACTGGTGTAGCTTCCATTTGCACACGTGACTCATCCCGAGTCACTACCCTGGTGTAGCTTCCATTTGCACACGCAAAGTGTCTAGAGTGTGGGTAAGCGGAGGGAGTACATCTAGACATTGGTTCGCAGCTTGCTGCATAATGTGGACCAATGCTAGGGAGGCAGACCCATCTGTATTCATAGTGATCCGTTCTAAGAGCCTGTGGAGACTGTTAGCCATCAGTATATTTTTTACTGAAGAAAATGATGGCTAAAATAAGTCCTAAGCATTCAAGAGATAGTTTTTTTTTTAAATCTATCCTCTTTAAAGTCTTATGATGTTATTTATCCTTGAGATTAATCTTCATTGTTGTTTCACTATAAATAAACCAAGTTAAAATTGTTGCCCCCTGCAATATTGTTCCCTAAATAACCTCCTCTTTCATCATTTCATTCACTCATTTTGACCCCTTTTTTCCTCCATCTGCCTTTCAAAAATCCCCTTTTATCCTTCGTTTTTTCCTTCAAAACTCATAAATTCCCTTTATCAGTTTTAAAAAGGCCCCTTTTCTTCTTATCGGAACCCCAAATTCGGCCAAAAACTCACTATTTCGGCCTAAGAAGCTTCTTTTGTTTATAAAGGGCTTAAGTGCCTTTTGGCTTAGATCTTAGCCCCTTTATGCATGTAACCTAGCCCCGTAACCGAGTGCTAAAGCTCCTTACCTCTTTTCCCTCCCTAAATCCTTTTCCTCCCTTATGTTTCCACTCCCGACAGTATGGTTTTAAAAAAATCCTGATCATTGATCTGAGAAGATCAACGACCATCGTATTTTCTCCCGTTCATCCCTTCATCCATCATCTACGCCTGTTTTAATACCAACCGTCCGATTAACCACATCCAACAGCCATCGCACAAGCCCGACCCCTTCCACTTCTCTAGGCCTTCATCTTTTCATTGGCCCTTTGATCATCTCCACCATTCATATAAATAGATCAATGGCCATTGTGCCCCTTTCTCCTATCCCCCTTCCGTCCAAATCCTATCATTTACTCACCCTTTCGAGTGAATCCTATCCGTCGCGCCATTTGATCTAATGGTCCGCATCAAACCCGACAACCTAGTTCCGCCGGGGCCTACCTTCTACCACATAAAGCACCTATCCAATTGCATGCTACCCCCTGTATTCCACTATCACTCTCATCGCACAACTTTTTCATCGTGCTCATTCTGCATCGTTGGATATTGGGCCTCCAATCCAACGGTTGACGATGCGTATTGCAAAACTTTTGTGCTTAAAGTTTAACGCTTAAAAATTTTGTGAAATAGGTAGTATTAAAAAGCCATGTGTTGAGCGATGTATGGAATCGAATTCCATCTGACTAATATCTCTTACCCCCAAATGTCATGCGAAAACCGCTGTCGGTTTTCCAAAACCACCCTTCCTCATTTTCGCGCCATAATTCAAATTTTAACCCGGTTAGCTGTTTCTGCTAGGTTTTCTCCCTCCGCTGCTGCATTCCATCCATCCTCAAGCATTTTCGCCACCTCCATTAAACCTATGAAACACAGTTTACCATATCCACAGGGTTTCTTAATGATTTGTTGTGTTTTTTGCAGGGTTTAATGGTGATTGATTCTGAGAATTTCCACAGTCACAGTCAAGTGACATTTTCAGCCCAAAGTGACGATTCTGCGGCTTTTATCAAAAATAAAGGGAACTGTGGGTTTGAAATCCAAGTTTAAATCAATTGGATCACAATTCAGGGTTTAACAGAAACCCTCCAATAGCAGAAATCCACCTGTATAAACAAAGAACAACAAAGTGTATCAGCAATAAAGAATCAACGATAAAGGGATTAATGCCTAGTATTAAATATCATAAAGCTAATCCACAGAATAAAGTGATCAAGACAGTGTTAAATAATAAAGACCTGAAGATGAAAACAGAGAGCCTAATCAGGCATAAACACAAATATTAAAGTAAATCAGTGTTTTAAAGGAAATTAAAGAAGAAAAAACAATAAACGACACCTCAGTGCCACCTCAGGAGGGCTAATCGAATCCCCAGATACTAAAACGCCACCTGCAGATCTATTTTTGCAAAATAATGCACAATGAATGCATAGGCAGAGATATTTTTCTAAAACACAACTCATAATTTATAATCAGCCTACTACAGTCTCCAAAGTCAACAATAATAAATAAGGTGGATGAAATCCAATGTAAAAACATTAAAATAGAGATGAGCACTCTAAATCTTCTCCCTTAGGCTTCCCAAAGTTCAAAGCACCATTACTCTGTATTAATTGAACTGATTAACCCTTCCTACACTCCACCCCCTCATTCTTCTATAAATACTATTGTAGAAGACATTATAGAGGTTGGTCTCTGGATATTTGTTGCATGTAAATAGTTTTTTGAAGCTGTTGTAGCTCTGTTTTTAATTGAAGACACATAAGTTGAGATGAGAAGTTCGCAGTTGTAGAGGCCTATTGGACTTGAATATTGTAACTGGTTTGAACATCAAATACAAAACAACTGATTTATGGGATCCTGGTCTATGTTAAAGGTGATGTGTTTCTCACTGTAAATTGTTTTTTTCTTCTTTTTTTTGTTTCCATTCTATCCATTTTTCTCTGATGAAGAACAAAAAATATAGATTAGGATTTACTTCTGAAGTACCCTAAATCTCACTGAAAATCTTTATCCTTTATGTTTTCTTCTGACTGTTAATTTGGAGGTAATTCAATAAAGTATAACTAGTGAAGTGTTGGTGAGCCCATATTTCCTGAGTACAACTTGAGATATTATCCTTGAATGTGATTGATAAGTCTACTATTTAAAGATTGAGCTAGGGAAGTCTATGGTTAGCCCTGTCCTCTAGTTTCTTCTCCAACAGTTGCTTTGAAAAGTTCCCTAAGAGTATGCAAAAAGCAGGGTAGGTTCAAAGGCCTTACCTGATCTTAGGCTATTATTTGTTTATCTTAAAAGCTATCTTGAAAATTTTACTGATTAAAGTTGAACTAGGGAATTCTATGGTTAGCCCTGTCCTCTAGTTTCTTCTCCAATAGTTGCTTTGAAAAGTTCCCTTAAGAATATGCTAAAAGAAGGCTAAGTTAAATGTCTTTACTTGATCTTAAGCTATTCCATGGTTTTAAATGTTTTCTCTTGAAAGTACATCAAAAGCAAGCTAGTTTCAAAGTAATTACCTGATCTTAGATTACTTTGTGTCTTTCCTTAAGTGCATGCCAAAAGTGGGATAGTTTTAAAGTACTTACTTGATCTTAGGTTGTTCTTTGTTCCTTCATGTGTTTTATTTCTTTCGTTTCATTCCTTATTGTTTCATCCCATAAAATCAACTTAAAGAGATCCTTTGACATAGGTGACTTTCCCCATGGACCACTCTTTAACCTTGATGTTTCAATTAAACCCTATTATGACTCCATAGCCCAATGGATTGATGCTGCTCCTTGCCTATCTTATCGGCTGAACCATTCCTTCACCTATTCATACCTTCACCCTTCATAAAGACTTCCTTCATCTTCATAATATCCTTGCCCAACCAAAACAAACAAAAACTCTGTTCTTCATAACTAGCCTAAAATCACACTAAAGCCTTAAAAATCATATCTTTGAACTTATACATAGAGAGATCCCTCTTTGAATCTAGGATGGCTAGGTCCTCAGATTCCAAAGCGGTTTTGATGTAGGCTCTGTAGTGTTTGTACTTGCCAATCTTGCAAACTACGGAGACGCCAACATATTGGCGACCATACTGGGGATGTCTAAGTAAAATCCTTAAAACTAAATACTCAATTTTCAGTACAGAATGAATAGCTTTATTCAAGCACTACCAAGCATGTGGGTAATCATGATAGGACTTGTCTGAATCAGTGGAAATCTAAGTACTCCTTAGGTTTCTTACAAACACCTATCAAACCTTGAAGAAATCAGCTAGTAAGCCACAGAGTGATCTCTGTTTTCTCTCATCACTGTAGCTAAGTGCTGAAACATATTTAGGAAACTCTCACAATCCACAGGAGTGTAAAAACTCAGAAAACCCAAAAATATTTCAGATTGGTATTCAAACCCATAAATGGTGGTGGACCATAAAACATTTTACCTTCTAAAGCTAAACATTTCCACCTGGTGACTCCACAATCCTGAATAGACCTAAATACTCCACTGGGAAACCCTTTACTATCATAAAATCATATAAAATAAATTAACAAAACTTTAATTATTGAGTTGTCATGTTAAAAGATCATTTAGCCTAACAAAGATTGTCATATTTGGGAAAAATTTTCTTATCATTGGGTCTGCAAACATAGCATAGTGGCTTCTAGAAGAGTTCATACTAGAGCCTATCCTAACCCAAACCCTCCTGAAATAGTTGATAATCCAGAAAGTATACTTAGGAAGTCTACTAAGGCTAAAACTTCAACTATTGTTAGGACAGTCCATCGAGCTAATTATGTTCCTGAAAACCTTACAGCTCTACAAGATTCAAAATTTGACTTAAGAAACCCATTTAGAACTAGGTCACTTGATGATATAGATCAGATAGATTTTGAGTCTCCACCTCCATCCCAAGATAGAGGTGAACACCTTGATAACAGAGAAACCACCCCACCTGATTTACATTTCCTGGATAATTTCAGTTTCTCTCATCCTAAATCTGTTTAACTGTCTCTTGTTGGTCCTGTTAGCACTCAAATCTACCTCAGGCTGAAATGAAGTAAAACTCAAGGCTACATCAAACCACGCTCAGCCTCGTAGCTAGCCCTACGAGGACAGGAGAGGGCTCTCTCCGTCAATCTCGAGAAAATAAGCAATAGGATGCGAGATGACTTACAATAAGAACTGATTTTAGGCTAGTAAAGAGATAGGTATGTTTGGTTTTTGGTTTTTTGGGTTTTCGCTGGAGTAATGGGAAAACAAGTTTTGGGTCCGGGGATAAGGTCAGACCTTTGCAGAGTTCAAGCTGGGGCGAGGTAGGTGATGATCTTGATGTTTTAAATTGGATTTATGGATAGATTAGACTGACGAGGAGCTGGAGAGGGCAAAGGAGAAATTGGATCCTCTCCAAACAGCTGAAAACATATAGAACTAACTGAATTCAAAGGCCAAGCACTGTAAACAATGGATTCAACCTTATTTCACTCACTCAATTTAGTTCAGAAGCATAATGAAAGGATGGCATACATTAAACATGAAGAAACTTACAGTAAACAAAGAAGAAACACCATCAAGAACAGAACACCACAAGGATCCCAACAAGTGCCGCAAAACCCCTGATCTTTCCTTAGCCAAAATATGAAAAGTATGTACAATGATATCAAAGTATCCCAAGAGTCCAACCTGTAGAATGCCTCAGAAATTACAATATATAGATCACTCTAACCCCTTTCCCCACCTCTAGGGGTCGAATTCCCTCTTCAGGGATCAGTTTCAACCAATTCTAATCATGGAACTACAATCTAGGCAGGTAACAACTTGCCTCTAAAAGAGTGGAAACTGATCCATTACATGATTTTTTACTCATTTGAGAGTGAATCTTCTAGAAGAGATAAAAACAAGCCAAAGTTACATATCAAACATGAATTTACATCATAAAAACCCAAGAATTCTATCCATGAGCAAAACTGGTCCATAATAGGCGAAATACTGAGCTGGCAGCTGAAAATTGAGAAAATTTTCTAGGTGGGTCGCTCCTGAACTGCGTGGGTCGCTCATGTTCCAGGCTGATTTTGAGGTAGCTCCTGACATCCAAATTGAGCTCATGATAGCTCGTTGGAAAGCCCTGGATGTCTAATTTCCAACCCAAGTGGAATTTCTGAATTTGGAGTTGATTTTACCCTCCAAAACCTCATTCTCCCAGAGGTACTTCCTGCTGGTGCAAAAGGTGGCAGCAAGGTGGTTTTCATGGTGTTTTTGAGCTGTTTGACCATCCAGATTTTGTTCAAATGCTAAGTTGACTTCAAAGGATGCATAATTAACCATGAAAAATCCAAAAATGTAAAAATATCCTCCAGCAAGTGTCTCAAAAAAATGCGAGCGCATGAGCGCGCGACCCACGTAGCTGCAAAACCTGTTTCTTAGACCAAAAATTTGAAAATGACAAAATTTTCTCCGAATTTGCTCAAATTCGGAGCGAAGACCCTCCATCATGTATCTTGCTCAGTCAATGAAGCCTCGGCCAAAATCCGGAGTGGATCAGGCCTTTTCCGCCGTCAAAGTGCCTTGCGCAACCTCCTCTTCATGATCTTCATCCTCGCTTTGTAAACATGCATGCGAGCCCAGTAATGGCCTTTCATGTGGCGAAGCATGTCTTTGTCTCGATTGGCCTTCGCCAACAACTTCTCCAGATGTATATTCACCCGCGTGAGTACAGTATCTCTGTCAGCTGGTGTCATGTCACCGGGCCTCTTTCGATTCCACTGTCTGTCCTCACGGATTTGGCGCACCTCATAAAATGTGAGCTCATCCTCGAACTGTTTGTTGCGCTGCTCCAAATAGTTAATCACCCACTGAGACTTCTGCAATTGGTCTTTTAGCTAGTCATTCTCGGCCCTTTGCTCCTGGATGACTTCCCTCAACTTCGAGCTAGGAGAGCCCGTATCAACATCAATGACTGTCATATCGGTGTCCCGGCCTCCTGATGGGCCCTCATCATGCATGGGCCTCTTGCCCACACATGTCTTGTACACACAATACACCTTTCGGAGAAAAGCGAGACCCTTTCCACATCACGTGGAGATAATACTCGCCCTTCTTGATGAAGTCATGAGACCCCTTCCACCGGAGTGAAGATAGTACTGCGTCGTGATGTTGAAACAAAGCTACGTGGCTTCTCGATATGTTACCACTACGGTGCCTTTGCTATGCTCCATCTCACAAAATCTGAAACATGACAAATACTGGAAACAATCCATAGCTAATGGACATGCCTGCAACCGAGCCAAAGAAGTAGGCTTCTCTCTGCGATGATTACCACTTCTATGATCTCTGCGGGACCCCCGTGGCACATTACCTTCGATCCTTTGAATCAATTTGCACGACCTTGGCTCATATTCTGACTCTGTCTCTGACATATCTCTGATCAAGTTTTTGGCAATGTGTACACTGATATGAATGCAGTGAAAGCAAAGTTAGGATGTATGTTTAACACTCAACCAATATTCCCATCGTCAAAGCACTATCAAGGAATCAAATTATGGATAAAATCTCAGCTTTAAATGGACTGAAAAAGGCGCCATCTCTGTTTTGGATGCAAATGAAATTTTGACCAAATAGGAGCAGGCAACTTTCAAAAGTTTGAACACATCTAGTCAAAGGAGAGCATGGCATTAATAGTAATATGTTTGTCTATGAGTAATGACCATAAAGGTTTCAATGGGCCATTTGAAACAAAGACATGAGCATATTTTTACATTGGGCAATGTGACTCATTACAAACATGGGCAATGTGACTCAAAGGGTTTAAAAATGGTATAACAATAGCAATGGTTGCAGTGGTATAATGGGTATGAGAGCAAATTGATTTTGATGTTATATGGAAGGCTGGCCATATCACTGCCTTAAGATAGCAAACACATTCTTTTCATTTCAAACCCTGAAAACAATAATACTATGACTGTGGGGTTTTAAATCCTTCATTTGAATATTGGCAACCACCCATGATGCCACAAATGCGTTGAAAAACATCAAACAATGGATAGAAACCTGTTTGAAGGTAGCTTGAGTCGATTCCAAGCCAAACTGGGCGCGCAAACTAAATTTCAAAACCCTGTGTCTGCGTGGGTCGCGCAGGCTCTGCGTGGGTCGCGCGGCCCAGGTGGGTCGCGCACCTGCAAACCTACACTGCTGAACTGACTCTGCGTGGGTCGCGCAGCCCAGGTGGGTCGCTCTCCCTCAACGTGGGTCGCGCAGCCCCAAAACTCTGTCCACGCACTTCAAAACTCTGAAATCGGCCCTCCACTTTGCAAACACGATTTGGGAGCTATGAAATTGGTTCAAATGAAACTTGTTTGGCTTTTATACAGGTCACAAATATCTTCATAATCAGATTTTATTTCAAATCTAATTTCAAACCCATATTACAAATGTTTTTGTAATTTTCACTTTTGGCTTTTCAAATACAAACTTCCTTTGGCTTTTTTGAGGTCGATACTAATGATTTTGCTGTCTTCTTGCAGGGATATGGCTATCTTGGCTAGAGAAGAGACCAGGGGTCTGCTTTTGACAATGTCTTCATGGCGGAACAATTACAATTTATTACAAAATGATAATGACAAATTTCTAGTTCCAAAACAGAGTTTTGGACTAGACATATATTTTTTTTTAAATGTTGATGATAATAAAAATATAAATCACAAGTACTGGACTTTCCTCACCTTGCAGGCTTTATGACTAGTATATAAATGACTCAAAAACCCTAGACACCAAGACCTAGGACACTTATTGACATTTTTAATGACCATATATATAATGACAATGACTATGAATAATTTTTTGAGGAAATATTTTTAAAATAGCGCTGCAGGTATAAACATGAGGAAACATAGGACGATAGACCCCCTCGTCAGTTCATGGCATGATCCTAGTGAAATGCAACGAAGTGGAACAAGCGAGACACCTAATAATGAATATGCAAAAGACGAAATGATCAATGACGGAGGGCTGCAGGGCCGACTCTAACATTGGCTCCAATGGGGATGGTGGCTCCATGGAGATGCCAAGAACGGCAGATCTCTGGGGGAGTCAGACAGTGCCTCTCATCCATTGGGCAATGGAATCGTTATTTCAACTGACAAGACAAACTTTGGACAATTTTATTGACTACAGATTTGACTAACGACAGACTGCAATTTGACCAAAACTGACAAGACTCAAACTGACATGAAACAAGACTTTAAAAAGCTTTTGGAAAAAAGGCAGCAGTCCATCAAGATTTGAAATCATGATGACAACCACCCGCATACTAATGAAATATGTACAATCATGTATAATTGGCTTTCCAATGTAACCAATCTAGCAGATGGCTACACCTCAAATTTCTGCTCTTACTCTCTTCAAGTAGGAAGAATGCTAAACCTGTAGGCAACTCAACACAATCACTGAAACCAAAGCTCATGAAAATAAACCAGGCAACATTTATCCTTTCTAATGCTTGCAAAAGAATGCTGAAGGGATCTTGAAAATCCTGAAGCACTGGCTTATCTAGAGATCCAACTGCAAAAATACTAGTATTCACCTCACTCTGATCTGAAAAGACATTTGATTTCTGAGGGATAGAGATGCACAAATCTGCCATCTGAGTGTTAGCTGTAGGTTCCTTGACCATGAGTAATTCTGGCATATACTCTTCAATTTCATGATCTAGGTCATTCTTAAACAAAAAACAATCTTCAAGGTTATTAAACATGACAGCCTTATCAACTTTGTGAAGGAAAAAATTATCTGTTTGCTGATCTACACAACTGATTACAAGACAATCATCTTTTTCAAAAGAGGAAGAGGTTTCACCAACACTTTCTGTGTACTGCAAATCTGCTGTAGCTTCGGCTGAAACAGGACCTTTCAAAAGTTGATCTATCTCATCTTCAGACAAAGGAGACAATGCTTTTTGTTTTCTTCTGCTTAAACAGTAGTTATCTTCATATGATAGGGCTTTCAAACTATCGTTCATTACTGAGCTATTGAAAGGAGATTTATCACTTACTTGCACAAAGATCTCATTCTGATTTTCATGAACTGACTGGATTGCTTCTTCATGAAGGATGTGTTCTAATGATGGGCTCACAGTATGACTGAGAACATTTGGATCCATTACTGTGTCTTCTGCATCCCAGATGATTTCAACAGCAGAGTTCTCCTTGATGGGCTTCAGCACAAGATATGCTTGGTCATCCTGATCTGAATCTGAATCTGAAGTAGCATTCTGAACATTATCACAATCTACAATTGGAACTGGACTTACTTGCATGCTGCTGTCTTCTGTGGGCAGATCTGAAATGACATTCTCCCTTTCATCATTTTCAGCCATATGGCCATCAACCTACTGCAAAGTCTCCTGAGCACCTTGATAGGTATCCTTTAGGTTCTCTTCATGTTGCTGAAATGGATTCTCATATAGAGCCTCCATGATTTCATCATTCATGAAATTATCATCTTCATAATATTTCTCCAGGCTTTCAATAAAAGAATAAGCATGTTTGCAACAATCATGAACTAAATTTAATGATGGATAAGACATTTGATATCTTTCAATGAACAGGGCATGAAAGTCCTTTAAACAGTAAATACAGGCCAGCGGCAAATTTTCATACCATGACTGAGCTTCACCTTCCAGAGTGGCTAGGAATATCTTCATCAAACAATCTTCAGGAAAAGCCACTTTCAACTTGCGAATATGCATATGAAATCTAATCAGATGTAAAGCAGCATCTTTCTTACCATCATCGTTAAAAGTAGGCAGATTCCTGGACCAATCTACCTTGGGCATCTTATTTGGAAAACCTGGAATGTGATCTCGGCTCATGGGAGCATATCTTCTCGTGATTCGGTCCATCTTGAAAATCTCACAGCTACTGATCTCCCTGCAGTGAAGTCACCATGAAGCATCGATTTCTGGATTTGTTCAGTGAATGAAGTCACCAGGTGAATGATTTCAGCCTTGCGATGTCTAACCGTTGTTCACCATCAACGATCAGATCTGAACTTGATACATGTACTGGGGAAATTTACAAGTTAAATACTACGATTACAAGTTATACCGGAGATCGACTGAAGCAGCGTTTATCTACTTCGCTGATGCATAGCAACAGCGTTTCGAAAGCTACCTGGCGTGACTTCAGACTCCGTCTATAACAAGCAAACATTTTGAGTTTCTCCCCAGTATGGTCGCCACTATGTTAGCACTCAAATCTACCTCAGGCTGAAATGAAGTAAAACTCAAGGCTACATCAAACCACGCTCAGCCTCGTAGCTGGCCCTACGAGGACAGGAGAGGGCTCTCTCCGTCAATCTCGAGAAAATAAGCAATAGGATGCGAGATGACTTACAATAAGAACTGATTTTAGGCTAGTAAAGAGATATATATGTTTGGTTTTTGGTTTTTTGGGTTTTCGCTGGAGTAATGGGAAAACAAATTTTGGGTCCGGGGATAAGGTCAGACCTTTGCAGAGTTCAAGCTGGGGCGAGGTAGGTGATGATCTTGATGCTTTAAATTGGATTTATGGATAGATTAGACCGAGGAGGAGCTGAAGAGGGCAAAGAAGAACTTGGATCCTCTCCAAACAGCTGAAAACATATAGAACTAACTGAATTCAAAGGCTAAGCACTGTAAACAATGGATTCAACCTTAATCACTCATTCAATTTAGTTCAGAAGAATATGAAAGGATGGCATACATTAAACATGAAGAAACTTACAGTAAACAAAGAAGAAACACCATCAAGAACAGAACACCACAAGGATCCCAACAAGTGCCGCAAAACCCCCGATCTTTCCTTAGCCAAAATATGAAAAGTATGTACAATAGTATCAAAAGTATCCCAAGAGTCCAACCTCTCCAACCTCTGAAAATGATTGAGAAATTACAATATATAGATCACTCTAACACCTTTCCCCACCTCTAGGGGTCGAATTCCCTCTTCAGGGATCAGTTTCAACCAATTCTAATCATGGAACTACAATCTAGGCGGCTAACAACTTGCCTCTAAAAGAGTGGAAACTGATCCATTACATGATTTTTTACTCATTTGAGAGTGAATCTTCTAGAAGAGATAAAAACAAGCCAAAGTTACATGCCAAACATGAATTTACATCATAAAAACCCAAGAATTCTATCCATAGGCAAAATTGGTCCAAAATAGGCGAAATACTGAGCTGGCAGCTGAAAAACTCAAAAAATTCTCAAGGTGGGTCGCTCCTGAACTGCGTGGGTCGCTCATGTTTCAGGCTGATTTTGAGGTATCTCCCGACATCCAAATTGAGCTCATGATAGCTCGTTGGAAAGCCCTGGATGTCTACTTTCCAACCCAAGTGGAATTTCTGAATTTGGAGTTGATTTGACCCTCAAAAACCTCATTCTCCCAGAGGTACTCCCTGCTGATGCAAAAGGTGGCAGCAAGGTGGTTTTCATGGTGTTTTTGAGCTGTTTGACCATCCAGATTTTGTTGAAATGCTAAGTTGACTTCAGAGGATGCATAATTAACCATGAAAAATCCAAAAATCTAAAAATCTCCTCCAGCAAGTGTCTCAAAAAAATACGGCGCATGAGCGCGCGTACGTAGGCTAAAAGGCTTGTTTTTTAGACCAAAAATTTGGAAATGACAAAATTTTCTCCGAATTTGCTCAAATTCGGAGCGAAGACCCTCCATCATGTATCTTTCTCAGTCAATGACGCCTCGGCCAAAATCCGAAGTGGATTAGGCCTTTTCCGCCGTCGAAGTGCCTTGCGCAACCTCCTCTTCATGATCTTCATCCTCGCTTTGCAAACATGCATGCGAGCCCAGTAATGGCCTTTCATGTGGCGAAGCATGTCTTTGTCTCGATTAGCCTTCGCCAACAGCTTCTCCAGATGTATATTTACCCGCGTGAGTACAGTATCTCTGTCAGCTGGTGTCATGTCACCGGGCCTCTTTCGATTCCACTGTCTGTCCTCACGGATTTGGCGCACCTCATAAAATGTGAGCTCATCCTCGAACTGTTTGTTACGCTGCTCCAAATAGTTAATCACCCACTGAGCCTTCTACAATTGGTCTTTTAGCTGGTCATTCTCGGCCCTTTGCTCCTGGATGACTTCCCTCAGCTTCGAGCTAGGAGAGCCCGTATCAACATCAATGACTGTCATATCGGTGTCCCGGCCTCCTGATGGGCCCTCATCATGCATGGGCCTCTTGCCCCTGTCTTGTACCTGTACCTGCACTGGAGAAGAAAGCGAGACCCTTTCCACATCACGTGGAGATAATACTCGCCTTGCTGATGAAGTCAACGAGACCCCTTCCACCCCGGGTGAAGATAGTACTCGTCGTGATGTTGAAACAAAGATCTGTGGCTTCTCTGATATGTTACCACTACTGGTGCACTGCTATGCTCCATCTCACAAAATCTGAAACATGACAAATATTGGAAACAATCCATAGCTAATGGACATGCCTGCAACCGAGCCAAAGAAGTAGGCTTCTCTCTGCGATGATTACCACTTCTATAATCTCTGCGGGACCCCCGTGGCACATTACCTTCAGTCACCGAATCACTGCCTGACCTTGGCTCATATTCTGACTCTGTCTCCGACATGGCTATGACCAAGCTTTTGGCAATGTGTATACTGATATGAAAGAAGTGCAAACAAAGTTAGGATGTATGTTTCAACACCCAACCAATATTCCCATCGTCAAAGCACCATCAAGGAATCAAATCATGGATAAAATCTCAGCTTTAAATGGATTGGAAAAGGTACAATCTCTGTTTTGAATGCAAGTGAAATTTTGACCAAATAGGAGCAGGCAACCTTCAAAAGTTTGAACACATCTAGTCAAAGGAGAGCATGGCATTAATAGCAATATGTTTGTCTATGAGTAATGACCATAAAGGTTTCAATGGGCCATTTGAAACAAAGACATGAGCATATTTTTACATTGGGCAATGTGACTCATTACAAACATGGGCAATGTGACTCAAAGGGTTTAAACATGGTATAACAATAGCAATGGTTGCAGTGGTATAATGGGTATGAGAGCAAATTGATTTTGATGTTATATGGAAGGCTGGCCATATCACTGTCTTAAGATAGCAAACACATTCTTTCCACCATTCATTTTCATTTCAAACCCTGAAAACAATAATACTATGACTGTGGGGTTTTAAATCCTTCATTTGAATATTGGAAACCACCCATGATGCCACAAATGCGTTGAAAAACATCAGACAATGGATATAAACCTGTTTGAAGGTAGCTTGAGTCGATTCCAAGCCAAACTGGGCGCGCAAACTGAATTTCAAAACCCTGTGTCTGCGTGGGTCGCGCAGGCTCTGCGTGGGTCGCGCAGGCTCTGCGTGGGTCGCGCAGCCCAGGTGGGTCACGCACCTGCAAACCTACACTGCTGAACTGACTCTGCGTGGGTCGCGCAGCCCAGGTGGGTCGCTCTCCCTCAACGTGGGTCGCGCAGCCCCAAAACTCTGTCCACGCACTTCAAAACTCTGAAATCGGCCCTCCACTTTGCAAACACGATTTGGGAGCTATGAAATTGGTTCAAATGAAACTTGTTTGGCTTTATATATCTCACAAATATCTTCACAATCAGATTTTATTTCAAATCAAACTTCAAACCCATATTACAAATGTTTTTGTAATTTTCACTTTTGGCTTTTTCAAATACAGACTTCCTTTGGCTTTTTTTTTTTTTTTTTTTTGAGGTCGATACTAATGATTTTACTGTCTTCTTGCAGGGATATGACTATCTTGGCTAGAGAAAAGACCAGGGGTCTGCTTTTGACAATGTTTTCATGGCGGAACAATTACAATTTATTACAAAATGATAATGACAAATTTCTAGTTCCAAAACAGAGTTTTGGACTAGAAATATATATTTTTTTTTTAAATGCTGATGATAATAAAAATAGAAATCACAAGTACTGGACTTTCCTCACCTTGCAGGCTTTATGACTAGTATATAAATGACTCAAAAACCCTAGACACCAAGACCTAGGACACTTATTGACATTTTTAATGACCATATATATAATGACAATGACTATGAATAATTTTTTGAGAAAATATTTTTAAAATAGCGCTGCAGGTATAAACATGAGGAAACATAGGACGACAGACCCCCTCGTCAGTTCATGGCATGATCCTAGTGAAATGCAACGAAGTGGAACAAGCGAGACATCTAATAATGAATATGCAAAAGACGAAATGATCACTGACGGAGGGCTGCAAGGGCCGACTCTAACAGGTCCATCCACTTATGTTATCCATACACCCACTGTTCAAACCACCCCATTCCATCAACCCCCTCCCTTACTACGTCCTCCACCTATAAACCCCCCATTTTCCCCACAACCTCCTGTCATGGAAACATGGTATACCCCTCTAGTCCTACCTTTACCTTTAGTCAATCTGCCATAGGAATATCAGTCCAAGATACCATTATATGATGCCAGTGGTGCTACTACTGCTTCACAACATGTGGACAAGATGAATGACTATTTTGATAGAAATGAGATAGATGAATGTTTGCTCAAAGTCTAGGGGGAGAAGCAAGAAAATGGTTCAAAGGCATAACCCCTCATAGTATTAATGATCTTCAAACTCTCCATTAGTCATTCCTAAAAAAATGGGAAGTCAGAAAAAATACTCTCCAAATGCTTTCAGACTACAATAACCTTAAAAGAAACACTAGGGAAAGTGTTCAAAATTATTGCACTAGGTTCAATAGTGTTTATAATGCACTACCCCCAGACTTGAAACCTCCTCAAAGCTCATCCTTAGCCAAATTTCCTGAAGGATTTTACCCTGAAGTGGTGTACCAGTTGAGAGAGAGAGACCCTTTGACTTTAGAAGACATGCAGAAAGGAGCTCTTACTATGGAAGTAAATCTGATTGAAAAAAGAGCTAGGATGAGGAATGAGAAGAAAGTATCATTTAGGGAGTAAAGTGCACCCTCCACATATAGCTCAAAAATGGAAATAATAATGGAGGAAATGATGAAGAAAATGAGCATACTTGAGAGAGCACAATCTAGAGAAAACCAGTCAGCCCCCCAAAATAGAAATCAATCTCAAAATAAAAATCAGAACTTTAAGAGAAAACAACCTCAAAATAGACAAAGAGAGGATGATCAACAGATTAGACCTCCTTTCCAAGAAAATTATGTTAATGAGGATGAAGAAACCAATGAACACACAGAGGATGACAACATGAATATGCTGGGATAAGTAGTGAGGATCCTGATCTCATTTATGAAAGAAAACAAGGTATATATACACCTTATGATGACAAAAGACCACAAACTGACTATTATGATCAATACTCTGAAAATTACATCATAGGGTCACCTAAACAGTATTACCTCAGAAGTAAAAACAATCAAGAAACTCCCAAGAACAAAGCCTCTGATAAATCTGCCAAAAGTAGCCCTCAAAATACACCCAAAAATATAGTCGAAAATCACAAAACAGTGGTTGTAAATTCTGATTTAAATAAAGGACAAAACACTCAATTCGACGAAAAACAGAGTGTTAACCCTAGTGGCACTAGCAACTCAGCTAATGCTCTTAAAAAAACCATTCTAACTGCTGTAAATAACAAAAATCAGCAAGCTAATATTGCTGATGAAATAGTGACTAAAAAGGCTAAGCTAAACATTTTGAAAAACCAGATCCCCTTCAACCTAGAAAATGAAATATCCAAAATAAAAATCTATGTCCCTCTTACTGAATTAGTCACTTAGAATGTATATAGAGGTCAGATTTTGAAGGCTTTGAACATATAATATGTTCATGATACAGTCAACTTAAATGATGACACTCCAGAACTAATTTTTGGACCAAAAATTGAAGGGAAATTTCAAGAAGGAACTACCCCTCCATTCTACATCATCTTGAACATTCATGACAATATCTTACACAATGCCATGCTTGATTCAGGAGCATCACACAACGTCATGCCCAAGGTGATAATGGAAAAATTAGGCTTAGAGGTAACTAGACCCTACAAATATCTATATTCTTTTGATTCAAGTAGGGTAAGATGCCTAGGCCTAATTAAGGATCTGTGTGTTAACTTAGCCCAAATACCAGCCAAGAGTTTAGTGATGGAAATTATAGTGGCTGATATCCCCCCCAAAATATGGCATGCTCCTTTCAAGATCATGGGGTGCTAAGTTACAAGGCACAATGTAGATGGACATGACTTATGCCACCGTCCCTATCTTCAGTCAACCTAGAAGACTCTATAGGGAAACCAACATGAAATATATGGTGAGTAACCAAGATATACCAGAGAACTCTCCTCTGTACTCCATACACACTGACCTTGAATCTTTTATTATTTTCAATGATGACATTCATAAAGAGCAAGAACTAATTAGTGAAAGAACATCAAATGTTGTAATCACATCACATTCAAACATGGTTACAGTCATGGATGAAGAGAAAAATAGAGAGGAAATTGAAAAACAATCTGCTGATTTAGAAATTTACAGCAAACATATTAGAGGTCTTGAGGTCCAAAACAGTCATACAAACAACGCAGATCATGAAAAACAAGAATTAAAACCTCAAAACATTGAAAAACTTGAGGAACAAAATTCAGGAAAATGTACTGCAGACCCTAGTTCAGAACAGAAAGATGAAGAATGCAAAAAGTACAACAATAAAATAGATCTTAATTCTGAAAACAGTCCTCTTTGGAGCATGAAATTTGATGGGTCTTGCACTAGAAATGATGCAGGAGAAGGCTTATGGTTACATAACACTAAAAGTAATCATGTTGAGGGGCATTCCTACAAATTAAACTTTCAATGTACAAATAACATATCTGAGTATGAAGCTCTCCTTTTAGGCCTTCATTTATTGAAAAAACTAGTGGCCAAAAGGACAAAATTTTATGGGGATTCAGAGTTAATTATTAGGAAAGTAAGTGGGGAATATAACGCTAATCATCCTAGACTTATAGCCGATAGAGATGATGCCATAGACCTATTAAGAGCCTTTGATGAATTCCAACTTGTCTTTGTCCCAAGAAACCAAAATGTCCTTGCCAATGGTTTAGCCTTTGCTGCTAGAACTTGTCTTACACCTTATCAAACCAAGAACTACACCACCCAAGTCAAATTTAGACTAGCTGTCCCAAACAATGAGAAATACTGGCAAGTTTTTGAGGGAGATAAACAAATAGAAGACTTCATACAGTCCAAAAATGAATTTGAAACAATAAGATAAGATTCAGATTTTGATAAGACTATCCTACTGAAGAAAACCCACTTATTGAAGAAGAAAAGTCTCCCAAGATTGCTGAAATAAATCTGTTAACCTATGAACCTAGTCATAAAACAGAAATTAGCACAGAATCAGAAAATGGAGACTTTGAAGTACTGCAGTCTAAAGACCAAAGCTTGCCAAAAGGCTGGTCTGCTTAGAAGAATTGTTTGATTTGAATGATGTGGAAAAAAAGCCAAAACTGGAACCCATAGAATTCGAAGTAGAAGAATGCAACATAGGCAGTGAGGAAAAACCCAAAATTATCAAAATATCTAAAACACTGCCAGCTCACATTAAACTGAAATACATTGAGCTCTTTAGCGAATTTTTTGATGTGTTTTCCTAGAGATATGAAGATCTAAAGTCCTATGATACAGAAATAATCCAGCATAAGATACCCCTCAAAGAAAACCAGAAACCTTTTAAACAAAAATTGCACAGAATCAACCCTGTTCAATTACCTCTAGTAGAAAATGAAATCAGAAAGATGTATGATGCTATAATTATTGTCCCTGTTAGATACTCAGAGTGGGTGTCTAATATTGTATCAGTGAGGAAGAAAAAAGGAGAGATAAGGCTTTATATTGATTTCAGAAATTTAAACAAAGCCTCATTGAAGGAAAACTATCCTCTACCCAAAATGGATCATATTTTACAAAAGGTAGTTGGTTCCAAAATAATTTCTTTGCTAGATGGCATCTCAGGTTACAATCAAATTTTGGTACATCCTGATGATCATCTTAAAATAGCCTTTACTACACCCTCAGAAACTTTCATGTATTTGAAAATTCCTTTTGGTCTAATGAATGCTGGTTCCACATTTTAGAGAGCCATGGACATTGCATTTTCAGAAGAAATAGGCTACTTCATTGTGATTTACCTTGATGATATAACTGTTTATTCCAAAACAAATGAAGAACATCTAATACACTTGAGAAAAGTCTTTGAAAAGTGCAGAAAATTTGGGTTGTCCTTAAACCCAAAGAAAACACTATTTGGACTCTAGGAAGGTAAAATTCTTGGGCATATCATATTATAAGAAGGGATAAGGATAGACCCAAAAAGGATTGATGGCATATTGCAAATCATCCATCCCAAAAATATCAAGGAACTTCAATCCTTCATTGGAAAGATTAATTTCTTAAGAAGGTTCATTCCCAATTTAGTTGAACTCCTTAGAAACATAACAAACATGCTTAAAAAGGAAGAAGGAGTCAAATGGACCCTAGGAGCAAAGAAGTCCTTTGAACTGGTAAAACAAGCACTCACCAAAACACCAATTCTTATTCATCCTAATTTTTCAAAAGATTTCTTCATTTTTTCATTTGCATCAGAACACACAGTGGTTGTTGTCCTATTACAGAAAAAATTTAATGGACAAGAGTAGCCCATTGCATTTTTTAGCAAAGCATTAAGAGATGCACCTCTGAAGTACAACATAATGGAAAAAAAGGCCTTTGCCTTAGTCAAAGCCTTAAAAGACTTCAGAGTTTATATTCTGCATTCCCACATCATAGAATTTGTGCCTCATTCAGTAGTGAAAGACATATTGACCCAAGATCCAGATGGTAAAAGAGGAAAGTGGATTGCTGTAATTTTAGAGTATGACTTAGAAATCAAGCCCACTAAACTCATAAAGGGTCAAGGACTAGCAAAACTAATGGCTGAATCTAACTTCCAAGCTCTTGATATAAACATGTTTAATGCATTAGATGAATAGGAGGAGTTTTTGACTTCAATTATTGAAGATCATTTTCTGAATTCATCTTGGTATGCTGACATTTTGTATGTTTTTCTCAATCTGAATGTTCCTCCTGGTTTGTCTAAAACAAAGGCAAGATTTTTAAAGTTGAAAGTTGTAAATTACTACATTTTGAATAAATTTTTATATTGGAAAAATGCTATAGGATTATTGCTTAAATGTTTGCCTGAGAATGATGCAGATAATATCAAGCATGAGTTTCATGAAGGAGAATATGTAGGTCACCTCTACTGGAAATCAATTGCCAACAAAATCCTTAGAGCTGGTTATTACTGACCCACTCTCTTTCAAGATGTCCATAAAATGATTATTTCCTGTCACAAATGCCAAATCTTTGAAGGCAAAAGAAAACTACTTCCCTTGCCTCTGCAACCAATCATTGTTGAAGCTCCTTTTCAAAAGTGGGGTCTAGACTTCATTGGGGAAATCCATCCTCCCTCATCTGCCCAACATAGATGGATCCTCATATCAATAGACTATTTTACCAAGTGGATAGAAGGCATCCCCTCTAGGAATGCCATAGACTCAGTCATCATATCATTCCTTGAAAACCATATATTATACAGATTTGGTTGTCCTAGAAAGATCATAACTGATAATGTTGTTACATTTGGGTCTATAAATATGGTAGAATTCTGTCACAAATACTAGATTATATTGGGTCATTCCACAGCTTATTACCCTCAAGGTAATTGGCTTGCAGAGTCATCAAATAAAATTCTGATAAACATTATCAAGAAGTTGCTGGTAGACAACAAGAAATCATGGAACAATAAGTTAGTACATGCTTTATGGGCAAATAGACTAACTATTAAAAAATCCATTGGAATGTCTCCCTACCAGCTAGTTTATGGAACTAATGCAGTGTTCCCAACCAGTTTAGGGGTGCCAGTCATGAAGCTGATCCAGGAAGTACAGTCTAGAGATGATGATGTAACAAGAAGGATAAATCAGACTATAAATTTACAACAAACCAGGGAGGAAGTCTACATCAGAGCACAACAATTACAAGAAAACATCAAGAAGTTGTTTGAAAAAATAACTAAGGAAAGTGATTTCAAAATTGGTGATAAAGTTTTGAAATGGGATTCAAGAAGAGAAGATAAGGGAAAACATGGAAATTTTGATAACTTATGGCAAGGCCCTTATCTCATTCAATTTGCTATTGGAAACAATGCATTTTTTCTGCAAGAGTTGGATGGAACTGAATATTTTGGAGGTCTTGTTAATGGCAAGTTTCTCAAACATTATTTCTGTTGACTGATATTTTATTTTCAAGGCCTTTTATCCATTGTATATAACACAGTTTTTCAAATTTGAAGAAAGATGAAAGACAAAAACAATAGAAAGGAAAAAGAGGGTAGAATAAAACAAGAAAGGTACAACCCCATACCAAAAAGAAAAAAGAATTCTGAAAGTGTGCAAGCTTAAATGCCACTACCAAAAAAAAACAATGCTATTTTAGTCATATAACCTAATCATGACTAAGATATATTTCAATTTTTTTGTTGATTGGTTAGTGAAGAAGATCTGCCAAACTGTTAAATCTTGGCTTATCAGTAGATTAGATTAGGATAGAAAAAGTAAAGGTTCAAAAAAAACTATAAATATGAACCTGTGAGATTGATGAAAGATTGATTCTAATATGCTCAAAATCTAAACCAACATAAGAGAAAATAACAGCTCAAAAGATCAAAATTAGAGCTGCGAGAAAGGTTGAAGGTTGTTTTAAAGTTTTCAGATCTTAAGCCTTCACAAATTTTGTTTTGAATTTCTGAAAAATAAAGTCTATATGCAGATTGTTTGTATGGCATAGTCCCACAGCAAATCAGACAGTCAAAACCTGGTTTGGCTGTGTTTAAATTTCTATTTTAGAAGATAGAGAATAAAATTTGCTAGATAGTCTAATCCTGGTAGATAGTAGCTTAGGTAGAGAATGTATGAGTTCAACAACCTAATCTGGAATCATGGAAGAAATAAGGGTAGAATTAGATTAGTTTTTTTCTGTTTTCAAAAAGAATAAATGTTGATGTTTAAGGTTTGCAAGTCTAAATGCACCTTTTGAAGAAAAAATGACAGGATAGTAGGTTGAGTAGGTAGTTTTTTGGGAAATAACTCTGTTTTATATAGATGTTGATCATCATTCAAAGATGCATGATGAAAGAAGGAGAAATTTTAAATGGATAAAGGCACAGGTCTGCCTCCCAAAGATCAAATTCTGAAGATTCTTGACACCTCCAAGGAGCTTCCATCCCCAAGTGGAGCCACTGTTAGCCATCAGTAGATTTTTGGCTGAAGCAAATGATGGCTTAAATAAGTCCTAAGCATTCAAGAGATAGTTTCCTTTGAAAATCTATCCTCTTTAAAGTCTTATGATGTTATTTATCCTTGAGATTAATCTTAACTGTTGTTTCACTATGAATAAACCAAGTTAAAACTGTTGCCCCCTGCAAGATTGTTCCCTAAATAACCTCCTCTTTCATCATTTAATTCACTCATTTTGACCCCTTTTTTCCTCCATCCCGCTCTCAAAAATCCCCTTTTATCCTTCGTTTTTCCCTTCAAAACTCATAAATTCCCTTTATCAGTTTTAAAAAGGCCCCTTTTCTTCTTATCAGAACCCCAAATTAGGCCAGAAACTCACTATTTCGGCCTAAGAAGCTTCTTTTGTTCATACAGGGCTTAAGCACCTTTTGGCTTAGCCCTTAGCCCCTTTCTGCATGTAACCTAGCCCCGTAACCGGGCGCTAAAGCTCCTTACCTCTTTTCCCTCCCTAAATCCTTTTCCTCCCTTATGTTTCCACTCCTGATAGTATGGTTTTAAACAAATCCTAACCGTTGATCTAAGAAGATCAATGGCCATCGGATTTTCTCCTGTTCATCCCTTCATCCATCATCTACGCCCATTTTAATACTAGTCGTCTGATTAACCACATCCAACGGCCATGGCACAAGCCCGACCCCTTCTGCTTCTCTAGGCCTTCATCTTTTCATTGGCCCTCTGATCATCTCCACCGTTCATCTAAACAGATCAATGACCATCGCGCCCCTTTCTCCTATCCCCCTTCCGTCCAAATCCTATCATTTACTCACCCTCCCGAGTGAATCCTATCCATCGCTCCATTCGATCTAACGGTCTGCATCAAACTCGAAAACCCAGTTCTGCCAGGGCCTACCTTCCACAACATAAAGCACCTGTCCAATCGCATCCTACCACCTGTATTCCACTATCACTCCCATCACGTAACTTTTTCATCATGCTCATTCCACATTGTTGGATCTGGGGCCTCCAATCCAATGGTTGACGATGCATATCGCAAAATTTTTGCGCCTAAAGTTTAACGCTTAATTTTTTTGCGAAATAGGTGGTATTAAAAAGCCACATGTAGAGTGATGTATCGAATCACATTCCATCCGACTAATACCGCTTACCCCCCAAATGTCACACGAAAACCGCTGCCGGTTTTCCAAAACCACCCTTCCTCATTTTCGCGCCATAATTCAAATTTTAACCTGGTTAGCTATTTCTTCCAGTGTTTCTCCCTCTGCCGCTGCATTCCACCCATCCTCAATCATTTCCACCACCTCCATTAAACCACTGAAATGCAGTTTACGATATCCTCAGGGTTTATTAATGATTTGTTGTGTTTTTTGCAGGGTTTAATGGTGATTGATTCTGAGAATTTCCACAGTCACGGTCAAGTAACATTTTTAGCCCAAAGTGACGATTTTGTGGCTTTTATCAAAAAGAAAGGGAACTGTGGGTTTGAAATCCAAGTTTAAATCAATTGGATCATGATCCAGGGTTTGACAGAAACCCTCCAATAGCAGAAAGCCACTTGTATAAACAAAGAACAACAAAGTGTATTAGCAATAAAGAATCAACAATAAAGGGGTTAATGCCTAAGATTAAATATCAGAAAGCTAATCCACAGAATAAAATGATCAAGACAGTGTTAAAGAATGAAGAACCGAAGATGAAAACAGAGAGCCTAATCAGGCATAAAAACAAATATTAAAGTAAATTAGTGTTTTAAAGGAAATGAAAGAAGAAAAAACAATAAAGGACACCTTAGTGCCACCTCAGAAGGGCTAATCGAATCCCCAGATACTCAAACGCCACCTGCAGATCTATTTTTCCAAAATAATGCAAATGAATGCACATGCAGAGATCTTTTGCTAAAAGACAGCTCAGAATTTATAATCAGCCTACTATAGCCTCCAAAGTCAACAATAATAACTAAGGTTGATGAAATCCAATGTACAAACATTAAAATAGAGATGATCACTCTAAATCTTCTCCCTTAGGCTTCCCAAAGGTCAAAGCACCATTAATCTGTATTAATTGAACTGATGAACCCTTCCTACACTCCACCCTCTCATTCTTCTATAAATACTACTGTAGAAGACATTATAGAGGTTGGTCTCTGGATATCTGTTGCATGTAAATAGTGTTTTGAAGCTGTTGTAGCTCTGTTTGTAAGTGAAGACACATAAGCTGAGATGAGAAGTTCACAGTTGTAGAGGCTTATTGGACTTGAATATTGTAACTGGTTTGAACATCAAATACAAAACAAATGATTTATGGGATCTTGGTCTATGTTAATGGTGATGTGTTTCTCACTGTAAATTGTTATTTTTTAATTTTTTTTTGTTTCCATTCTGTCCATTTTTCTCTGATGAAGAACAAAAAATCTAGATTAGGATTTACTTCTGAACTACCCTAAATGTCACTGAAAATCTTTATCCTTTATGTTTTCTGCTAACTGTTAATTTGGAGGTAGTTCAATAAATTATAACCAGTGAAGTGTTGGTGAGCCCATATTTCCTGAGTACAACTTGAGATATTATCTTTGAATGTGCTTGATAAGTCTACTATTTAAAGATTGAGCTAGGGAAGTCTATGGTTAGCCATGTCCTCTAGTTTCTTCCCCAACAGTTGCTTTGAAAATTTCCCTAAGAGTATGCCAAAAGCAGGATAGGTTCAAAGGCCTTACTTGATCTTAGGCTATTCTTTTTTTATCTTAAAATTTGTCTTGAAAAGTTTGCTAATTAAATTTGAACTAGGGAATTCTATGGTTAGCCCTGTCCTCTATTTTCTTCTCCAATAGTTGCTTTTAAAAGTTCCCTTAAGAATATTCTAAAAGTAGGCTAAGTTAAAAGTCTTTACTTGATCTTAAGCTATTACATGGTTTTAAATGTTTTCTCTTGAAAGTACATCAAAAGCAAGCTGGTTTCAAAGTACTTACCTGATTTTAGATTACTTTGTGTATTTCCTTAAGTGCATGCCAAAAGAAGGATAGTTTCAAAGTACTTACTTGATCTTAGGTTGTTCTTTGTTACTTCATGTGTTTTATTTCTTCCGCTTCATTCCTTATTGTTTCATCCCATAAAATCAACTTAAAGAGATCCTTTGACATAGATGACTTGCCCCATGGACCACTCTTGAACCTTGTTGTTTCAATTAAACCTTATTATGACTCCATAGCCCAATGGATTGATGTTGCTCCTTGCCTATCTTATCGGCTGAACCATTCCTTCACCTATTCATACCTTCACCCTTCATAAAGACTTCATTAATATTCATAATATCCTTTCCCAACCAAAACAAACAAAACATCTGTTCTTCATAACTAGCCTAAAATCACACTAAAAGCCTTAAAAATCATATCTTTGAACTTATACATAGAGAGATCCCTCTCTGAATCTAGGATGGCTAGGTCCTCAAATTCCAAAGCGGTTTTGATGTAGGCTTTGTAGCATTTGTACTTGCCAATATTGAAAACTATGGATACCCCAACAGAGACGTGTGATGGTAGATGGAGCATCATGTGTGAGATAGAGTGTAGAAGCAAACCATGGCTTCAGCCATTTTCGAACAACTTTCTTGGAGTGCCGAAGGTCGTCAATCTTGTCTATGGCAGTTAGGCACTGCACGAAATTGGGGGAAGGTGCGGAGGTTCGGACTTGATCCAGAACATCTTCTGCCTGGTGTAATTCCTACTAGATATGTTGAATCATTGTATGGTGTTGCACTATCATCCATATCTCTGTAGCTATTGTGACCAATTGTGCTCCTTGCATCAGCTTCTCCTCAATGATATGCATTGTGTCTGTGATCACGGCAATCTGCTGGGCCTAGACTTCTGGAGGTATGGCGTACTGCTGCTTGTCCTGGTCATGGTGGAGAACCTCCCGCATCACCCTTAAGTATAGTCTTTGGAGCTCTGAACCAGATAGTTGTGCTAAATCTAGCTAGACGTCCTTATTAGTTAGGTCAGGAGTGCGAATTATGGTGGCGCGAGGGAGGAAACAGACATTACTCTAGGTAGGTGGCGCTTGGGAGCTACAGAGACATCGTAGCATGTCTCTGTATCTTAGCATTCCTCGTGGCCCGTAGAAAATCCTCACTGTCGAAAGTCCGACCTCTGTCCTATAACTGCACTCAGTAGTCCCAGGTCCTTGCACCAGTTCTTTTGACGGGTCTGGGTCCATAGTTTTAACAGAACAATGAACGTTACAGAGACTATGCATGAACATAAAAACCCAGAACGAGGATAGACAAAGCCTGCCAAACGATGAATAAGTATCCCAGTGCGAAGCTTTCCAACCATCCACGCCTCCTCTAGAGCTATTAATTGGTAAGGGAGCTCTTTCGTGGCACGTACCCTTAATCCCGTGGACCATTTTTCTCATTAATTTCTATATTAACAACCTACCGCCTATTTTTTGTACTTGCGAGGGTCTTGTCTTATGAAATTGGAACATGCTGGAAGCTATCCTTTGTGCCCTAGGTCATGTCCATGAGTTTTCAGACCATAGATGATGCTTGTATGTCATGTGCATATATGGAGTGAGGGTCGAGGCGAGGTGAACCTGCAAGTTGGATAGCATTCTTGTCGAAGCCTTTATTTTATTTGTGGGTAGGAGGTTCCTAGCTGTGTCATATGTCCTGATGTCATTTATTATTTGAGATGTTTTCTGATGTTCAGATAGGTTTGTAATCCTACGTGTGTTGAGGGCTATGGTACCCCAGTAATTCTATTCAGGCCAGGTTCAATCGTACTCTTGAGCGTTGCTCCGCAGTAGATATCCATGTAGGTTAATTGACCTCGGGGCCCATCTGGCCACAGGGGTCCCTATGCACAAGATCACCTTACTCTAGTATTTCCCCTTAGTAAAGAATACCAGCCCTTGTGTAGGTGTTTTGCATAGCGATAGCAGTAATGCTTCTGGCCTACGGTCCGTAGGACTCTTCGGTTCATCAAATGGTTGATATTCACTTGCGTCCTCTCTACAAGGCGAGGCTCTTTCTGTGGTAGAGATGCGATGAAGATTCCTGATAGTCTGAAGGCTTCGCAACGCATAAACTTCATACAACTGACCTTTCTAGTTCTCCAGCTCTTCATCGGAGTTGGAAAAACATTCACTGTCCTTTTCCCAGCAGAGCACTCCCTCATTTGTGGGGTTAACCTGATCTTCTTCCTGCGTAGTTATTTTATAAATGTGATCCAATTCTTCCTTCTCATAGGCTGCCTCTGTGTACCGCACACCTTTGGCTGGGTCTAGTGGTACTATGACATGTGTACCTTTATTTTCGAATACCATGCTGTGTTTCTTGAGATTTATGACACATCCCATGTCTATTGCCCAGTCTAGTCCAAGGAGCGCAGGGTAGGGGTCCACATCTTCAACTATTTCTATTGCTTCAAAATTAGCTAGGGCCCGTACCCCTGCGATGTCCACTATGACTCTTAGTAATCTACCCAGAGGGATGATATTTTGTTTATTGGCCATTCAGAGCTAAATATTTGACCATTCCAACTTAGGCTCTCCCATTCGTTGCCATGTTTTCTTTAGTAAGATGTTCGCATCTGAACCGAGGTCTAAGATAACCTGATCCATCTCATAGTCTCTGATCTGCGCAGTCAATCACATCTCTCTATTGGTGCAATTCTTATAGCTGTACATCTTGTGTAAATCCTTGGTCTTAGGGATCAAATTGGGCTATGCTGTGCAGGTATTTAGTAATGCTAGGAGATTTTCTACCTCCTGTAGATTAATCCTTAGCAACTTCAGACATGCCTTAAAAAAGGGCTCAACTCCTTCTTCGAGCTGAGGCTGCGTGGGGGCTGCCAATGGTGTTTGTTTATTGCAAGACACTACTTCCCGAGAGGAAATCCTTTCTTTGTTTCCCTGGGTGTCCATCCCACTACGTGTTATGACTTTTATACTTGGGTCTTGCTCACGTAGCTCAGTTTTAACCCTTTGTATGTTCTGTGTAGGGGTAGGATATTTTTCTTGCATCTTGGCTATTAGAATTGGGTAGTCTTCTACCTCATGGTCTAGCTTCCTACAATATTTAAATGATGGCCTGGTTGGATTAGGGCATTCTCTGGCAAAGTGCCCTATTTCACCACAGTTATAACAGATTAGCTGACCTCGTCCCTGGCCTATGCTTCCTCCCCGACCTCCTCTGCCTCGGGCCAGTGATCCTCCAAAGTGCATAGCCAGTCTTGGCAATGCAGGGTCTGATTGCACCTAATATAAGTTCCCACGATCCATCATTAAGTCATATGTTCGATAGTTCTGCCCATCATGTCCCATTGATCGACAAAATCGACACCATTGTTGCTTTAGTTCTGGGACGTACGGACCCAGCCGAGGGCAATGGTTTATATCATGTAGGCCTGCTATTCGACAATCATCACACCATAGCGCAGATCTGCTTGATCCTGGTCGTAGCAAGGCAGGTTCCTGACTTACTTTGAGTGTTATCAGACTAGGTCCTCCTACTTGCATATAGTCAGCCAGCAGAGGGCATTGATCCTTCGTATGGCCAAACACCTGGCAACGTATGCAACAAAGATCTGCGTAGATGCCCTTTCCTCAATATTTTCATAGGTTCTGTATCTCCATATGCATAGCTCCAAGTTGTTCCTGGATTTTTTGTACCCCTGTGGATGTATCCTCCTGGGGTGCAGCCTCTAATTTCATAGCGACTTCCATAGCTTTCTCTTCTGATTCAAAGGTCTGCTGTCCCATCGGCATACACAGGTGAGGTAACAACATGGCGATGAACCACTCTGTATGTTGTATATCATCATACTCAAACCCTCCATCCCTAATTTTTTTCTTCAGTCGTTGATTAGCCTCCCATACCGACTCAGATGCACCTTGATTGAAGTCCTTTACTTCCGATACCAACTGGGAATAAGATTTTGGCTTCTAGAATTGTTGCTTTATAGCATCCTTGATATCTTGAATGGAGGCGGTCCCATTCTGGGAAACGTACTGCATATACCATTCTAGAGCTTTGTCTTCGAATGCTAAAGACAACTATGCCCTCTTTATCGTGTCACTTGCCATGTTCTGCACAGTCCAGACAGAGTCTACCACAAACCAAAATTGGTCCATATCATCGTTTCCTACCCCCTTGAAAGTAGGAAGTTTCAAATGCGCAATCATATCACTGCCTAGGGGGGGTGGTGGTACAGGAAAATTCTTACCTTTACACGTCCGAGGTGGTGATACAGCCGAGGGGTCATGCACAGTAGGTTCCTAAAACAGATTGTAGGCAGATCTTCCTTCGTCAAGGTTGGTTCGATAGTAGTTACCACCGCGAGTCGTGCTCCCGTATAAATCTGAGGTCATTCATTCCATATGACTACACAGAATGCTTTTTTCGTACAGTAATTTGTTGATCAACAATGGTAATGTCCTCAGGAATTTGCCTTAGAATCCTTTGAAAAATCATCGTTCAGCCTCAGAGTATGATACAAACTGATCAATAGCAAATTTTGTTACAAATCCTCCCAGCACACTATCCACCCAGTGATCTAGCATGCGTGTGATAGTATTATCAGTTTTCTCAAGCTGTTCGAGCAGCTCTAGGGTCCACAAAGTGACCCGCTCATCCTTACAGCACTTCTGGAATTCCACCAGCCTAGCCAGCCACTCTTGGAGTTCAATTGCAAAAGTCACAAAGAATATTTCGTAGCTTTCAGTAAGGACGTACCTGTTTTTCCACCTCTTTGTCGTTAACTTCTCACTGCGATTTTCTTTTACTGCGAACTCCTGGATCTGCTTTTTGAACCAGTCCTCGATCTCTTTTCTTTCAGGCTTCCATTATTCTCTTGTCATTACCCGATTCCTCTCTCAGACCTCTTCAAGTCCCGACAACATAACCATTTGTTGGCTTCAGGGGTCCTGACCCAGGTTTGGTGTGCAAGGTTTGCCAACAAACCCCTATACTACTGGCCCTTTCGGCAGTGACCTACTTTTGCAGGTCACAATCTCACCTAAAGTAGTATGGGTGGGTGTTGGAACCAGGTTTTCGCACCCTAAGAAAGGAAGGGTAAGGTAATAAGAGCTGCGTTCTATTAAAATTACCTTATTTCTTCGCAGGGTTAAGTATGTATCTATTTGCATCCAGGTGCACTAGATCTACAATTATACGCTTTTCATAACATTAACACAACATTATCTAAACAGAGTGGAATAGATATAGATCCAAGCATTCATTACAGAATTTCACAGCAGAAAGAAAAAAAATACATAACACAGTAATTATCAGTAGTTCATATAACAGTATTCACAGATTTAGATCTCAAATAATCCTTCACATTCATTCATTCATCAACCTTTCCTTACAATTCCCTTCCCAACCTATGCACACAGCAGCAAGGTCTGCACACATCTGGACTAGGATCTTCGCGCACACAGCCAACAGGAGTCTGTTCTGCCAAAACCCAAACAAATAGCTTAAACAATAGATTGCATCAATAGCTTATTCAATCCTATCTCTTAGAATCCAAAATGCATCTCTATTTATAACAATCTATCTCTGAATTTCCTATGGTCCAAAACCCATGGTTTTCAGACCCCTAGTTTACCCTTTGATCCATTACAATGCGTTCGGGGCTTTGACCCACCCCAAAACCCCTGGGTTATATTAAATATAATAAAAAATAATCAAAATGGACCAGTTTCGCAGCTTGTTAGGAAACCCCGTTCCAACATCACCCCATAGATTCTCAATGTTGATTGCATCTCATTTTATTTTTCAAACTAATTACAGAATTGATCCTTCAGGCTCTGTAATTAGTAATGTACTTCTAACCTTAAGAGTTATAGAATTCATTTTTTCAAGTGCTCTGTAATAGTTCTCTATTTGTTCTCTTTATTTTTCTATCTATAACTACGAAGACCAATATTTGTTTGAAAAAACATCAACTCCAATACATCAGTTTCCATGAGTACTATCACCATTCAATGAAGGTCTTCCTAAAGCTTCAAATTCATGACTCCATAGCCCAATGGTCTGCTCCTTTTTTGTCTCACCAATCATCTTGTCCTACTACCATAGATATAGCCTCTATCATAAATTTATTGTACATATCTGAAAGAATATTTGAGAGATTCGAGAGCCTTTTGAAAGGAGGCCTTTGGTACTATATATTGAGACTTGCTTATCTCTTTGAAGTTAATATAAAAACTTTTCTTTTCTGGACCTGAGATTGATTACAGAATTATTGTTTAGTATGTGTTCTTGTCTTCAACATTCATGACTATGTTTTTTTTTCCAGTATACTCTATATTTTAGTGAAGGAATTCATCCATAATAGATGCTCCTTTCATTATGATTATACTTATTATGTATCTGCAAATTACTAGTACAGAATTCATCTCTTCTTGATGCTCTGTTCTAGTGGTTTCCCTTTTGTACTTTCTTCTAAAAATGTGTTAAGAGATTCATCCTCGATAGATGCCTCTTGTTTAGTGGGCTTTCCTTTATTTCAAACTGTCATTTCATTATCGTTATTAGCTAAACAATATACTTACCTTGCCTCAAAATTTTAGAAAGAATCTATCCAGTTATTAGTTGTAAGCCATTGAGATTCAAGTTTTGACTCGATTGCCCAATGTTTTCTTTTAAAAGCTTATCCAACTAACCTTCTTAAATCCAACTCTGTTCATCTACATATCTGGCTACTATGTTTAAATCCAATTTGTTATTTTAGTGATCTTGTGTAGCAGACTTACTAAGGGATCCCCCTGTGGTTGAAAGGGCCAACTTTCAGCCTAAAGGTTGGTCTGAAATGGTTACCTTATGAAATAATTTGACACAGCCCAAAGTAAATTTCTAAGTGATTACAGCCTCTGTAAATCGATATTCACTTAAACCCCCCACTGTAATGCATATATTGAATGGCTTTACCCCAAAGAAATTATGGCACTAAATGTCACAGTATTTTAGGTCCTATGTAGTGTCAATTGGGGTCAGATCATACTATTGAGCAACATGCTTTGAAAATTGCCCATTCCTTAATTTTAGCATTTGATAGTTAGTTCCCTCTACTATTTGTAGTTTCACTTATGATATGGTAAACAAGATAGGGAAGATTGTATCAAGGATAATTTCTATCTCAGGAATGGATGCTTTAAGTCTAGCTAGTTTTTTCTTATTTCCATGAGAAATATCTTTATATTCCATATTAGGAATATATATATATATATTTCGGTCCTTGAGGGATTTTTTAGAAAACAAGGCTCAAATCCATTACAAATAAATACTCATTATGATCCCAACATGTCATATGTGGGAATTAAACGTGGTTGGGGAGGATAACAACATTTCTCCCTACCACCTGATCTAAACCCAATTGATAAAATCCAACTAGCTTTATTCCAAATCTTTTACAATTTCCTTCAGCGGTCTATATGGTACTCCTTTTCCTCTAGTGGATACCTAATGTTTCTTTTGTTCCCAAAGAAACATCAAGCTATCTTAGAGGTATTTAACGGGTTTATCACAGATATTTGATTGTTGCTTGTCTTGAGTAACAAAGACAAAAAGCTATTGTAATAAAGTTTTTTCATAGTTAGAATTTGCAGGTTGAAAACTGGAATGCTCTCCAAATGTTAAGCTTTTTTATATGATATTTGAGGAAAATTTATGTTGGTTCATATGCACTATTTGTCTTGTTAGTTGGTGCCCATGTTCTACTTCTACATTCAAATCAACGGCCTCCGGAACTATTTCATATCTAGCTTTGATGGAAGAAAGGATGTAATATTTTGCCATAGCCATCTCTGTAGTAGATATCATTATCATTATCCCTATTTTGTCTAGGTCCCCCCCTATAAGTCTTCCAACAACCATTTTTGATGTCATTATCCCTTTCATAATGTTGGATCCATAATAAAAGAGTGTTTGTTATTCAACAAGCCATTTATGAGTCCTTTTCTATAAGAACCAACATACAAACTTTAATTCTATAGGTCGATCATTAGCTTTGATTAAAAATATGTGGAATTTTCATGTGGTATTTGATTTAGCACTACATTGTCCATCAAAGGCTATTATGTTGAATTTTTTCTTTTTTTTTAACAGAAAATTTTATACTCGTAATTCGAGCCCATTCTTAGCATGTAACCGGATGATTTACATTTACAGTGCATTTCCAATGAAGGCTCCATATGTTTTTTTGTTACTACAGGGCCTTTCCATTTTACAAAAATTCCAAAAACGTTCTATAAATCTACCTACTACTATATAGATGGAAAGATTTCTTCATAAGAAGCATACATTTACATCATAGCATAAAAAAAAACTAAAAACGAAAAACTTAAGAGTTATTGATTAGATAATCATTCTTCCATATCATCCGGGATGTTTAGATCAAATCCAGGACCTTTCATGTCATCCTCCATGTTTTTTTTGTTCTGCAGAAATTTGAGCTCTTCCAATTGACGATGAAGTGTGTCAATTTCATCCTCCATATGATTAATTTTTTCACTTTTAGCCATGTTTTTCTCTTGCATGTTTAGTGTGTCTTGTTGCTGGTTATGTAAGCTGGGCCGAATTATTTGCATCTGCATTTGGGTTTCCTCATGCTCGGTGGCACATCTCTCATAGTAAATCATCCCTAACCCACATCCTTTACCATCTCTACCATGCCCGTGAACAGACTTGCGCCGACGACTTCCTAGCCAAACTACCCACCTCCGAAATACTATGGGTTTCCATCCTATATGCAACCCCAGTTCTCCCAAATAATTTTTCCATAATTTTGTAGCACTTACATCCTCCAACCACTAGCCAAATATGTACAATATTCTAGACCTTTGGTGCTCTAACACATGTGCTAGTTCTCCTAGCATAGGTTTCTACCCACTTTTCTCCCTCAAGACCCCTAGCATTCCTTGGACCTTTATACTTCAACCACACTCTAATGTCTTGTGCACTGCCCAACTCCAACTCCTTTCCCCCAATCTCACGATGACTCTCTTCCTTGACATTAAACAAGAAGGGGAAGAACCAATTTTCCCACTATGCCCATCCAACCACCTAAAACCTTTCCTAACATTGAACCAAAGCTTGAAGGTAATCCTAGGAACCTTCACCCAAGAACACATAGAGACAAGACAGCAAAGGTAGAAAATACTACTAGCTCTAATCCATATACCATAATTCTCAACGACCCCCGAACTAGAACCACCGCGAGAATATCTTAGCAATATCATGCCCCATAAATTCGTGAAATTTCCAGAATTTCTAGAACCCCAAACTCCACGACCCACATTCCTCTCCTCACCAGAAACCCAGAAAACATAGCACGACACTAACCCCATATTTTCAATGCATGTGACACTGGCTAGATTTAGCCTTTGTTAGTGTCAATTTTTTAGTGATCAAAGATAGCTCTTTTAATAGTTATTCATTAGGTCGTTAGTCAATTTTTTTTCTTTTTTAGTCAGTCTTTAGCAATAAATTTGATCATTGAGTAAGTCTCATCAAGATATGCTACTCCTTTACAATTTTTCATCACCATTTCAGATGTCTAAAGTCATGTTATTTCATCTCATTTAGGTCAAAGTCAGGGTCAAAAATGCCATGAAAGGTCTTTAGTTTTTCATGTTAAAAAAGGTAGTTAAATTTCCATCTCATCTATATAGGTCAAATTTGGAGTAAGCTTGTTTATAGTCCAAAAATAAATTATGTTCCATGGAATTACTATGCTCCATTGCTATATTTAAAATGGAAATGGAAAAACTCTCCTAAAGATATATTTTCGAAATTGCATTATATTAAAGAGTAATCTTTAATATTTTCGAAAGTAAATTTTTAAACCATAGGTCTTAAATCGTATCAGTTATATTTGTTGTCATCATACTCCACTATCGTTATCCTCCATCACAATCATGAAACATTGCACTTATTCATTCGCTACCATCCATGTCACATCACTCCCATCATACCCCTACCCCACCAATCAAATCACCCTCGTCTTATGTTAAAACCTCGCCACTTTGTTGATCATCCATCACATCGTCCTTTCATCCAACGGACTATGTCAGACTTCGCCACCCCCCCCCTCATCGCTTGAGAATTAATGTCGAGGGGGGGTTTGAATTAATTGGTATTGTATAGGGCCTCTGCTGCTATGTGTCAGGCCCTTGCAATTTCACACCCACCCCCCCCACACGAAACCATTTCCCGCTCCAGCACCCCTCTGAAATATTGCTTACCGTTGATATTAAAACCATCATTTTTCCCACCTATCAATTCATGCTGACATGTATTAGCATGTCCAATAGGTTTAATTCCCGCCTTCTCCTAACTGTTAGCCAATTAATTCAAATGCTAATCGTTAAGAAATGTACCCACACCTATTTTGAAATGGGAAACATGCTTAATTGCCTATAAATTCACCATTACATGTCCGTTCAAAATTTTACCTAGCCTTTTCAATCTACTTTGCATAGGTTTTCAAGTTTTCATCCATTATCTAAGTTCCAGAGATCATAATTTATCGGCATTTAAATTTTTCCCTAGCAGCTATTTGTTTCTTTTAGTTGCAGAGCTCATCCTCGGTCTCAACCTATGTTTTCAACCATAGAATTTTTTCTTTCCATCATTCAAAAAATTCAATAATTCCTCCCAAAAACAAAGGACCTGAGTAACCAGTAAGTCTACTATTTCATCCTTCTGTTGATTTTCACCATATACCTTTAGTAGATAAAGAATACATGATACATGAAACCTTAACCGATATTGACCTTTTTGACTTATATTGTTGGTTATAAGATAATTTTTTGGATAAATCATGTGACATAGGACTGTGGGACTCTAATCTCCCTCATTTCATCTTCCATCATACCCATAGTTGCCTAGAATTTGTCAGGAGATGTCAAGCTTGGTATATCCCATACTAGAGAGCTATCATGGCTCCTACAGGAGAGGTTTTAGTGACCATTGATGCCCAAACAATTGAAAAAATGATGCAATCCCTAAACACAAAATATGCTACACCATTTTCTCGAGAAGCCTTGATATAAATTTATCAAAACCTAGACTTTGAAAAGAGAGCTCAAACTCTTGAGTTTTCATGACTGCAAATGACCCATTACCTAAGAAAAACCCTCCATATCCAGGATCCATATTCCCTGAAAGAACCAGACAAACCATCACATTCATAGCCTACCTTCTTGGTTGTTATTCATACCAATGGGTAGATGAATCCATCATAGGGTTTTTGTCCATATTTTCCACTGATTCCAAACCCTCCATCATTTTCAATTTCAGTCAGTTTATTGCAAATGCTATTCATGATTAGTTTGTGAAATTCACAACTGAAGAGGCTTTCATTTATGCCTTTGTGTTATTCTATTTATTTTTGTACTCTCAAGGGGAAAAATTTAAGTTTTCTCTACAGAAACGAGATGAAGAATGCCACCAACAGTCAATTATTTTATGGACTTCATTAGTCATGAAGGAACAGAAAGAGTATTCTTATAGGAAGTTTGTGGAATTATTTCTTCAACCAGCATTCAGTTTGTTAAACAACACTCTAGAGCCCATAATTAGTGAGGAAATCAGGAAGATATTGCACTTATCAGATCAAGATAGGACATGGGATTAGTATCTTTACCAAAACTATACAGAGCTCATAGTTTATGGATGTAAAATCCCCCCTTAGAAGCTACCCAAATTCCTCCCCATGAGGATTTTTTCACTAGAATATATCAAAAAAATGACTAATGCAAATGAATTCCATTTTGTCTCTCCTAAGAAGAAGTCACAATTTAAAATCAAAATAGTGGTAGGTCCTTTTATATGTAATAGCATAGCAGCAGGGGAAGAGGCAGATAAATTGTTGAAGGAAATGCAATTTAGCCCAAACTTTACTTGGTCTTATGATTCAGCTAGTGTCATCTCTAAATTGAGGGTGGAAAATAAATCAACAACCTATTTTCATACACTTAGGCCAGATATTGAAAAATACATGAATCAACTTGAATGGATAGAAGGCACACTACAAGAGGCAGAGGAGCAGACATTATCCACATCAGCATTGTAGACTCCAATTTCACAGGAAAGAGAAGGGAAGAGAGCTAGAGAAGATTAGTCATCTCCAATGACTGATTCATCAAGAAAAAATTCAAGATTCACTATAGGAAAAAGACAAAGCTAGATCTGAAGGACAATCCAAGCACAGAGATAGAGAAAGAAGTAATTATCATCACTAAAGAAACACCTCCTCCTGCAAAAACATATGATAAAGGTACTACTGCTACTCCTACTACATATATTATTTCGAACGAGAAACAAACAACAACTCCTAAATATCAACAAGCATCATCTTCTCAAGATCAGCAGAAATCCATGTAGATTAGCACAACTACTATAGGGGAGAAAGAAAAAGAGAAGACTATCTTTGATACTTTCAAAGAAATGAAGTTGAAGAATGAAATGTTGAATACCGGTACCTATAATATGTTTTGGAAATAGATTCCTAGTTCACAAAGCAAGTTGCTTTCAACCTTTGACTCTGAAAAGGGAAAAATTAATTTTTCATTTCTTCAAGCACAGATCTCACAACCAAAATCAAAATCATATTACAAGAAGGCCACATTTGAGTTTGACACAAAGGAAGTTTATGCAATAGATCAAATGGAGCTTAATAAGCAAACTAGTGAGATGATTTCATCAACCCTCACTAATATTGCTTTAAGTTTGTCCAAATTGCAGGTTTCTCTAGCAAATGTACAATCATAGCTCAAATTGGATAAGGTGTCTTCATTTGAAAATTACACAAGAATAAAGACTCTAGAAGACATGGTGGTGAAGATTGGATATGATCCATCTAATGTGAATGCTATTGAAGAGATCATCAAGAAGAAGAATGTTGAAATAGTAGCATTGAGAAAGCAATTGAAAATTCCAGCTACAGAAGATCCTTTGGAAAATGATATTTAAGAAAATGAAACTCAGAAAATAGATATGATGAAGTTGATAATGGATCATAATTCTCAGATCAAGCAGATGGATTCAGAATTACAAAAAATTATTAAGGAAAAAAAGATAGCAGAGAAGACATTCAAAGTTCCTTTAGAAGCAATGCCTTTAGCAGTTGACCCTACAACTAAGCCTCCCACAGAAAGTGCTATAGATGGAGCTGAGAAGCTCATTCTAGAAGTCCAGAATATGTCAATTCAAGAGGAAGAAATAAATAAGTTAGAAGATCAAATAAAGTTGCTACAATTTCAGAAATCCAAAGATGATAGTTCACATGTAGTTGAAGCACAAAGGGATAAAATGGTGATTGACAGGTTAAAAAATGATCAAAAGGAGTCAGCCATTGGAAATACCTTGGTACAAGTGAAAGAAATAATATGGGAAAACATCAGATAGAATATTTGTGAGATCTGGCCAAGTGTGCAAATAATTCTTGAATAGAAAGAGTTGATTCAGAAGGAAAATGAGGCCATTTTAGCAATCAAAGAACAACTAAGAGAAAAACAAGCTATAGCAAACAACATCATTAAATTTCTGAATTCAAAGAACAGGTATGAATTGGATGAGATTGGCGTAGAAGAAAGAACAGAAACAATCTTGGAATTAAAAAGGATCCTTACAGAGAAGAATTTGATTCTTCAACTTGAAGAAAAATTTCACATTTTAGAAGTTGCAATCCAAAAACATTTCAGCGGAATTGAACCGTTAACACATAAAGGATTGCCATCCTTTTTTGTACTCAATGATAAATTGATGACCAGAGAATATTATGGAAGAAGACTTGAGGAAATTTCCAGGGACACTACCAAATTCTCAAACATCAAGGGTTCAATGATAGGAAGAGCATTATTGCAAGCTTTGAACAATGACATCTTCATTCAATATGAAATCAAATATGTATTTTTTGTAAAGACAAATTTTTCCAAATACACTGAAGCTGATGAAATTTACCACAGGGTAATTAAATTAGTTATCCCTGATGAAGAGCGTTGGGGAAAGTTATGTGAATTTCAGGAGTAATTGATAAAAGTGGAAAGTCAATTTTTACAAATCAGCAGTAAACAGATAGACAGTGCAACCTGTAATTGTCTTATTCAGTAATGGCTTTCAGTTACAGTCAATGACAGAACAAAAAATTCGATTTATTTTCCATTATTCAGTTAGAGTTAGTTAGCTAATAAAGTTCTATTAGTTGGATATCCTTTAATGTAGCAATTGTATTTCATTTTTCTATATATACTTCATTGTACGAAGTGTTTATGTGGGATAATCGAGTTTTGAAAACTTTGTGTATTTTTGTGGACCTGCTAATAATGAAAATCAAGGAGTTTGCAGAAATTGTGTAAGATTCATGTGGTATTTTATTAAGCATTGTGCCCTTCTTTTTTAATTCATTTCCATTTCATATTCTGTGTAAAATCTTATTCAATTCATAAGCAGAAATTAGTCAAATGCTTTGTTTATTAATATTTTTACAATATTTCTTTCTTCTAATGGATGAATTCATGTAAAAATGGTTATTCATACTTCTTTATTTTTTACCACTATACATCAAACGAAAAATTAAATGTGCTTATATAGATTTCCTATCTTGCCTTGCTCAGTTTTCTACAATACAGTCTTTGAAATTAGTTTTAGCTTTCACTGATTATAAATTTTATCCATCAAACAAACATTAAAAAAATTCTAAAACAAATTGATCTATATCTAGCCTGAAATCTGGAACTCAACCCTAAAATTTAATAATTAAAAAGTGACACAGAGAGATCCCTATCTGCTTAGGTAGGGCTAGCTACCTAGCTAAACGTTGGTTTGTGGTTACCTTTCTTAACTCCTAATTTCAGCCTGGTAAGTTGGGGAGAGTGATAATAGCCTCCACGACAAACTCCAACTGACCTAGCTATTTGAATTGCACTTTTTCTCATCCAAGAACCTAGAGCAGTTGTATAAATAAAGGTTGGATTTGTCGCGGGTGACCTCATTCTATTGTCGGTGCGTGCCACAAACTTCCCCATTAAATTACATAACATTTATGTACCTTGAATCCTTTTCAAACATGTTATTGCAAAGGTAAACCCATTCCAACTAACATTTCCTTCACTTTGGGTTTAATTTCCATCCATGTATTTCCATAATTGACATACTCCAACCATGAATGTGTTGGCATCCACCATCGTACCAGGTCCAAAATCCCTCGTCTCTACTACTCCTGTGTGAAGTGTAGACAGGTGATTTCCATGTATGACTCTGGATAGTATGCGTCCAGAACCCATGTCCCACCCCCATGGAGAGATTTCCACAAACTGCCATGATATTTTATTTGGAAGGAAGCCCGATGGGACAGGGGAAGTAAGGGCTTGGGGGCAAATAGGAGAACCAATAAAATGGAGGAAAATGTGAAAGGGTTGGGGGAGTGGTAGGGTTAGGAGTCGGGAGAAAGGTGAATGGGATGAACGTGTTGAGGGGAGCGACTAGGAAATAGAATAAATAAACAAATTGAGAGGAGAAATACCAAGGAGATTAAAACTTCCAGGAAGGAAAGGGGAAGAGAGGGGTATGGGTAAGAAGAATGAAGGGAGGAAGGTAGGTCTAGGTGAGTCCAAAAACTACATCAACTAACCAATACCCCAAAAATGGTTTCATGCAAGTTCTCCATCTCTATGGGAATTCAACAGTATTATTTCTTAATCCTTGGTATTTAGGAGTAATAATTTCCCCATTTTTTTGTCTCATACTCATACTGACATAGTTAGGGGATCATATGTCTTCCCTCCTAGCCATTCATCATACTGGTCTCTTGTGTCAATAGGCAGGCATGGTTCACTTATCTATCCACTTCTTTATTATGCCCATGGAGAATATGATATTACTTCACTTCTCCCAGGGTTGACTCTATGCCTTTTGTTCTTTTTATGATTTTTTTAAGAATTTAGTTTTGAGTTGAAGACCCATCAACCATATGTTTGATTATCAATAGGGAGTCTCCTAGGATGCCCACCTCCCTGATTCCTTTTTCCTAAAATAGAGAGAGACCTAACATCAGGCCCAAGGCCTCTACTTGATTATTAGTCTTTATTCCCATACCCCAAGCATATATTATTTATATTTTTCCTTCAGGATTTATAAGGATCCCTGCCCCTCGTGCCACCCCAATTATATTGAAATTGGAAACAAGAAGAGGCTTCTAATTTAACTTTCCCTTAATTAAATTAGAAGGAAAATGTAATTCCATATCACATAATATCTTGTACGATTTAACTAAGTTTGGAAGAATTAGTTAGCTCATTCAATTCGAGTTGGGGGTCAAACTCGAGGCATGTAGAGTTCACTCTAAGTTTTAGTGGGTCTAGTTGCAGTTTATTTTGAGTTGTAATTGTTTAACTTAATTATTTGAGTTAAAATTAGTTTAACTAGTTCTAACTAATGGATGAGCTAGTTAGAGGTCCAGTGAATTAAATATGATTTAATTCACATGTAGTGATCAATAAAATAACTGATAATTCGCTATAAATATTTTTTTCATGTTAGTTATAAGGTAGACCCAGTTGAGATTGGAGTTAAAGGGAAGTAAACTATCAGTTGTATACATAGAAAATTGTACAGGTCATGCATGAGGTCAGCAAGATGCCTTGGATGTATTTCACAATCAATTATTGGGAATTTCCTAATTGATAGGGGCTTTATTTCCCTCAGGAATCCGTAAGCAAGGCTGGGCATCCAGAGGCAAGAAATTGGTTAAGTATTGGACCAAATTTGCTTGGATCAGAGTGAGACAGTCAAAGATAGTGGAGAGAGTTCTCAAGTCTGAGAGCAGCATTGTATTGTTTCATATTCTTAACTTAATGGAATATAAAGATAGTGGTTTTTTTGGTTGAGTCTTTTCCCAGATACATCTTTGTGTTGTGTGATTGAAATTATTTCTCTTTATTGTTCATGTGATTGTGCAATTGTAATTGGTTTTCGTAATTTGTATAATAGACTCAATTATTTTTCTTTAGCATATTTTGTTTTGTTTTAGAGCAAGAATCACTATAGAAGAGAATAATACGATTTTTTTTTGAACAAGTGAATCAAATTTGCAGATTTATTCTTCAATACCAGCAACAAATCAGGATTTCTTTTTGTGGATTAAGACTCAAATATGCCCTTGATGGTAGTTCGAGTTACATATCTTTGAAGGAAATGATAGAGGTAATGTTGGAGGACACTGAACTAAAATAATTCATAAACAATGTGATATTCCCAGGTCCACAGCAGCAGATGCTCAAAATCTTGATGCATGGAAGAATAATGTAGCAAAGCCAAGAAGGATTTTGTTAGAAGGAGTTCAATATTATATTTTCTTGAACCTCCATGGAAAGGAAACTCCATATGATATGTAAAAGGCCTTAGCAGATTTGTTTCATAAAAAAAATGATAACAACAAGTTGGTGCTGAAGGACAAGCTCAAAAAGATAAAGGTGGAGAATGGCGACACAATACGAAAATACTTGATGTAGTTCACTCAATGTCGATATGAGCTTGGAAGTGTTGGTGTGACAATTTTTGAGTATGATTTGGTGATCCTTTCATTTCTAGGCCTTCCCAAGAGCCGGCACAGCTACTAGGATTCAATGAATAGGAGGGAGAGCTTATGAGAGTGGGAGAAATTATGGTCTAACTTGGTACAAGAAGAGATTCAGAAGAACACCAAAGATGGATCCTCATCAAACACTAATGATGAGGAGAATTGTACCTTGAATGGAAAGGAAAATAAAGGGAAAGGGAAGGCATCCCATTCCAAATCAGATTTTTTTCAGGAAGGTAAGAAGAGATACTTGTCAAAGATAAAAAAATATTCACTATCATGAGCTTGGATGTTATGCTACAAAGTGTCCGCACAAGAAGACCGATAATAAGCCCTCGGGAGAAGTGGCAGATGAAGCAATTGCTTCATAGTTCAAGTTGGATTTCACCCTCATCGCATGCATGGTGTCATCGGTGATGGGTTTTGTGTGGTACTTAGATAGTGGAGCTTCATTCCATATGACCGACAACAAATAATTCTTCAGCAACTTGGAGGAGAAGGATCCCCAGATGCACGTTGAGATGGGAGATGATGGGAGGTATAGCGTGACCGAAATAGGTACAGTTACCTTTTAGAGGGATTATGGTACTCCTCTCACATTAAAATATGTCAAGTATGTTCCTGGTTTAAAGAATAATTTAGTTTTGTAATATTCCACAATTTTCACATGTTATTTGGAATATTAGAATTCTTAATAAACTTAATTAATTAAGTAAATAAAAGGGTGGAGGGACCCATAATCCTCAAATATGAATAAGATCCACTTTTGATGTGGATTATTTAGACATAGATCTACATAATGGAGTAGTGGAGAAGCTACTAATGTGAAAGGAGTGGAGATCATGTCTCATTAATGAGATAGATCATGGAGGTTGAAGCAGTCAACTAAGATAATGGAGGGAATCTAATGTAATATCATAGAGCATTCATGATGAAGTGATGGAGGAAGTAGTTAAATTAATGCACACATGATGGAGAGGGTGCACATTTCATGTAGACATGATGGAGGACTTGGAGAGACAGCGCAGTCAAACATGGAGACTTATGTCCACATGCACATCGCAGTTTAGAGGTGGGCCAAGGCATGGGAAGGCTCATAAAATATGTAATGGAGATGAAGACAACATGGAAGGCAGGATTTAGTTGATGATTTTGTGATATATTTAGATCTAGAGTTTTCTTTTGACATTCCATGCACTCTTATATTGTTTAGCTAGGTCTGCAGTGTTGTTTAGCATAGGCTGTTCTTGAGCGGAAATCCCACCCTTACCCACGAGGGACTTGTGTGCCTACTCTGGGAAGGTATTCTGAGCTACTATTTCATCATCAAGAATTGGTGCCATAGTGCTCCTACTCTCCGTAGAACATATACCTTCAGGAATTGCGTTATTTCTGAATATCAGTTTGGGAGGAGGAGTTTGTCTTCAATATTTCAGCTGGAGAACCAGTGAAGGAATTTTCCTATCACCTTGGACTTCAAGATCAAAAATCCTAGGGCCTCATTTTAGATCTGGCATAAGGCCAAAATTTATTGACCTCCTATTAGTCATTAGTAATTTTTGCTATTTATATATGACTAAATACTTTTCCTAGATTTCTAAAAACAAGATTCATGAATATTGCGAGTTTTAGAAATCTCACTGCTTTCATTATCCTTAAAACAAATTTTTCACTATTTTACTACTCTACCATTCCCTGGTTAGCCTACCACTCCCAAAAGGCCCCTCATGGGTTCATGCCACTCATATTTTTCCTGTCCTTCCACCCATAACCTTAGTACTCTCTTTTTCTTTTCCCTAACCCCTCCACTTTCCATCTAGGATTTCCAAACAGCCCACTCTTTCCCATATTCACCAAATGCCTCAAGCATTTATGGTCTCAAAAATATCTCTGTAGGCTATTTAGATAAATCAATTACATTTGATTTTGGGTCTTCAATACATCAATTTGTCAAAAACTCTGTTTTTCGTACTTGAAGACCCCAAGCCAAGCTTTTAGTCAAAGACCAAGTCAGAAGAGCCCCCCACTAGGTCATTATGGTTTCATAGGTTTTAGGGTTATCTTTGGTGTTCCAAATCATTGTTTTTCATGTGCTAGAAGCTGAATCAAATGTGAAATAAGGTCAGCACTTGTTTGTCCAAGAGAGATCAGAAAAGTCTCTAAGGAAGACCGCCTTATCAAGTTCAAATTCTGCAAAAGACAGCTGTTCATTTTTGACATTTCTGTAGGAGTGTTAAGGTGACTATCAACAGGAAAATTGGTAAGGTAAGAGGCCTACTCCTAATTACAGATATACAGAAGAAAATGGAAGAGGAAGCAGCCTATGTTCAAGAAAAATCATGGTTCCTAAGACTGATTGTGCCAGCAGTGTGCCAAGCAAGGAGCCAATGTAACAAAACACATGGAAGAGGCACACCAGTTCAACCAAGAATGAATTGAAGATTTTTAGAAATCATAGATGGAAAAGGGAAAAAGGTGAGGTGAACTGAAGATAAATGAATGAACATAAAAGGGCTATAGAGAACTTAGAATACAACACTAATAAATCTTCTCAGACAGCCCAGAAACCTAGCATTTTGGTAAGATGATCAAATAACGTAAAATGAAGATGGTCAAACGAAGGTGAAATAAAGATGATAGGCCTCCATCATGACAGCAGAAGAAGATTTCAAGAGATTGTTGTAAGTGACTTCTAGGTTTTTCCAAGGTAAATTATCTCACTTCCTCAAAGGGAAAGAATGCAAAGATTATTAGTATAACGAAGGTCAAGCCTTCATTTCCAGTCATTTGCACTCAATGATTAAAAGAATAAAAGCATAGGGTTGAGTTTCAAGATGGAAATCCAAGCTGACCATGAGGTTGTTGTTATGTAACCGAATGTGTCAAACACCCAGAACATTAGAAAGGGCTAAATCATTATGTCATGGCACCTGAAAAAAAATCAAAAGTGGCCAAAGAGGATATATGGAAACTATGATTATATTCATTGTAAAAGGTAAGTTTTTCATGCCAAAAAATTAGTAAAAAAGGGAAAAAAATCATGTTCTTAAGTCACCCACACTCAATAAGGTCAAAAGGAGTAAAACATGATTACAACTTCACCAATGCAAGCAAACAAAGGTTTTGACAGTGCTAAGGTAAGGACAGGTCCCTCAAAAATGTTTTAAAGAGCTTACCATTACTAAATGAGCTAAAAGGATGTGTTAGATTTCAAATAACAGAGAAGGCAATTTTTGGTTTTTTGCTATGTCAAAATGAGTGAAACAGACCCTCAAGGAAAAAGAAGGACCATTTCATTTCTCCAGCAAGCTACCACCAAGAGAAAAAGAGCCACTTAAATTTTTTTCAAGTCTCCTGCACAACAAAAAGGTCAAGGGATTATCAGTCAGATGAAGAAGCTCAAAATGAAAAATCAGTAAAAGTGACCAAGGGACAAAGAAACTTTAGAAAGTGGGTATAAAAGAGTTAAGTTTATTTTCCTAAGACTATAAATGGTCATGGTGTTTGTCACTTGGCTCATTATTCGCTTGCAGAAGAGCAAACAACCTCCAAGGAGAAAATTTGGGCATTTTCAGTAAAAATTTGGGTAAGGTTGCCTGGCGCTACGCATTTGTGTAGGCGTTGCACATATAGCACCCAACACTACGATTAGGGGAGATTTCAAAATGTAATTGTACACTACACTGCGTGTACAAGGGAACGCACTGCGCATTCAAGCGGGCGCTACCTGTTCACCCAGAAATAGCCCGACAAGCATAGGAAACGTGCAGCGTTGTGCCCATCGAGAGCCCGAAAGGCACAAGGAACGTGCAACGTTGTGCTCAGAGAGCCTAACAGGCACAAAACCCATTCAAAGCTACACTTAGGAAGCCCGACAGGCCTAGAACCTACCTGGCACTGCGCTCAGGAAGCCCGAAGGCCTACATGCACGCAGGCGCTGCGCCCAGGAGGCCCAACACCTGACAGTGCATTCAGCCACTGTGCCTAGACTAGAAGCCTTCCTCCACTTGCAAAATTTCCAAAAACCACAAGCGAGAACCTCTAAGCTGCATCCAAGGACTTGGAAAGAAGTTAAAATTTGGTAGGTGCATGTTTTTCCTTATCCTCTAGTGAAATTCATGATTTTATTCTTAAGGAAATTGACTAAAACCTAGTGACTAGAAACCCCAAGTCCTCATGACCAACACTCTCTTTTGACCTCCAAACAAGAAATTATCAGTCAAGAAAAGTGTCCATTAAGGTAATTATAGTGAGTTCAAGTTAAACCTTCATCAAAGCTCAAAGGGGAATCAGTCATAAATCCACACTTCCATATCACTCACTTACAAGAACTTCCTTTCACCATCATTTCATTTCACTCCTCCTCCCAAGTTTCACAAGTAACCCTAGAGTTGTTTAGAGGCAACACTAATCACCATGTCAGGAGAAGAAGGGAGTGTGAGCAGTAAAAGAGGCCAAGTTCCTATGAGGAAAAAACAAAAAGGTGGGAAGGTTAATATATTTGAACCCCAAGACACTGTGGAGATTAGTACCTCTCCCATGATTCTCACATGATTTTAGAATGTATGGTGTTTTCAGTTTTTTAAAAGGGTCCAACAAGTACAAAATCACCCAGAGCTCACAATTTTATTCATTCTTAACCTACATAACAAACAATCAAGCTTGGCAGGGGTGACCTTTGAACTCTCATCAGATACCATTGCTCATGCTAATGGACTTCTTGATGTTGGTGAAAAATGGTTCAAGAGAGAAAAGTTGGACATGAGCTGCTATGAGCCATTCCTCAAGCCTAGGTACAAAGAAGGTTGCAAGACTATTTTCCCTTTCTCACAATTGTTGGATAGGTATGCACCCTTAGTGAGATTCATCATGAAATATTTTACCTGTGAGGGGAGATACTCTAGGCTCTACTCCTACCATATCATATTACTCATGCATTTTACTAGGGTTAAAATGCTTCATTTACCCTACTACCTATATAGAAGTATCGAAAAGATGTCTTCTGTTGTTCGAAGGAGGATTTATTCCCAGCAAATCCAGAGTTTGTTCCACCACTCCTTAATCAAGATGGTGGTGATACATCAGTTGGAGAAAAAAGGCATACCTTCGGAGGTGATCATTGCTCATGAAATATTCACAAGCCCACAACCTCATCATCATCCAAATTTACCCTCATCATCTCATCCTCCTCCCTCCACTCCTCCATCACCTCCCACTAACCATGACTCATCATTTTCACATGTATCCTCTCCTCAAGAAAAATTCCCTTCCTCACCTTCTCCTAATGCATCAGATCAAGAAGGAAGTGGCAGTGAACAAGAAAGTGGCCATTAGGGTGAGGGTGACAATGAATCAAACCAAAATGAAGATGAGGGTGATGATGAGTCAAGCTAACAAGAAGCAGAAAACATGGAAACACAGGGAGAGGATAAAAATGAATAAAACGAGGAAGATGACAGTGGAAATGAATTAATCAGTGATGAAGAAGAGGTCGGAAATGAAGTAGAATACATGGAGGTGGATAATGATGAATATGGGGTAAGTGACAAAGAAACAGAGGATGATCCTAAGGGAAGTAGTGAGACTAAGAGCCCTAATAACAATCAAAATAGTGAGGCTCATAGTCATGACAGAGATTAGGGAAAAGATGAAGAGAGTAGCAAAAATGAAGAGGATAATAATGTATAAAATAAAGAGGCTGAGGATAGTATGGACACCAATGAAGCAAGCATCAGTGAGGAACAGGACAGCAAGGAAGAAGACAATCATGAAAGTCATGACAACAGTCATGACAATCATTAAAACAGTGAAGGAAATGAAGAGGTTGATAATGAAAATGAAAATCACAGTAATGATGAGGCAAGTAGTTACAATGAGGAACAAAATGAAAGTGAAAAAATCAGTCAAAAGGCTAAAATTGAGGTTGATGTTGAAGGTAAAGAGGTAAGCAGCAGTCCAGGTGATGAAGAGGAAGACATGGAAACAAATTATGGAAGCCATGATCAAGACACTGAAATGATCACCATCAAACCTCTTCCATTAACATATCAAATAGAACAAAGGCTTGTGCATGTTGCCTCTAAAAGGCAAGGGACCATGCCATCCACCTCAGCTCAGAAGCTTGACAAAGGAAAATAAAAGGTAAAGGAAGAAGAAAAATATTAGCATGAGGTTGAGAGATAGTTTAAAATCATTCAAATTGAAAGTGATGAGGAGAATGAAGCAAGGATCTAAAACTTTCTCATCCATAACAAAAATTACCTAATTGAAGACCTCCAAGCAAATCTGAATAGGGCCAAGAGTATGAATGATGCCCTTGAGATGGAGAATAGGTATCTAGGAACACAAATTGCCATTTATGAGACAAGAGCAATAAGGGCTCGGAAACAAGCTCAAAGGGCATGGGTAAATCTAGATGAATTCATGGGCACCTACGAGGAAAGTGAGGATGAAGAAGGGCAGTCTAGGAAGAGACCAAGAACCATGGGTTTAAAAAAGGCCTTGGAAAAACAAAGAGAACAAGAATCAGCCTTGGCAGAGTAGCTCCCTCTAGATGAGTTGTTGGCCATGGAGATAGCATATGATCAGGAGCCTTGGCTAGAAACAGCTAACATACACTTGGAGGTTAAATTGGAGAAAGCCAATAAGGATCTTGATCTCCAAAGGAAGATTACCAAGCATTATGCCCAGAGAAACCAAGTTGCAAGGGCTAAACTCAAAAAGGCCCAAGCCAAAATTTAAGCACTCAAAGAGGAAAAAAACCAAGAAAACCTTGGAATCTTGGCTCAATATTCTCTACAGGCCTCTCATACCCCATAAGGAAGGCAACCACCAAATTTGGGAAAATTTTGACAAATTTTGAGGCCTCTAAGCGCAACACCCCTAGCGCTACGCTTTCATCGCAGGCATATTTAGGAGGAAACATTTTCATGTTTGGAATCCTCAGCTCAAGTACAGCATGCTCACCAAGTTTCAGAGCATTTGGAGCATTTTTGGTCCCTCAAAAGGCCAAAAAACACCTCATTTTTCACCTTTCTGCCTCATTTTCAGGACTGGCGCTTCACCTAGAGCAGCTTTGGGAATTTTCCCTTTTGGACAAGAAAATGGAGCCCAATCAGAAAATTAAGGGCCGTTTTGGAAAGTAGACTCAACAGGCTTTCCAACGGGCCATCACGGAGCTAATTCTAACATCGGGAAGGGCATCAAAACTTGGTTGCAATTGGACCTAGTTTTTCCAGGTAGGTGCTATGCTTTCAGACCTCTGTGCTACGTTTTTGGCAAAAAAGTCAACAAAACACACTCATTTATGGAAAAAATATATTTTAGTGTTTTTTGAGGGAAATCACTCCAAATTTAAGTGCTAGTAGTTATTTTTGCATTTATTTCATGAGATATTGTGTGTCTTGGGCCTTGCATGGTTTCTTAGACATAAATGGCATTTATGGCTATTTTTGACATTTTCAAACCATAGCTAGGGTTTTTGCCCTCCTTTGCTAGATAAATAGAGCATGAGGGCCTCATTTTAAAAGGTTTTCATTTGATAACTCTTGAGAGCAATATATGGTTTTTTGGAGATGGAAGAAGAAATTGGTGTAGTGGAGCTTGTAAATGGCTTGTCTTGATTGATGATGGAGAAGGCTTGCTTGCAAGATCCCTAAGCTTGGCTAATGGTGATGTGCATATATTCAGTTCGTGTTTTCTTATGTATCATGTTGTTTCATCCTTCTATATTGTAGTAGGACAAAGGTTTTAGACTAAGAAATGTTTTTCAAAGGCACCTTAGCTCTGTTTGTTCTTCACTCCCTCTATGTTTTCCTCTTCTATGTCAGTTTAGAGAATTCTTAGTTGCTCTATAGACCCACCAAAGCTTTTTTATCTCATGAATGGTTCAATAAAGTAGGTATCAAAGATGTTTTATGGTTAGCCCTGCTTGTTTGATGTCACTAAAACATTGTTCTTGAGATCTTTCTTTAAAGTACCACTAATTAGGCTTTGCCAAAGAGGCTATGTTTCGATCATACCCTTTGTCCATGCTTGAATAATTGTTTTGGAGATATTTATAGCTATGATCAATGATATTTAGGAGTTCCCTCTTCCTTGATTAAATTTATATGTTTATCTTAAATGTTTTCTAACCTTGAAGGTGAAATAACTAGAAGTTAAATGAGTTTCTTGCCTTCTATATTTCATTGGATTGTTTGTCTTAAATTATTATTTGCTTGAGTTGAATCAAAGAGATATTGGTGTGCCCTGTCTATTAATTACTTCTTTATGCTATATAGTGTTGAAGTCCCTTCTTGTTAAAGTATTTGACAAATTATTCTTAAGTGCCCTTCACCCTACTTTGTTCACAAACTTGATGTTCATTTCATCTCACACAAACCTTGAAAATCTATCTGACCATCCTAGATTTTCCTTGTGATGCATCCTGATTCATTATTAAACTTTCCATGACTTTATTGACTCCATAGCCCAATGAATTGAATATTTTCTCACTCCATCTATTCTACTTGATCATATACCCAACCAAAATAAACAAACAAACCCAAAACTTAACAACTAGCCTAAAATCAAACCCTAAAAGAAAACAAGTTCACATCCTTTGCACAAAATAAAGAGAGACCTCTCTGAGTCTAGGAAGGCTAGGTCCTAGGACTCCAAAGACTGGTATGATGTTACCTTGTGCATTTGATCTCACCAATCTAACAAATCATGGGACACCAACATAATGGTGATCACGGTGGGACCTTCTGAGTAAGAAACAAGCTTATACATCCTTAGAGAATTCATAAGCCCTTATCTAATAATAGAAAACTCAACTGTTATCCAAGAGTAGAATCTGACGGTTTCACCATCCTAGAAAAATGATGACTCAACTGGAGGACACTCATAGAAACCTTAGGGCTACATAAAGGAACTCAGAAAACTCCAAAACATCCCTAGATTGGTTTTTTGTCAGTTATTGATGTTGGACCATAAATACATATCCTTAAAATAGAAAAAACCATCCACCTGGCGACTCCACAAGCCTCCAGTAGGCCTTCTAACTTTACTAGTGTTCATAGGCTTCCTTAGGATTGTGTCAAATCAGCCCTGAGAAGTTTAGAGGCCTAGTCACACACTGTGTGAGTTTAGCAAACACTAAGAGTGGTTAGCCTTCCGAAAACAGTCATAAACTTTCAGCCTCTCTATACCTTGGGTTTGAAATCTGTCTTCACAAAGGATTAGTACCAGATCTCACCCAGACCCAAACCCTCCCACCATAGTTGATGACCCAGAAAATATTTTGTGGAAAACTTCTAAAACTGAGAATTCAACAACTTGTAGGACCATTCATAGAACAAGTTCTATCCCTGAACATCTTACAACCTTGCAAGATCCCCAATTTGACTTACATCATACAAGAAACCTTTTCAGAACCAAGTCACAAAGTGGGATCGACTAGACTGACCTTGAGCCCATAAATTTTTTGGCAATATGATGCAGAGTGTTGTCCTTGATGGCAACCTACTTGATAAAGTTGATGGCAACCTACTTGATGAAGTTTTCCTTGATGGAAACTAACTTGTCCTATTTGTTAATGATGTAAATATGATGTATCTACAGAGCAGTGCAGATGTAATGGAGAAAGGAATTCCTGTAAGGGCCCGAGAAATGATTAAAATGGTATGTCACAAAGCATACGCGGGTTTGTAAAGGCGAAGTAGCGTATGTACGCGGAAAAGTACGTACCAGGTAGCGTATGCCTATTTGCACTCAAAATTTATAAAACTAGGGGACATTACCATGGTATTGGCCCATAGTATTGAGCGCTGGATTATCTATTTGATCCCATCCAGGAATACCATCAGCGGTTGAGTGGTTTTGACTCATGGTATTGATAAAGGCTAAATCTATATAAGGAGAATAAGATCATAGTGCAAAGGTGTGCAAGTGTCTGGGTTTTCAATGAATACTTCACTCTAAAGTATATCTGCATGGAATGGGTAACAATTTATTGATTGATCTGAATTAATAATGCACCTATGAATAAAATGATGAAGAGGGATATCTAGATATGGACTGACTATGTATTTTCTAGATCTGTTTATGGAATGTTTAGATCTGAGATGAGGTGAATATTTTCTGAAGTGAAGGGTAAGATCTGAGCTATTTATCTGTTCTGAAGAGTTGCGCAGCCCTACAAAGTTTGAAGATCTATACACATGTTATTTTCAGAAAAAGCGTGTGCATACGCAGGTTGGCTTCAGCAAAAGCGCGTATGGAATGTGAGATCGATTTTGTAATATGTGCAAAAGTATACGCAGGTCTGTCTCTATGAAAGCGCATATATACGCAGGTTCAGTGAAGTAAAAGCGCGTATGGAATCTAGGGTTTTGATGAAGTAAGTGGAATGAAATATCTAATCTATTTTGTTGTTTTACTGTTATCTGTCAATGATGTATTCACACAGATCTAGGTTGTTTGAATGTTGATTATGTTGCTAATTATGTTGATTTAAGATCAAGTTGTTGGTTGATTGGTTGATGATTCAATGAATGAATTGATGGGGTTATAAGGTTTAGTTTGATGTATGTCGAGCTTAAATGTGTGAAGTGGGTCCAGTCTGAAAATCTGATGAAAAGTGGCCTATAAGGTATGTTGTGTGGAAGTGGATGAAACGTAGTCCGCAGTAGATCTAAGGGTCAAAGCCTTCAGTGAGGGGGTTGTATCTCCCTTCCAGTCGTAGCTGGTAAATGAGACCAGGGGGTAGTAGCTCCCTTCCAGGAGAGGCTGGTAAACGAGAGCAGGGGGTAGTAGCTCCCTTCCAGGAGAGGCTGGTAAACGAGAGCAGGGGGTAGTAGCTCCATTCTAAGAGAGGATGGTAAACGAGAGAAGGTTGTAGCCTTCTGCAGGTGGGTGCCTGCGTGCTGGTATGAGTCTGTGCCAGTACATCGTTGTAAGAAGTTTTATTTATCATAAATATTGAAGACTGAGACGACGGAAGCGGTGGTTTTCTTCCGAATTGGGTTTCCACCTTAAATCCTGGTGTTAATGTGTGTTTCTTATGTGTGATGATTTATTCTGTTCTTACTACACATGTTTACTGCATACTAAACATCTAATGAATAAATGATGCAATGATCTAAGTAAATAATTATCTTCATAATGAGATCTCTCGTAATACGCAAGTTTTATTAAGGATATCTTCGTTTATACGCGTGTTGGGTTCATTAAAGTAGCATATGGGTTTTAGAGAAAGAAAAAGTAAAAATATTTCGATCTGACTCGTCACGGATTCACCCCCCCCCCTCGGTACACCCAACATTTCGGTATCGAACGGGTCATACCAGAAGCAGTCGCTTGAAGGAGATGCGTGTAAATAGTCATGAAGGAGTACTTTCTCTAAGGCCACCTCTCAGCCAATCGGGCTAATGCGGTAATGGAAGATACGAAACAAAAGCATATTTGCTGATGTGATGCGAGAAGTATGAATCACCTGAGGTACATACGTTAATAAAGCAATTAGATATTCTACGTTGACACAAGATCTATATGAAATCAATGCCAGCGAATCAAATGTTTTATTAGGAAGCTTGTCGAACCGGAATTTTAAAGGCGTGCAGAAACTGAGGTCAAAAAAAAATATGGGACAAAATCATTCTGAGCTATGAAGGATATACAAAGGTAAAAAGTGCAAAACTCCAAACTCTCATACTTGAATATGAAAATTTAAGGATGCATGGTGATGAAAGTATTGCTAGTTTCTTTTTACGTCTAGATGATATTGTAAATTGAATGAGAAATTTGGGTGAAACCATAGCTGATACTACTTTGGTGGAAAAAGTCTTAAGATCTTTGACTTCAAAATTTGACTCTAAAGTTTCAGCCATTGAAGAAAGGCAAGATCTGCAAACTCTTACTGTTTTTCAATTACATGGTATCCTGACTGCTTTTGAAATGAGACAAGGAGGTCCTTCTCAAATCAAAGAAGATGCTTTTAAGGCGTCTGCAAAAGGAAAAGAAAAGGAAGTTGTCAAGGAATCCAGCTATATATCTGAAGAAGAAGAAGAAGCAAATTTTGTAAGAAGACTCCAACAGTGCGGAAAGTTCAGAGGAGTGTTTACACTGAAGTGTTTTTACTTGTGGAAGAGTTGGTCATTATGCTACTAAATATCATACAATCATGATAAAGAAACATTGAAAGGAAAAGAGGTTATTCTACAAATGAATATTGATGAAATATAAATGTGGATGAAAATATTAGAGCCAAACATGCTGCAAAATTACTCATGGCAAAGAAATAAAGAAAGGCTATAAAAGAAGTATAAAAAACATGTCAGAGTAGAAAATGAAGAAGATGAAACAGGTATTGATTGTTGTTCTTGTGATTCACTTTCTTGTGCATGCAATGGTGAAGATAGTGAAAGTAACAATATAAGTCTAGAAGAAAATCTCAAAATCAATGATGAAGATCCATTTAAAAGGAAGGAATCTATCTACCAAGATATTATCTCTAGAATGAATGGAAAGATAAAATGAAGGGACAGATAGAAATATATCAAAGACTGCAGGATAAAGTAACGAATCGAAGTGAAAGACTTGAAGCAGAAATCATCTCTCTCAAAACAGATCTGGAAAAATTAAATAAGAAGAATGAAGAACTTTTACAAACTTTTGAAGAACAAGAAAATGGGTTGAAAGAAGAGATTTTAAAATTGAATGATCAAGTAGAAGAAGGAAGAAGGGTTGAAGAAAGCATGAAGAAGCGATGCCAAAGATTGGAGGCTGAGGTAAACATTTTAAAAGGTAAATTAGAAGAAAAAGATAAACTCTTAAGGTTTCAAGATAGCACTAATATTCTGGACAATATTCTTAGTAGTCAAAGGTCTCCTTCTGTTAAATTTGGTCTTGGTTTTCATGAAACTGTTAAAGGAGAATCTAGTTCACAAGGAGGTGCTAAAGATTCAAAGGATATCAATGCAAAACCTGAAGTGTTGCAAGAAACAGAAGGTCAACCGACAATCATGAACTCTCAAAAGAAATCATTACATCCTTTGATTAATAATGTTGAATGCTTTAAATGTCATAATTATTGGCATGTTGCAGCTAATTGCAGAAGAAGATTGTTTCAATCACAAACAAACAGATTCTACACAGAAAGGTACTTAGGTTTCTTTAAGGGATATTGTTTTTCATGCAGAAAGTTTGGTCATAAAGTAGCTGATTGCAATAGAAGAAAGAATAGAAAAACACATTATGATCCCTATGCTTACTTTTCTGTTCACACAAGATGTTATGCTTGTAACAAGTATGGACATGTAGAAAAATAATGTAGGATGAATAGATCTGAGAAATTGGATAAATTTCAGCACACAATAAGAAACTTCAAGCAAAGCTAGAAAAAGAAGGAGGATCGGTCAGAAACATAAGAAACATTGACCCTACTACAGTCATCTGCTTCTAAAGCTTACTTCTCATAATGACTGCAGGTGTGATGTGAGATACATTAGAGGAATTAGTAATGTATCATCACAGGGGGAGCAACGTATGGTGATTCCCATGGTTGGTTTGGTAATTCTGGTTATGATTATTTCTAACAGTGCATCTGATGTGAAGAAGACAGGTACAAGTGGTACAAGTTCAGGGGGAGATGGAGCTGTGAAATTTTCAGTATTTCACTTTCCATACGTGGGTTTCATGAACTAAAGCCGCGTATACACGTGAGTTCCGCTGGAGACAGAAGCGTATGCTTTTCTGTTAAGGAAAACAGTGAGATGGCTCAAGAACAGGAGCACAGGTTCAGGGGGAGCACCAGTCTAACTACTAATGATTGCATTGTTGGCACTGTATCTTCTTATTCCTTAGTTTTCATAATACTCATGCTCAAATTATGATGACACGATACATGGTTTCTTATGATGAGATTATGGATGAGCCTTGATTGATTTTTGATGAAGAGTATCTTTTGTTTTCACACATGGATAAGATGGAAGTCTTATGATTCAGAGATAAGATCACATGGATGATTTCTTGACACATATTGTCTATTGAAGAAGTTGTTCTGGTATGATAATTCCTCTTGGGAAGAATATTTTGATGCTGCAAAGAGTCTGAAGGCTTGATGTGCTTATGCTACAACTGTTGGATGACACTTGAAAACACAGTTACATTGTCATATCTTTCTTCTCTCATATATTCCAGGGAAGCATTTGAATATCTCAGACAGAAGCTGGGAGTAGTCTCTGCCATACAGAAGATCATATCTGCTTAAAAATCAGAAGATTAAAATGGATATGCGGATTTCATGAAGGACAGTCGCGTATATATGCGGGTTCATACACAAAAAACCGCGTATGGGTGTTTGCTGACAAAATTTTTCTGTGTCAACATTCTTCAGCATAGCTATGGTGCTGTTGAGTATATCTGGTGATGTTTCAAATTTCATATTTCTATTTCATTCTCTGACATTTGATGAAGATGCCTTGATGATTTTCTATTGATAGTGTTCAGGATGCACAAGCTAAGGGGGAGCATTGGTCATATGGAAAAGATGCATTGTTGGCATTATGAATGGTTCTGAAATATGATCTCTCTCTTGAGGTCTTTTTTGGTATTTTTTACAAAAGGTCATATTTGTAATTTGATGAAAAGGTCATGTTGAGACCTATGATGTAAAATTGTAATATTCAGTCATGTAAGGACTTGATCAAATTTGTAAACCCACTTGGTTGGGTACTTGAGTCACGTATGTAAATCCACTTGGTTGGATAATTGATGTAAGTGTGAGTCCTTGGTGATAGGAAAGGTCATAGAGTCATGTACTTCATTTTAAAATATGTTTGAAGATTCAGCATGAACTCAGGGGGAGCATGGTAACTTCAGTGCACATCAGATCTACAGAGCTCTTCTTTCTATAAGAGAAGAAAAACCTTGTTTTGGTTTTGATCTGCCCTTTTCCCTTGATGTCAAAGGGGGAGAGTATCATGGTGTTTGAATAGGGGCAGAGTATCATGGTGTTTGAATAATGGTTATAATCAATGTATCTATCTGTTGTGGTGATCAAACACCATCATGGTTGCCATCAAGTCCAAAGGGGAAGATTGTTGGCAATATGATGCAGAGTGTTGTCCTTGATGGAAACCTACTTGATGAAGTTGTCCTTGATGGAAACTAACTTGTCCTATTTTTTAATGATGTAAATCTGATGTATCTACAAAGCAGTGCAGATGTAATGGAGAAAGGAATTCCTGTAAGGGCCAGAGCAATGATTAAAATGGTATGTCACAAAGCATACGCGGGTTTGTAAAGGTGAAGTAGCGTATGTATGCGGAAAAGTACGTACCAAGTAGCGTATGCCTATTTGCGCTGTAAATTTATAAAACCAGGGGACATTACCATGGTATTGGCCCACAGTATTGAGCACTGGATTATCTATTTGATCACGTCCAGGAATACCATCAGCGATTGACTGGTTTTGACTCATGGTATTGATAAAGGCTAAATCTATATAAGGAGAAGAAGATCATAGTGCAAAGGTGTGGAAGTGTCTGGGTTTTCAATGAATACGTCACTCTGAAGTATATCTGCATGGAATGGGTAATAGTTTATTGATCGATCCGAATTAATAATGCACCTATGAAGAAAATGATGAAGAGGGATCTCTAGATCTGAAATGACTATGTATTTTCTAGATCTGTTTATGGAATGTTTAGATCTGAGATGAGGTGAATATTTTCTGAAGTGAAGGGTAATATCTGAGCTATTTATCTGTTTTGAAGAGTTGTGCAACCCTACAAAGTTTGAAGATCTATACGCAAGTTCGTTTAAAAAAAAATCACGTGTATACGCAGGTTGGCTTCAGCAAAAGCGTGTATGGAATGTGAGATTGGTTCTGAAATATGTGCAGAAGTATACGCAGGTCTGTCTCCATGAAAGCGCCTATATACGCAGGTTCAGTGAAGTAAAAGCGTGTATTGAATCTAGGGTTTTGCTGAAGTAAGTGGAATGAAATGTCTGATCTGTTTTGCTGTTTTACGGCTATCTGTCAATGATGTATTCACATAGATCTGGGTTGTTTGAATGTTGATTATGCTGTTGATTATGTTGATTTAAGATCAAGTTGTTGGTTGATTGGTTGATGATTAAATGAATGAATTGATGGGGTTATAAGGTTCAGTTTGATGTATGTTGAGCTTAAATGTGTGAAGTGGGTCCAGTCTGAAAATCTGATGAAAAGTGGCCTACAAGGTATGTTGTGTGCAAGTGGATGAAATGTGGTCCGCAGTAGATCTAAGGGTCGAAGCCTTCATTGAGGGGGTTGTAGCTCCCTTCTAGTGGTAGCTGGTAAATGAGAGTAGGGGGTAGTAGCTCCCTTCCAGGAGAGGCTAGTAAACGAGAGTAGGGGGTAGTAGCTCCCTTCCAGGAGAGGCTGGTAAACGAGAGCAGGGGGTAGTAGCTCCCTTAAAGGAGAGGCTAGTAAACAAGAGAAGGTTGTAGCCTTCTGCAGGTGGGTGCCTGTGTGCTGGTATGAGTCTGTGCCAGTACATGGTTGTAAGAAGTTTTCTTTATAATAAATATTGAAGACTGAGACGACGGCAACGGTGGTTTTCTCCCAAGTTAGGTTTCGACCTTAAATATTGGTGTTCATGTGTGTTTCTTATGTGTGATGATTTATTCTGTTCTTACTGCACATGTTTACTTCTTACTAAACATCTAATGATGTAATGATGTAATGATCTAAGTAAAGAATTATCTGCATAATGAGATCTCTAGTAATACACAAGTTTTATTAACGATATCTGCGTGTATACGCGTGTTGGGTTCATTAAAGTAGCGTATGGGTTTTAGAGAAAGAAAAAGTAAAAATATTTCAGTCGACACTAAATACTGATTCACCCCCCCCTCTCAGTATTTTTCCCAACAAAATTTGTAGCAGAGTTATAGTAGAGAAGCCTCTCCTTCCACTCCTCCTGACTTTCAGCTTCTCCACCACTTTGGCTCTTTTTATCCCAAGTCTTCTCAAAATCATTTTGTTGGTCCAAGTACCTCTACCACCCCCTTCCAGACATCCCCCATTCAAAACACTCAACTTCATCCTCCAACTCCTCTCACAAACCCTCCCCTTGTAAATCCTCCTTGGATCTCATTCCTTCCCATCATGGCAGCAGGGTATGCCCCCCTGGCACTGCCACAACCTTTGTTACCTTTTCCAAATGACTACTAATCCAAAATCCCTCACTTTACCAGAGCTGAATCCACCACTGCCCAACAACATGTAGGTAGGATAAATGATGCCTTTGATTACATGGAATTAGAAGAGGAAAATATAAAAATGAGGATTTTTGCACAAATCTTAGTAGGAGAAGCCAACAAATGATTAAAAATATTGACTCCTAACAGCATACATGATCTCCCTTCCATTTACCAGACATTTATAAAAAAAGTGGGAAATCAATAAAAACCCTCTCCAAATCCTCTCAGAATATAACAACCTTAAGAGAAATGTCGAGGAAAGTGTCCAAGACTATTGCACCAGGTTCAATAGTGTTTACAATGCCCTCCCACCAAACATGAAACCCCCACAAGGTTTAGCTTTAGCAAAATTTCTGGAAGGTTTTGATCCAGACATGGCCTATCAATTAAGAGAGAGAGAACCCCTAACTTTAGAAGACATGCAAAGGGGAGCTGTAAGTGTAAGGGCTAGGATGAGGTTGGAAAATAGAGTCACCTACAAAGATGAAACTATGACCTCAACCTCCTCATCTAATGCCAAAATTGACAATTTAGTGAGGGTAATGGAAAGAATGATGGAAAGGATAAACTTGAGTGAAAGAACACCTCCTAGGGAAAACCAAGCAAATCCAAAAAACAGAAATATGAAACCAAACCTCAGAAGAGACCCTCTCCAAAACAAACCAAGAGACAATGACCAACAAATTAGGCCCCCTTTCCAAGACAATTATGTAGATGAAGAGGGAAGAGAGTCTGAAGAACCTACAGAAAACCATGTAAACTTGATAGGTTCTAATAACGAGGGTGATGTTTTTCTCACTAAAGAAGAACAAGGTTTCTTTTCCTTAGATCAAACTGAAACAAACCACGAGGATTATAAAGAATACCATTTAGGATTTGAAAATTCCATAATGGAGGTCCATAGGCAATATGACCTTAGGAGCAAAAAGAACCAAAAAATATCCAATAAAAATAAATTAGAAACTCCTGTTAGGAAGACACCTGAAAATACTCCTAAAAGGATAGCAGACAGTACCAACACCATGGATAAGAAAATTGATCCAAACATAGACAAAACTAGCCAACCAAGTGGTGACACAAGCTGCTCTAGTGCCTCTACTAGTGGCCCTCAGAAAACTCTTTTGTCCAAAGTCCCAAATTAGAATCAGCAAACTAAACTTGTAGAAAAAATTATGGCTGATAAAACTGATGTAAATCTTCCCAAAACACAAGTACCTTTCAGTTTTTAGGGATCGATTTCTAAAATCAAGATAACGATACCTCTCACTGAACTGATAACCCAAGATATGTACAGGTCCCACGTTTTGAAGGTTTTGAACATGGGAAATGATACCGATACTCTAAACTTGACAGATGACAAACCACAACTGTTGTTTGGACCTGAAGTAGAGAGAAAATACCAAGAAGGAGCTATTCCCCCTTTCTATGTTAGCCTAAACATACATGACAAAATCTTACATAATTCCATGCTAGACTCTGGTTCCTCTCACAAAATCATGCCAAAGGTAGAGATGGAGAGATTAGGCTTAGAAATAACCAAACCTTACAAAGATCTATATTCCTTTGTTCAAGCAGAGTCAAGTGTTTTGGTCTAATCAAGTATTTATGTGTCAATCTGGCGCAAATCCCTGCTAAGGGCTTGGTCATGGAAATACTAGTAGTTGACATTCCCCCCAAGTATGGCATGTTTTTATCTAGATCATGGGGAGCCAAGCTTCAGGGGAACCTCCAACTTGACATGTCATATGCTACCATACCTGTTTTTAACCAAACAAGGAGATTATACCAGGAATCACACATGAAGTTTATGGTTAGCAGCCAAGAAAGGCCAAACAACACACCTCTTTATTCCATCCATTCGAATCTTGAATCATTAATTTTATGTAATGAAGAAGACATTGATGAAAAGTTAAATTAAGTTGATACAGATCCGAATATACCTCAACAATCAAACCAGGCACTGCATGAAGAACTCAACAACTTAAACTCTAGCAGCTCAAAACAACAACATGATGGCAGAGCTGAACTTAATTTTCTACAATCTGAAAATAAAATTGCAATACCAAAACCAAGCTTAGAGTCTGAACAAGGTTGCTCAAATGGAAAACAAACATAAAAAACAGAACCATTCCCTTCTACTAATGTAAAATTGCTGGAATACTTTCATATAGCAAAGTTTTCTAAGAACCTAGATCAAAAGAATCTTGAGTTATTGCACTACAAAGACAGCTCATCACCAAAAGTTTTTGTCACTTCAGAAGAGTTGTTGAATTCCAAAAATTTTGTTAAGGAGCCTAAAGTAGTATCTACCGAGATTGATATAGAATAATACAACATAGGTAGCCTAGAAAAACCAAAAATGATTAATTTATCCAAAACTTTGCCACCTCACATAAAATGGAAATACATAAGATTGTGAAAAGAGTTTCAAGATGCTTTTGTATATGTTGATGAAATCTTAAAGCCTTGTGACACAAAATTTATTCAAAGAAGGTTTCCTTTCAAGAGAGACCAGAAACCTTTTGAGAAAATTGTGTTAGTAAGAAAGAAAGCAAAGGGAAACAGGCTATGTATAGACCTTAGGTACCTAGAAAAAACCTCCCTGAAGGACAAATACCCTTTTCCTAAGATAAATAATACACTACAAAGGGTAGAAGGTTCTAACAAGATGTCATTGCTTAGTAGTGTTTCAGGTTACAATCAGGTGATAACACTTCCAATTAATCAACATAAAGCCACTTTCAAAGCACCTTGGGGCACCTAAATGTATGACCAAATGCCTTCTACATTAAGGAGTGTGGAAGCTACTTTCCAAAGCGCCATGGCTCTTGATTTAAGTTAATTCACTATGATATACGTTGATGACATCATTTTATGTTTTAAAACTAATGAAGAATACCTTTTTCACCTAAGAAGGATATTTAACAAAAGCAAAGTTTGGAAGCAAGACTCAAGGAGAAAATACAAAGGAGAACATGGCCAGTTTGAAATTTTTTGGAAAGGTCCTTACACCATGCATTCAAATGGAGGTAACAATTTTTTTTGTTTACAAGAGTTGAATGGAGAAGAGTTATTTGGAGATCTTGTCAATGGCAAGATGCTCAAGCAATATTTTTGTCAAGAGTCCTAGTTTTGAAGATTTCATTCATTCTACATAACATTGCATGATGAGAGATCATAAAAACAAAAAACACAAAAACAAATAAAGAATGAAAAAGAGGGCAGATTTGAAGAAGAGGTACAGCCCCATACCTAAAAAAGAACACTGCTGAAAGTGTGCAAGTCTAAATGCCACTACTTGTTAAGAAAGAAACCCTTCTTCATTCATCTAGCCTAATTATGGCTGAACATGTTTGAAATTTCTGTTGATAGGTTAGTGAAAGAAGGCTTTTCAAATAATTTAAGCTTGACTTGTCAGTAGGGATGGATTAGGAAGAAAATATGCTGGTTCTCAATGCTCAAAACTGAACCAAAGAGAAATATAGGGATGACTAACAAATGATGAAACACAACCCTCATACTTTCTAGTTTTGTTTGTACAAAAATAATGTCTGTCTGCAGCTTGTCCCAATGCCACAACCCTTGGTAAATCAAATAGCTTAATCCTGGTTTAAATCATGTTTTCAATTTCATGCCAGTATATTAGAGAATGAAGCCTGTCAAACAGCTTAATCTTGAAAGATGAATAGTCTAGGTATAGAATAAAAGAGTTCACTAGCATAATCTGAACTCTTGGAAGTAATAAGGGTACAAGTCAATAGTTTGTTTTTCTTTCAAAAGAAAAAGAATGTCAAGGGTTTGCCGGTCCAAGTGCACCCCCAAGAACAAAAAAATCATAGGCAAAGGTATGATGGGTAGGTAGAGATGAGTTTGAATCAAAAATTTCTTTCAGATCTTTAGATCATAGCTTCAAGAGAAACATCAGCAAAAGAAAGAAGAAAAATCTCCCCAATGGATGAGGCACTGGTCTTCATAAACTCAGAGATTTGATATCTGAAGTTTTGGACACCTCTTGAAAAGGAGCTGCCCTCCCCAAGTGGAGCCACTGTTAGTCATTAGTATTTTTTTCTATTTTTAGATGACTAAATACTTATCCTGTATTTCTAAAAACAAGATTCATGAATATTGTGAGTTTTAGAAATCTCATTGCTTTCATTATCCCTAAAACAAATTTTTCCACTATTTTACTACTCTGTGATTCCCTAGTTAGCCTACCACTCACAAAAGGCCCCTCATGGGCTCATGCCACTCATGTTTATCCTATCCTTCCACCCATAACCTCAGTACTCTATTTTTCTTTTCCCTAACCCCTCCACTTTACATCTAGGATTGCTAAACAGCCCAGTCTTTCCCATATTCACCAAATGCCTCAAGCATTGATGGTATCAAAAATATCTCTGTAGGCTCTTTAGATAAATCAAGTACAATGGATTTTGGGTCTTTAATACATCAATTTTTCAAAAAATCTATTTTTCATACTTTAAGAGCCCAAGCCAAGCTTTCAGTCAAAGACCAAGTCAAAAGATCCCCCCACTAGGTCATTAGGGTTTCATAGGTTGTAGGGTTATCTTTGGTGTTCCAAATCATTGTTTTTTATGTGCTAGAATCTAAATCAAATGTGAAATAAGGTCAACACCTGTTTGTCCAAGATAGATCAGAAAATTCTCCAAGGTGTTTCGGGGATTTAACACCCTAGAGGTTGGTTGGGATTCAACCTCCACAGAGCAGGGGCGTACTATTTAACAGAGACTCACACGATCATGCACAGTCATGAAAACGAAATAGAGCAGAACGAGAGGTTTACCCGTTGGTCCTACGTTTGAGGTAGATCCACGTGGAGTTCAAACTCCCTGCAACCGTCCTTCCTCTTTCACCTGAAATACAAGAAGAAACCAGCACAAAGGACAAGTTGTACAGTATATTTCTACTCTATATGTTAGCGAGATTCATATAAAACATTAAATAAATCATCATAAATGCTTGCATAACAAATATTCTTCATACATTAAAGCATACACTAACACGTTTACTTCGGGAACAGCATGATACTTCTATATTATAAAAATAGTACGTACAAAAGTAAGAAGAGAGATCACCTGATCCTTCCAAGGCCTTCGCAGACCGTCGTCCGGATCCGTCCAGCCCTTGCCTCGCTAAGACTCCTTCCAAATGAGTGCATACGAGATAACATATAAAGGGATGTGCATCTCAAGGAAACAAGGGTTTCCTGAAATGAACTGGGAAAGTGCAGGAGGCACGGGGAATCAGACTTGGATAGGGAACCAACAGAGTATAATAATAATAATTCTCTCTCTTAGGCCATACATATGAGGTCCTTTTATAGTCCCTCCAAGTAGTTTCAACAGTTGGAAACAGTTGGCCACGGGCTGGGGTAGTTGAACTACCTGAGTAACTATCAACCCAGCGCGAAATTAGGGATTTTTTATATATTTTTTAACCATTAAAATGGCATACGCGGAAAAGTCTAGCTTTACTAGCGTATACACGCGGAAAAACACGGGCATAATCGCGTATGAAGGATTTTCCACTGTTTTTAAGTGAATTTGTCCAAGTCTGTAGGAATGGGTGCCCATAAAGCCATGTAGCAATCATGAATCATGTCAAGGTGAGAAATGATGCTATAACACAAGGAAGACCTCCTTATCAAGTTCAAATTTTGCAAAGGACAACTATTCATTTTTTACATTTCTACAAGAGTGTTAAGGTGACTATCATCAAGAAAATTGGTAAGGTAAGAGGCCTACTCCTCATTAGAGATATACACAAGAAAATGGAAGAGGAAGCAGCCTATGTTCAAGAAAAGTCAGGGCTCCTAAGACTGATTGGGCCAGTAGTGTGCCAAGCAAGGAGCCAATGCTACAAAACACATGGAAGAGGCACACCAGTTCAACCAAGCATGAATTGAAGATTTTTATAAATCATAGATGGAAAAGGGAAAAAAGTGAAGTGAAGTGAACAGAAATGAATGAACTTGAAAAGGCTATAGAGAACTTAGAAGAAAACACTAATAAATCTTCACAGACAACCCAGAAACCTAGGATTTTGGTAAGATGATCAAAGAAGGTAAAATGAAGATGGTAAAAAGAAGGTGAAATAAAGATGATAGGCCTCCATCATGATAGCAGAAGAATATTTCAAGAGACTATTGTAAGTGACTTCTAGGGTTTGCCAAGGTAAAGTATCTCACTACCTCAAAAGGAAAGAATGCAAAGAGTATCAGTATAAGGAAGGTCAAGCCTTCATTTCCAATCATTTTCACTCAATGATCAAAAGAATAAAAGCATAGGGTTGAGTTTCAAGATGGAAAGCCAAGATGACCATGAGGTTGTTGTTATGTAACTGAATGTGTCAAACACCCAGAACATGAGACAGGGCTAAATCATTATGTCATGGCACCTACAACGAATCAGAAGTGGCCAAAGAGGAGATATGGAAAATATGATTATAGTAATTGTAAAAGGTAAGTTTGCCATGCCCAAAAATCAGTAAAAAAGGGAAAAAACCCATGTTCTTAAGTCACCCACACTCAGTAAGGTCAAAAGGAATAAAACATGATTATAACTTCACCAATGTAAGCAAAGGAAGGTATTGACAGTGCTAAGGTAAGGACAGGTCCCTCAATCTTTTTTTAAAGAGCTTACCATTACTAAATGAGCTAAAAGGATGTGTTAGATTTCAAATAAGAGAGAAGGCAGTTTTTGGTTTTCTCCTATGTCAAAATGAGTGAAATAGACCCTCAAGGCTAAAGAAGGACCATTTCATTTCTCCAGCAAGCTGCCACCAAGAGAAAAAGAGCCACTTAAAAACTTTTCAAGTCTCCTGCATACCAAAAAGGTCAAGGGATTATCAGTCAGATGAAGAAGCTCAAAATGAAAAAACAGTAAAAGTGACCAAGGGACTAAGAAACTTTAGAAAGTGGTGTTAAGCAAGTAAATCCTCTCTGCAGACAGAGATGATCCCTCTAGCCCTAGAGTGGGTCTAGAAACAAAGGGACATGCTAAAGTGTTGCTTCCTAATTATTGAATGAACAAAGGACACAATAGATCGACCTATGTAGAATCCAACGCTATTGTTGTTGCTGTAGTGGTGGTGGCCTCTCGCTCCTGCCTTGGAAAATCATAATCCTTCCGCCATTATGCTTGGATACCTACACATAGAACAAGAAACAAGAACAGCATACGACATAATGGTTTCACTCTCAACTACTAGCCAGTCAAAGAGGGCTAAGCATGTTTCATTAAGCATCTAACATAATACAAAATGGGAACCAAACAATAGTCATGTATATAAATGAACAGAAGGAAGAGTTACAACCAATGCTTTGATGTCGCAGTCTCCTGCTTTGATGTCGCAGTATCCTCCAACGGGATTCAGCTAAAGCGCATCTCAGATGCTCGTCAAGGAATTTTGACATGATGAATGCATGGAATCAATCTCTCTCATAAGTCATGGAATCAAGCTTCCTCAACGTAATTCCTTCTTATTCTATCTTCTCTATTAATTCAGCTATAATATGTTTAATTCTCCAAGTTCAGCTAGCTTTTTCTAAGAGGGATAGCTTCTTTTATAGAAAAAAAGGAGGAGGTTAGGATCCCTACAAAGGTGGGAGGGAGGCATATCCTTTAGGGAGTTCCCATAAGAGGTGGAAACCATAAAATAAAGTAGGGAGTCCATGGTTTATCAGTTCAACCACTCCCAATGACTCATCCTTGACGTGGTTGGAGTGGAATCTTCGCCTCTATTTTTAAAAAAAATTCCATAAACAACCTTGCATGGGTGGAAAACTGGGACAGAGCACCAGTTGGCCTGGGGCCCAGTGTTAATTTTCCTCTTTGGCATGAGGGCATAACTGACTACCCTTGCCAAGGCAAAAACAAGGGTTTTTGAGTCTCTACTCGAGGAATTGTCAACAGAAGGAATATTACTCTCATGTAAAGGGACACAATGATGGTCTTTGCAAGGCATGAAACTACTTATTGATCATGGAAATGACCCTCCAATGGGTGAGATGGGGATTGTAGGGATAGTGACAAAAGTATGTGTAACATATGCCCCCTAAAGCATGAGGTCTGAGGGAGAGGGAGGGGTGAAATGCTTTATGAGAACGGGTTCGAACCAAACACTGCTGTCAGAAAACCTACAATTATGAATACAACTGATATATATGATACATGAACATGTGGTATGGGCACAACCATCCATAATAGAGTATATATAAAAACTGAGATCTGAGGTATGGACATAGCCATCAGCAGTAAGGATCAACAAATAGACTCAGGTATGGTCGCAGCCATCTGATCAAAAGAGTCATACAATAAGTCATGATAATCCACCAAAATCCGCACCTTGGATTTTGTCAAAAAAAATCCAGGGTCTGGCACTCCATCTCAACCTAAACAAGTACAAATTGAAGCATGTGAATATATGAGCTGAAGTCGAACATGCAAGAAAATCACCTGATTACCAACCAATGATGAAAGTCGTTAACAGGCACGAGAGAAACCACCAATAATGAAAATGGATCTCAAGGTACAACCAGTACAATCCACGGAATGTGACCAATGATCTTCCATCAACATCTACTGAATCACTCGATCGAAGGCCAATGATGTGGACCTTGCGTCGAATGCAAAAAACATGCCATTAAGGCATGTAGGCTCCAAGGTACCAGAATAGAGTTTCTAGATCAAATTCCTGGATAATGAGCTGAAGTCGACAGGAAGTGACCTGATCGAAGGTGGGCCATAATATTTCCCACATCATTGATACGAGATAGAGGAATACGATGATGAACAGGACCAACAGAGAATCAGAGGGAGGTTGAAAACTGCAGAGGAAAACTTCTCTTGAACATATCAGCAGCACAACACTGGATTTGGCAGTGTTTGGCATCAAAGCATCTGAGTTCATGATGACATGGAAAAGAGAAGATGAGAGGTCAAGAGAGATTAGTCAAACCCATGGAGGCAAAAAAGATGAAATAAGATGTCCCCAACCCAACACGAATGTAGACAAGTGCCATGCTCAAGACTGACTTATCGCCAACATAACTAAAACTTGGTTCCATTTTCCCCCACCATTTCTGGTGAGTACCCCAATTATTTTTTAAAAAAAGATTAAAGGGGATAGCATATGCTTGTGTTGTAAGTTTTTCCTTCGAAAAAATCCAACCTAGTAAATTTTATGAGCCCTAGGAAGGAGGAACTCGAGGAACATCATGGTGAAGAAATCTATGTCATCAGGTTTTAACGAGTCTGACAAAGGGAGAACTTAGCATATTTTCATGTTTAGAGAGTTTGAAAAGAAGGCAGAAAATAAAACTCCATCATGACCCTTTTCATAAATAGTCTCTCAGATCCAGAAAGGTATAAAACAATATCTGAAAGAACCTCTTAGCCGCAATAGGCTAAGGTATTCCATTTTCATAAATAATCTATCCCAGCCCGAAAAAGGGGTAAATGTATACTGGGTAGATATCGCCTCGCAACCATTTAACGAGTTCGAAATGACACGAGTCTCAACAATATTTTTAACTTTAGGGAGTCAAAAAAGAGCTAAAAGATGACTCCAGTAGTGACTTTTTCATGTTTTTACCGAGTCCGAAAAAGTATAAAATTTAACTCGTTACTTCATCACTATGGCCTGAAAAACCTGCTGCTGCACAAGAGACACGTATAAAACCCATTCTTCGAAAATAATATAATAAAATAATCAAAAAACATGTCTTAAAACCTAATTAGGGTTGTAAAAATCCATAAAATGCCAAAAATGGTAAAAATAATTACTTTTCACTTTTTTACCTCTTGTGGAGCAATAGTTACCCATTTTACTGTGTAATCTTGCGTTGACAATAGCGGCCAATCCAGCAGACCAATCTCAAATCCGTCAGTTCCAGGTAAGATTAGAGATATCTCCCTTCATTATGAGTCATTTATTACTACCTGAAACATCCAATTTTGAATTATGGGAGAGGAAATGTGAATATTAGGGCATGGCGGTTAGCGCGGGTTTCAGGCAAGGAGTCACGCCAAACACCCAATTTTCTACACTAGGGCACCCCCATTGGCGCGACTATTTGGGAAACATTCGCGCCAACGGCGCAAACCATTTCTTGTGAAAAATGCCAGCCAAAAACCCCAATCATTCACAAATTCAAGCTTCAAAAATGGATAATACTATTCATATGAATGTGTTTACATGTAGAAAGTGGCGAAATGGTGATTGAATGGAAAGAATGGGAACACAACGAAGAGGACAACCTAGCCATGGAAAATGAGAAATGCATGGAAGCTCTCCGAGATTGTGGACTGAATAAGTTCTTCTTGACACCATGTCTCTGTGCTCAACTGAAGCTGCTATAATATTTGATCAGCATATGGGATGAGGAACAGGAAAAGTTCATCCTTCAAGATCAGGGACTTGAGATTGATGTTTCTAAAATCTACTTTATCATAGGATTGTCGCGGAGGGGAGTAGCATCGATCCTAACTGGTACTCAGCCTTGCATGGAGAGTATGTCCATGGTGATGGACAGGGTATGTCCAGGGCCACGGAAGGGAGCAGGAAGTGGGAAGGTTGATATCCAAACGATCCCAGACTTAGCACTAAAAGTAGTGCTACATACCATCACACGAGCTGCGAGAATGCAAGCACCGCACGAAGCAACAAAAACACAGTTGATTCTTGCTGTAGACTGCTTGAAACTGACCATCTACAACTGGGCAGAGGCCATGACAATAAACATGAAGCTACAGATAAAAAAATGCAAGAAGGGAAAATTGAAGCAATTTGGTTATGGGTCTACCTAGTATCGTTCTTCCTAGAACGACTACCATTTTTTTAGTGTCAGGAGGTCATATTCCCAACACCACCAGCGAGAGAACCACGGATGGCCCGATGGGCAGCTTTGATGCCAAGGGTAGGGGGCGGCTAACATATGTCCTGGAGACTGGAGTTTTTTTATTGGCTCCGCTGACAGTTGATCATCGTGGAGGACTGGCCCTACTCTGGTACATATATTACTGGTGATCCGGACCTCCCACTCCCAGAGGGAGAGGACTGGGATGAAGATTTGGGTAAGACTCATTTTTAATTTTCATGAGTGTTATGATTTTTTAGTTACGTATGTTCTGACATTAAATCCATGTATTTATAGATGTTGGCCTAGAGAGACCCGCAGGCATGTCCTCGATAGCGAGGTGAATTCCTCTTGATTTTGATCCTCATGGCGAGGGAAGCGAGGAAGAGGAGCTCGTGTGCAACCTAGAGGGGATCACACATGCAGTCCCAGATTATGCACGATTCGACGATGTTCCTCACGCCTACCAGAGACATATTTTTGGGGTGCCAACCTGTATTCACCACTTTCTGAGGCGGCTTGTATGGGTAGTGACATGCTATCATGAGCATCATGCCGAATAGACACCTAGGCTTTATATCTATATACTTGAGAGACATGGTGTCTCAAGATGTAACAGAAAGACACATATTTTTTGAATTTATGATGCACACTGATGCAAACACACGATATATATATACATCTATTTTCCTACATGGATCTTTTTCATATGATGATGATTTTACAAATTACGCAAATGTCTATCTAATACAATGTTAGCCACTGTATCATTTAATGCATTCATTCATCTAGGAATATGTTGATATGTGATAAAATCAAAATTTCTTTCCAACAAACGAATACGTAAATACAATCTCAGAATGTATAGGTTTCTAACGGAATAATGACCATTGAGTTGCAGAACAGCAGCTGTGAATCTAGATTTACAATCAATGTGCATATGCTGAGATTGATTGCCTCGGTTAATAGCTCAAGGAAAACACTATATTCAGCGACATTGTTTGTACTTTTTCCTAGACAAATACCTTGCAGTTCTATCAACCCACTTGCAGGATCATAGATTATCTAGGCTGCTGAAGACAAGTTCCTGGTACTGCAGGAAGCACCATCTGCAAAATCGACATAAGGGGTAATAGACATCTGCACAAATAAGCAAGACCCAAGCAAGCAGGAAAATTCTTGCAAAGCACACCAAATCAAAACATGTACAAAAAATAAAAAAACACCTATGTACATAAATCATGCATGAATGACTCACGCATAATACTTTTTGAGATACAACCCATTTCTAGGTTGTTCCAAAGGATGACCTTTGTAATCAATGAGCTCATAGGCCCCATTCTACAATACATGTTTAACAATGTAAGGCCCATGCCACATGGGTTGAAATTTACCTACCCCCAGCTTATCATGAGCTTAGTCGTACAGGAGGACGAGATCTCCTTCAACGAAAGAACGAGGGGAAACTAATTGGTCAAAATGAGCTTTGACCCACTTTTTCTATGCTTTAATAACCAGAGCAAAAAAGTGGTGGGTTTCATCTAAACTTTTGAGATAAAGGAGATGCTCTTCTGCTGGTGAAGTTTTCTGCAGTAATTCAATAGCCAACTTGAGTGAAGTTATTTCACATTCAATCGCAAGAGTAGCTTCCATACCATAAACCAACTAAAAAGCGGTGAATCCGGTTGCACTCTTAACTGAGGTTCGGTATGCCAAAAGAGATGAAAATAACATGAGATGCCAATTGGATTTATGGATCCCAATCATACGCTAAATAATGGTAAAAAGAACTTTGTTCACGGCTTCAACCTAGCTATTGGCCTAAGGATAGTACAGCGTTGAGCGGTCGTGATGTAGACCCAACTTAGAAGTGAACTCCACGACCATGTAATGCCAAAAATGGGAACCATGATCAGTAACGATGGCTTGAGGGACACCAAACCTAGTAATAATGTGACTGAATATGAATTGAGCAGCTGTATTACCGTCAGTAGCAAGTGTAGGCATTGCTTCGGCCCATTTAGTGAAGTAGTCCACAACTACGATAATATAAGCATGCCCCCAGACCGAGTGAGGGTTACACGTCATAAAATTGATGCCCCACTTCGCAAAGGGACCAACGGTAATGACAGGATGAAGAGGTACAGGTGGCGCACGCATATTTCATTCATAAACCTAGCAATCATGACATTTACGAACTGCGACAATGCATTATTTGAAGATAGAAGGCCAGAAATAACCTGCACAAAGAATATTTTGTGCAGTGGTGTAACCAGACATGTGACTGCCACAGGCACCACTGTGACAATCATTGAGTACTTTCTCAGCTTCCTCGAGGGTCAAACATCGACGAAGAATGGAATCCACTCTGACACGATAGACGGTATCCCCGACTATACGATAAGGTTGCGAATAATGACAGATGCGTTGATGGGCATCCTTTGTAAACTCATATCTGAAAGTACAAGTCTGCAGATAAATGATGATATCACCATACCATGAATCAAGGGTGCTAATCAAGAAAAGTGTATCATCTAAAATGTATTCCTTAGAATGAGATGGAGGAGAGTCTGAAGGGAGGGAACAAATCAAATTAGCAGAGACTAGTGACTTCTTTGAATTGGCAGAAGTAAATTCCAAATCAAACTCTTGGAGGATGCCAATCCACTTTGAGTATTTTCCCCCCAGCAATTTTCGAGACAATATATAGGTCATGGGGTTGCAATCGTAAATCACAGTCAATGTACGTAAAAGAATATAATGACAAAAATGTTGAACTACTTGAACTGCAGCTAACGATAACTTCTCGACGTGTGCATAGAGCATCTCAGGGTCGAGAAGGTTACGAGACAAGTAATAGATAACATGCTCATTACCGTCATCATCATCTTGTACCAGAGCCATAGCAATCGTACTGAAAGAGATGGGTAAATAAAGGGAAAAATCATGGTGATAGTTAGGAGGATGCAACAGAGGAGCATTGACAGGCAACGCCTTCAGGGCCTCAAAATACTTTTGAGAAATCTCATCCCAATAGAATGAGACACCCTCCTTTAATAATCGTGTGTATCCTCTAGCCACTTCTGCATAGTTAGGTATAAAATGGTGTAGAAAATTAGCCTTACCTTGCAAAATATACAACTGATGTAATGAGGAGGGAGAAGGGATATTAATAATAGCCTCAACCTTGAGAGGATCGAGGCGAATTCCATCTTTGGATATGATAAACCCTAAGATTCTACCAGAATCAATGCAGAAGATGCACTTCTGTGGATTAACCGAAATGTTGTAATGTCGACAATGAAGAAAAATCAGACGAAGATCATCAAAATGGTCCAGACGTTTAGCTGAATGAGCAGGAAGATCATCCATATAAGGTTGAACGATGTGGTAAATGTCATGGAAAGCATATGACATCACTCACTGAAACATAGCCCCAACATTCTTTAAGCCAAAAGGGAGCTTCTTATACGCGAAAGTACACCATGGACAGATAAAGGCAGTCTTATGTTGATCAGTAGGGAGAATTTTAATCTAATTATAACCAGAAAAACTATCCATGAGGGAAAAAATCTCACTCCCGGCACAGTCATCAATGATTTGATCGATAAAAGGAGTAAGATAGTTATCCTTGGGACAAGCTCGATGAATATCATGATAATCAACACAGACAGGAATATTTCCCTATTTCTTATCTACAGGAACAATATTAGAGACCCATTCTGTCAAAGGAATCGGATAAATAAAACCAGCAATAAGAATTTTTTCAACTTCACTCTTGATGGCATCAACTTTTCTAGGGTGCATCGGACGAAGACACTGGCGAATAGGTTTTGACCTAGGATAAGTGGGAATTGCATGCACCACTATACTAGGATCAATGCCAGGCATTTCTTAATAAGACCATGTGAAGAGATCATGAAATTCGTGAAAAAGGCTAGTATAAACTTGTACTTCATCAAAAGAACAAGTAACCCCAATATGGATGTTATCGACGATTCCCAATTTAAAAGAAATGTCAATAGGCCTCGTATATGTAATATTTCTCAAGTTACCTTTCGTAAAGACGTCATGTGTCAAAACAGGAAATTGAAGTGGGGGAGAAGGAACCTGAGATACAAAATGCTTGATACAAGTAGACATAGCCCCGAGGCCAGACATAAACAAGGAATGATGGTGACCATCATTCCATGGAAGATCCTGAAGAGACATGGTTTCCACGATGGCCTCATCAGAAGGAAACACTTATTTCAAAGGATCGGGAGAATATGAATCACCAAGCCAGGGGGATTGGGAGTAAATGTCAAGAGACATGCTCAAAGTATCACAATTAGAGGATGGAAATTTCGAAGCAGCAACGAGTTCACAATAATCAATCTCAATCGGACTCAAGGCATCGAATCTCTGAAAGAATCAATCTGTTCAGGTGAAATAATAATCCATGGGTCATCAGACTGAGAAATAATATGAATCTAAATAGTATTCGGTGGAGGAGGAGGAAAAATACCCATGAGGGCAGAATCTTTAAAAATACCCAGCCCTACGCTCTCATAGGGTGTAATGTTCCAAAACTAGAATTTCTACAACAATGAGAATACCCTAAGGTATTCTAGAGTTGGAGATATAGTAATATGCCTTATAATATATTCCCAATGGCAGATCCTTCAATACAATATGCAGCATAAACTTTATACAGCATTTTATAAACCAAAAGGTGGGGAAAAGTGATGATCTAGGCCCTAAAACGAATGTATTCAGATATATGTGTAAAAATAATATGGGAAAGTGGTTGGGTCTGATATCTAGGGTTATCAGGGCCTCCCATGTCAAATTTCAGCAAAAAAAAATGCGTTTTTCTATGTTAAACAGTTCCTCCTTTCCTAACTAGGCTAGAAAACCCTAATTTCTCATGACTTGGAGTATGCAAAAATTTACTGAAGCACAAGAGCATAATTTACTGAAGGTTTTAGCTGCAATAGGGTATAAACATTGATAAATCAAATCAGTGACATAGCTCATACATTTTATAGAATAAATAATGAGACAATACAGGAGAAATCCTCAGAAAAGAGGTGCTACAACCATGATAAAAGACTACATAACCATGACAGCGTTATTTTTAGGAATGAAGAAGCAGTTTATTAATTCTTCATATCTAGATCAGATATTTAGATAAAAATTTAGATCCAATACAGATCCATGTACAAGAAATGTTGATCTACACATTCCCCTTGGGGTTTTGCTCAAAACATGATGCACCGGAAGTAGATCTGAGATCTAAGAATGCAGATCTGCAGTGTGATTCAGAAATTTCTGAATATTTCAATGTTACAGTAGATAATATATGAAACAAACATGTATTGGATGGCCAATCCATGGATCACCACAGTGAAATGAATAATCCCAACACTGGAGATCTCTCCTCCAAAAAGCAGGCAAAACACCCTGCAACTGTAGATCTGCAAATAACATTGTCCAGGGAAGGAAACAGATTTTAGCCTTTGAGAATGGAATGGCCTGATTCCAAGGTGTATATCTGAAGCATAATCATCAAATGAACTCTTCCAGAAGGTTAAAAGACACACTCACTGAGAAGAGCCACTACTATCATCTAGATCTGAGCAGATCTAGATCTCCACTTGCTGAAACTCACAAGGAAAGCTCAACCCACAACAGGAGCAGCGATGTAAATGTAAGGTGAAGCTTGGCCCAAGCATGATAGTGGAAAAGTTAGAAAAATTCTCCTCCAAGAGCTACTCAAAGAAGGAGGTGGGATTCCTGAACAGGAAATCCTCACAAGGGATGTCTAAGCAGATAGACCTTCAGAAATGATAATCTTCAACAACCTCTTCCTTGCTGCCCTCCTCTTCCTTTTATAAGATAGGAGTCTTTCCAAACCCTAAACCACCTTGATTCACTTAACCCTTTTCACATTAGATCCTCCTTCTAGAACTGTGCTATCCTTCAAAGAGGTTCAATGCATCTAGACTGCGTTGTTGACTTGGTCAAAGATGGCCCACTCTTGTGATTTAGACCCATTCACACCTGTAGGAGTTTATTTAAATAGCCTAGATATGTGTTTGTTCACATAGGCATGGATTTATTCTTAGTTTTCAAGAGTTTTACATGTCCTCCTTCACAATTTATTTGTCAATCATGAAATACAAAATAAACAAGGAAAAATTAATATTCCTATTAGCTGAAGCTAATTTAGGAACATTACAGTCTCCCCCTCCCAAATGTTGCTTGTCCCCAAGCAACTGCAAGGGTGCTGCAAAACTTCCCCTTCTTCTCTTGTGGAATCCTCATCTATTAGTCTCCACCATTGCTCTGAATCTTCTGCAATATCTCTGTCTTCCAATGGTCATCCCTCAATATGCAAGTTAGCCTTTGGTGAATTAACCCAAGGGCTCTCATCATGAAGAAATGGAAGGTTGTTGTGGAAACCTTCTTGCTGATCCATGGCCTTCTCAAGATAGAATTGATGACAATCATGGGGATTTTCATGATCCATGAAAGACTCCCATCTCCATGCTATCATCCAAATGAAGTGGATCACCTCCCAGCTTGGAAATCCATAGAAGAACTCCCCCCCAACACATATGAGAGGCATATTACCCACAAACATATGGCTCACTCTACAAAGAGACAAGTGATTTATCATAGTGGCCATACAAAATCTCATGCTCCCATGGAAGCATGCAATGCAAAAAGAATGGAGGGCTCCTTCCCCCAAGGACACACCCCACCAGAGTACCTCCTCTCCAACCATGTTCCCAAGAGTAAGAACATTTTCAACATAAGGAATCATGATTAGAATCATGCTAGCTGCCATATATGATAAATGAGAAGGGATATGTTCCCTCATGTGCAACCAACACAATTTTATCCTCAATTGCCATAGAATAGAATATGACAAGTGCCTTCCCCAACACTTGTTTGTTGCCTCATGCCTTTGGAATGCTTGGAGAATGTACATCATAGTTGTTGTAAAGGAATCACACCATGAAGAATATAATGGCTTTTTGATCCTTCAAGGAATGGCCTACATCATCATAATTCATGGCCTTGAGTGGCCCATGAAACCCATCATAAATAGTGCCCCATCTTGGCACAATATCATGCAAATGAGTGTTAGAAAAATATAAGAATATAGGAGATACATTATAATTCTCAAAAGGACAAGCCTCTCTATATACTTGTTTTACATTAGTGGGGTAACTCATGGATGAGTTCCCTCTCACACTCAATGAGTAAGGAGATGTGAAGGATGGCTCTTCCCAAGAGTTATGTTCCTCCTCCTCTACCAATTAGTCCATGCACATATTCATATGAGAGTGCACCTCTTCCCTGAAGCCTTCCCATATTAATCCACCCAAGAGAGTATGATATGCTTTAATAAAACTAGTGGCTTTGGAAAGAAGTATCTCATAGGTGGAATCTAATAGCCTCTCCTTGAGCTTGGAGTGACTAACCAACAGAATAAGATTGTAAAAATAGATGACTCAATCAACCACCTTGAACCTTTCATCCTTTACCTCCCCATCAAGAACCCCCCATGTGAAAAGGTCCTTGGATTACTCCATCATGAGTTGGGAATCCCAATAAGGATCCAAGCTCTCCAAGAATGACAGCATTGTGGAAGCCTGAAATGCAGCCCCTGGCTTCTCATGGCTCCCATATTTGACATCCTTGATATCAAAATCACATGTGGGAGTACCAAAATATCCTCTTTGCTACCCCATTTGCATTTTATCTTGCTCAAGACAAGACTGAATCATATGGAAATCAACTTCCCCTCGGAAATTCCTTGTCTTCCAAAACTTCCTCATTTTGGCCCAAGTGTACAAGAGGGTTAGCATCCCCTTGCCATGTTCAGAAATATTCTCTGTGAATGAAGAGATCATGGGCTGTCCCAAAGATATGGACTTTCCATGTGTCCTCATGCTCATGCCATGATAGATCTCTGATTTCTCCTCTCTCAGTGCAGATATCTGAATGGGAGTTAGCAATGCCCCTTTCAGGAAATTGCTCATCTCTCTTCTAAATTCATGAGATATTCTTTGTGCTATGCTAGCTTCCCCCAATGCTCCCTCCTTATCCAAGTATGAATATGCTGCCCATAGTTGAGAGAACACTTTAGATTTCCTCCTATCAAGAGGTGCTCCTAGTAAAGTACCTCCTTGTAAAGAGTTTTCAAGGCATAGAGTAGAATGTGGATGTAGGTAGACAAATTTTCGCTTACCTTTAATGCATAAGTCCTCTTTCCTTCTTTGTGCTTCCAAGCTTTGAAGCAGAGAAGGGTTCATGTTCCTCTCCTTGTGATGCCCTTCCTTGTCTTCTCCTTCTTCTATCTCCAAGGTCTCATCATCTGGCAATGATGGTACATGCTACTCATGTGCTATGCCAAGAGCTCTATGTGTGAGACCTTATGGAACTCCTTGCAAAAGTGCAAGAGTTTTTTCTCTTGGATCTAGTGCTCCCACGTCATCTTCATGAGGTGTTTGAGGTGCTTTTGTTGTGACTGTGTTATGATCTCCTATCTTCTCCTCCTTTTCAATAACTGAAATTTTCTTATCATTAATAAGAGACCATAGATCTTGGTCATCTATTGAAGAGGAAACCTTCATGCTTTCCTCTTGAGAAGAGGACCATTCACTCAATCGAGATCTTTCCCTTGGCAAGGCATCAAACAAACTTACACCCTCTTCCATGGCCTTCAGAAATGGAGTTGGATTCATATACCCTTCCAATTCATGCAAAAGCTTCATCTGATGTGGTTTGATAGTGTCAACAGAAGATGTTACATATGGAGCTTCATCAAAAATTTCTATCAATATTGCAATAAACCTTGCATAAGTAGGTGTATTGGCATTCTTCAAGGAAAAAGACTCAAACAACCTGTTAGTCATCAGTATTTTTTACATGGTGTTGATGACTAGATTCCTTAGCTAAGTTTTCTAGAATCTAATCTCAATCTGTCAATTTTTCATCTAGAAAACACCCCAAAAAAATTTTTTTCCTTCTACCCCTCCCTGTCAGTCTATGATGAGAAAAACCCTTCAGTTTCCCTATCTATCGCAATTTAGCAAAGCCTCCCTGTCTATAGTTGTTATAAGTTTGCCGCTCTACCATCAAGATCCTTTATTTCTCATGCAACTCACTGTCCAACATTTAACATAGTACCTACCCCTCTCTCACTGATCACTTTGTCATGCGATAACCTACTCATGCCCAAGAAGCCATTCAAAATACATGACAAAGTATGTAGGTCTAGGTGATGGTGTTTTAGGGAAAATTCCTTGGCGAGACTATTTTGAGCCTAAAACCCTGTTTTCAATATGAGTCAGCCATCATGTCTTGTTAATTTCCAAAGAAAAACTTTTGTCTATCCCTAGGTCGTGCACCACTAAGAGGTCACTTTATCTCATTTAAGAAGAAGCTCAACAAATATCCAAATTAGGAAAAGATGAGGATTTTCACTATCTGAAGAAATATGCTTAGATTAGGCAAAATCTCCATGAAACACCAAAGGAGCTCTCCAAGGTTCGAAAGAATATATTTTTACATCTCTACAGGGGTGTAATTGAATAATGATCAGTGTGCAAATGGGAGCAAAGGATCAACTGAACAAGTTTCTCATACTGAAATATTTTTCCTTCAGTAATCAGATGGAGATCTGTAAAGTAAAAAGCAACAAGTGTACATGGTTTAAATCCAAAGGCTGCCTGAAGAGAAAAGATCATTCCTCAAGTATTTCACATCAAAAGACCAAGTGATGCTGATCAGCAGATGCTCCATATTCACCTCCAAAGTCAGTGCCGCATAGTCTTTCCAAAACGTATCTGTAGCAGCGGAATTCGTAGATTTGATTACTTGTAGCAGCAAGATTTGTAGATTTGTAGACTTAATAGCAAAAGCAGCTTTAATTATAAAAATACACGGGGTATTTATAATAATAAATATTTTATTAATATGATATATGATGACTGAATGATTACAATGAGGTCCCACTTTTATACCTATGCAGGTACCTTTTCAAGAATGGGCATGTATTTTAGACATGCCTTTTCATTAACCTAATGACTACTTAACATAATTACTATTTGATTATTTAGTAATTACATTTATTTGTATTTATTCTATTTTATACAAATTATATTCATTACATTGCCTCTTCCTTCGGAAGCTTTGTCCCCAAAACTTAATTCTAACAATTTCCTTCATCTTGGGTTGTGTAATTCATCATTGATACCTTGGCTTGAATAATTCTCCAGTAATGTTGTCTTGAACTGGGTTCTCTATTCCCCCTTTTACTTTCCTCTTATATATATATATATATATATATACCCCCATATATATATATATATATATATATATATATATATATATATATATATATATATATATATATATATATATTTAAATATAAATATAAATATATATATTAACTTATATATATATATATACCACCCAGAATCGCTTTTTTTTTATTTTGAACTTTTCAAGTATGACACATAAAAAAAACCAACTCATTTGAACTTCGACCATTACATTTGGTATAAGCCATGTCATCGAAATATTTCAAACACAAATATAAAACTCTTCAGATCTTCATATCAATGCTTCAAGAATTTTTCTAATATAGCCTCCGTATGATTCTGATTGTATTTTCTCAATATCTCACTTTGTAGAGTAGAAGCTTCTCAATTGCATCAACATGTGTCATGAGCATACGCTTACAACAATATTGCACTAACCCCAATGAATCTAAAGCTTGACTGTGAAGGCACTACTATTTTGAACTGAAAATATCCCAGATTCAACAGATAAACGATACTGCTGTGCTATCAGTTATGAAGGCGTACATTTTTTTTTTGGTTTAAAGGAATGAAATTTTTTTATTTTTATTTTTTAATTTGTTAATTTATTATAATTAACTATACCCAAATTCAAAAACGTCCTATTTAACTTTTAAACGTCACCATGATTTTTTCACGGTGTTTAATAGCACCCGTCCCCAATTTTTCTTTCTAATGCCATCAACGCAGTCATCGGTCAGCAGTGGCAGCGACAGGTAGCGGGGACTGTCACGATAGACAGCTAGCTCAACATTTGTGGAAGGCTGCCAGCATGGACACCACTGTGTTGGGCCTTATGTCATCAATAAATATTCGACAAGAGAGAGACCCGTAACTGCTACAATACTTTCGTATGAACTTATTCCAAGGATTTTCTTAGCTACGACAATCATGTCCAAGAAAATTTTACTGAACAATCGCAGCATAAGGAATTGTATTTTCGCATAACCGTCGTTATTGATAACAGCATGTTCTATCATTTCGATATAACCTCTAATCAGCGAAATTTTTTTGGATCTCCTATTATAACAGCTTTTTAAATCATTGATGTCATCCTCTTTCAGGCCTATAACATCAATTTCCCTTTCATAAATTTCATTTTCCTTATTAACTGCATCTGCAACAACAAACTCTGATTCTATAGTTCTTCGAACGGTTTCCAAATTTGCGTTCTTCAAGTAATGCTCCACAAGTCGATTCAATTGTATCTGCCGGACTACAGTTGGTACATGACTTTGACGATTGTGAGGCAAGATTGGCCTCATATCTGAAGGTAGCTGAATCAGTAATGGAAAGCTAGCCATTTTCCCTAGGCTTACTTCAGTTTTCCTCTCATCGCTTCCTTTCTTTCGTGCAAGTACCTCTAGAGCCCATTTCCTTTTATCAAGTTTCACATCACTAGAGTTGCAAATATTCTGTTGCACTATTGTTGTTTGTAGTGTTGCACTGTTTAGAGAGGAATTCGACTTCTTAATCTCCGTATGCTGCTTAGTTGGATGAACACTTCCAGATGTTGTATCTACCTTAGAGCATGGAACCTGGCACATGCTATTGGTACTGTTGCATGTTATTTCTAACTTGACCGGGTTAGACTCAGCATCAGATGTGCCTACTTGTACATTTCCTGAATTAAAATAAGCAGAAAGCTGCTTGATATCATATTTTCTTGGGAATAAAGAGGTATCTGCTATATATAACCTTGAAAATATTGGATCAACTACCTCTGTTTCAGCCATCTGTTTAGTTTCTAGAGATTTAGAACATGCATCAAGGCTCTTTTTCAAAAGATTCATGATAGAATTAGGTTTCTCAACCTTCTTGAGTTGTTTTGTTTTATCGCACCTATCTTTCCAGAATTTAGTCTCCCAAGCACGACGTTTTCCATTCCCAGTACCATATAGTTTCTTTGTCAGGTTTTCCCGTATCTTCCCTCTCTTTAGTGGTTGGTGGATAACTCTGAGATGAGATCTATTAGTTCTATCACTTCTGTCATTTCCGTGTGTTCTAATCATTGCAGCCTTGAATGCTGCAAGAAGTGTTCCATCAAAAACATCAAACTTACCAACATCATCTGCGGTGTCATGGTCAGATGTTATTCTCAGTTCTTTTCTTAGCTCCTGGACTAAACAGGACGTCTTATTTTCATCCATCTGTCTTGGCATGATCTTATTTATTCTCACACTATTTATATTATCACTTTTACTTACAGTCTTTTTGGTGGAATTATGTTGCAGTGTCTTCGCAATAGCTAGAAATTCCAGACCTTTCACAAGACTCATAACTTGAGGTGAGATAACATCACTTTGAGTATGACTCTACAACTTGTTAGATCTCATTTTTTTCTTCAGTCCCAAATTATCTTTGGAAACTGTTGCTTCATTAGCATCACATCGGCCTTTCTTAGATGCAAAATCTTCAGTTGAGGATTTTCGAATTCTTGGTACAGCTGTGGATAAACTTTCTTTTACCAACATCATTGCAGACTGAAGACTATTCTGAATTGATTCAGATGCCGGCAGGGGGGCAGTAATCACTACAGGGACCATTTCAGGGGCACTGCTGCTTTGAATTGGGTCATGATAGACAGAAATATTTTTATCCTAACAATCACATGGTTGTTCCATAGTCTTGTGTTTGGCATCATTTTTAGCCTTCTCTTCTGGTGTTGATATTTTATTAGTATGATGATATGCAGGCCCTACAGGGTTATGGTTAAAATATGTGGTATCTAATTTCTTGAAAACCATCTTACCCTTTTCCATTTTTACTTTACTGTCAGGCTCTTGAAAGAACTGGGAACCTGGGCCTGACATCATCTTTCTGGAGTCATCCTCCATATTAGTCTGACATTCACCACTGTTGAGACACAAAACTAGATCAGATCCAGCAAATGGAGGAACACGTGGTCCATTCAGATCCTTTTCTTTTTGACTAACACGATGTCCAGAATGACAAACATCACTAATGCAATCTCATTTCTTGTATAAAAGACACATTTATGTCCTCTGAAATATTTGTCTCCACATTTCCAACATTTCTCTTCCTTTTTACTTTCAATATTAGTTGGCTGTTTTCCTTTATTATGCACTGGTGTGGGAATGTATTTACTTGAATTTACCATGGATGTTCTACTTGATTTTCCCTTTGCATAACTAACTGCTTTCTCATTATTACAACATTTTTCATCTTTTTGTTTGTCATGATTTTCTTCTCTATTATGGATTACTGCAAAAAAAAATTTAAGATCTGCAGAAATTTTTTTATAACCATTTGTGACTTTTGCACAAGAATTGTCTAATTGCTGAAGCTTTTGTTGAATTTTTCTAATCTGCTCAATTTTTTTGGGATCTTCACGTAATGGCACATTATACGGTAAACAATGTTCTCGGGCTTGTAAACTACGTTCGTAGGCTTGTAGAACGATGTTGTGTGCTATTGCTTCAACTTGTCCTTAATATAGCCTCTGATATGGCTCCGATACCACTGTAGCAGCGGAATTCATAGATTTGGTTACTTGTAGCAGCAAGATTTGTAGATTTGTAGACTTAATAGCAAAAGCAGCTTTAATTATAAAAATACACAGGGTATTTATAATAATAAATATTTTATTGATATGATATGAGACATGATTGAATGATTACAATGAGGTCCTGCTTTTATACCTATGCAGGTACCTTTTCACGAAAGGGCATGTCTTTTAGACATGCCTTTTCAACTAACTAATGACTACTTAACATAATTACTATTTGATTATTTAGTAATTACATTTATTTGTATTTATTCTATTTTATACAAATTATATTCGTTACAGTATCATCATGAAAGGCATAAGAGGAAAGTTGCCTCTTATGTTACCTTGAACCTAGGATTTGAAAATTAGTCAAAGGCAATTTCAATATACCTCTGAAAACACAGTCAAGAGAAAAGTTAGTTCAATGATGTCTAACAGTGAACACTCTCCATATACCAATCACATTGCTTCTGGTCTAGATTTCACAGTGATATTTTACAAAAGGGATATACACCATAGATAGGGCCTTATAGAGCAAGAGGGCATTAGGTTCAAGTGATTTTATCAATGATAAATGGAAAAATTTTACTTTGTTTCATATTATTATTCTTCAAGCAAACATACAAAGGCACAGTGTTGAAATAGCTGAAGATTTTGTGTTTAATAGAACCTCCTTCAAAAGTAGAGGGTTAGAAGCACAATGATGGAAACCTCCTTCAAAAAGCAGAGGGTTAGAAAAACATTGTTGTGACCTCCTTCACAAACAAGCAGAGGGTCAGCATGTTTTTAAGAAACTTCAGAGTCTGATTTGCGCCACTTCCTCCAAAGATGAACAGAGGATACATCACCAAGATTAAAATTGTGTTTGAGAAAGGTTTCTTGTGGCAAAGAAAGGTTGAGAAACAGTGATGAAACAAATGAAAGATGATAAGTTAAAGGCCTCTTTCACATCAAAATCCAAAGATTGACATAATGATGCTAACATGCCTCTGTTCTTATGTTTATGAAAGCCTTCTTCAAAGGATGAATCAGAGGTTATAATTTTGATTAAAGTAGCCTCATCTGAATGGTAAAAGCATTAGACTAAGCTCTGTTTCCAGTGACTTCTACAACTGATATAAAGAAACAATCCACACAGATGGTTTATGTGAAAAGAGCATTTTTCATTTAAACAAATCCATTATGGTTTATCAAAGATACTCCCTCCAAGTTATGAATAAAAGGGCAAGCGCCAAGAGTAACTTTTTTAGCTCATTTAAAAAAACAGAGGGCACATTGTTAAGATAGGTGAAACTTTCACTATTTAAAGGCCTCCTTCACAAAAAGAAAAGGGTCAACTCTCGAAAATATTTACAGTATGAATCAGCTCATTCAAAGGGTTAAAAATGTGATGAAGCCATAATTCACATTCAGTCAAAGGGTGCTTCCATCAAATGATAGGAGACCAAGTCTTGGTGGATACAAGAAATTTTTTTTTTTTTTTAGATATTCTCAATCAAAGGATAAATTCAAGTTTCAAGTTTGAAAGGCCACCTTCGAAAGGACAAAAAAGGCATAATGTCAAATCACCAAAAGGAGGGAAGAAAGGGAATTTCAAAAACGTTTTAAACGGAGCTATAAAGCTCTCAACATTAAATATCATTGTCTATTGTGTGAAAGGGAAAAGAAAAAATGTTTGTTCGAAACCTTGGGTGAGCGTTTGCAGAAAATTGAAGACGTGACGCGCCTGTAGGCGTTTACAGAAGAGTTTTTCACATAGCGCGACGCGTATGTAGTGACGTGCGACACACCTGTCCATGTCAACCGACAAGCCCACCTGGTGTTCAGCGGGCGCCCAGGGCCCGACTCGACAGCGACAAACATGGCGTGCAGGCGCTACGCGCCTGTGCACAGGAGCGTAGTGCCGCTGAAATAGCCTCCATCTCTCCTCAAATCAATTTTTTTGCACAATGAAGATTTCTCCAAAAAGCACACATACATTTTAAGAGGTATTCTACTGCTTTCTTCACTAAGTTTTTGAGTTTGAAGAAGGGTTAAGAGTCAAGTTGGTTAAGAAGAAAAACACAGTCTTGTTAAGGAAAAAAACACAGTTTCTCTAGAAACCACCATGTTTGCTAAGATACAACAAAAGAGTGATTGATTGAAAGAGGGTTTATTGCTTGGCTATAAAAGACTTGTTTGTTGAGTAAAGTGAAAAAACCCAATTTTTAAGATAAGGATTGATATTATTTGAAAAGGCTTGTTTTGGTTTAAAAAGCCAAACATAGTTTTAAAAGAGAGAAGCAGTGCTCAAAGGAGAGTTATATTTTTAGTTCAAATTGGGAAGCTTGTTTTGCTTGTGAAGCCAGGCATAGTTTTTTAAAAGGGAGAACTCAGTGTTTTCAAGGAAGAAAGGGCATAGTTCTTAGGAAAGAGAACTATTTTCATTAAAAGAAACCTAGTTGCTAGTTAAAGGAGAAAAAACAGTAATTAAAAAGGAGTTATATTTTTAGTACATTTCAAAAGTCTGTTTTGATAAGGGAGTGAAGGAAAGCCCTAAACAAAACTATGCCTCCAAAGAAGGCCAGCAAGGGTGGATTTCACAAAAGGTTTGAGCCCGTCTAACCCAAGAACAAACAAGAATCCCATTCAATTATTTTTAACTTCCAAGGAGGTGGCAATGCTTTGATTTACAAAGAAAAAGTCCAGTATCAGCCATATTTACCCTCCTCCTCAACTCAAACTGTTCGCCCTGAGGCTACAAGGAAAACATATCCACTTAGCAGGTCTGGACTTTAAACTCACTCCTAGGGCTGTCTCCAAAGCAACTAAGATCCCCTATATAGGAGAAAAGTGGTTCAAACAAGCATACCTAGATCTGAATCACAATAAAACTTTCTTAAAACTAGACCATCAGGATGCCTACCAAGCTATATTTCCTTTTCCTCACTTATTAAGCAACTATTCCCCCCTCATGAGAGTCATCATGAAGTATTTCACAGGTGAAGGGAGGTTTTCCCAGATTTATTCCTATCACATCAGGATTCTCATGCATTTCGCAAGAAATCAGTTGCTGAACCTACATTTCTTCCTCTACAAAAGCAAAGATAAGATGTCCTCCCTTGTTCAAAAGAGACCTCCTGCTCAGCAAAAATCCAGTCTTTTCCATCATTCCCTCATCAAAATAATCATCCTTCACCAGCTTGAAAATAAAGAAGTGTCTTGGGAGACTTTCATTTCTCATCTAGATTTTTCCATTGCCTCTTCATCTCATGGCCCATCTCACATATCCTCCTCACCCTCCACTCACTATGTCTCTCCTCCATCAAGTCAAAATACTCCTCAAAGGAAAAAATCACCCATGATTGATAGTGAAAAAGAGCAGTCTTTTGAAAGCAGGCATGAGGTTAGTGGTGATGAGGAACATAGGGACACTAAGCAAATTAGTGAGCATGAACCAAGTGGCAAATCTCAAGGTAGTGACCATAAGCAGCAAACTAGTGATGGTGAAGAAAAATAGGGCAGTGACCATGAGCAGCAAATTAGTGATGATGAAGACAAACAGAGTAGTGAAAATGAGCAAGGAAACAATGAGGAGGAAGAGGTGCAAAGTAGTAATGATGAAGAGCAGCAAGCTAGTGGTGATGAAGAGAAAAAGGAAAATGTTCAAAGCACTGATGAAGAACACCACAGTCCTCAACAAAGTCATGAAACCAAGCAAAGAGACAGGGAAAAAAGTGCCTCCTAGCAAAGTGGTGACCATGATGGCAGCCCACACACAGAGGATAAAGAAAACAATGAATATAATTGTAGCATGCAAAGTCCCAATGAAGACAGTCCTAATGAAGGCAAACCTCAACAAATTCAAGATAGTAATGAGGGTAAACAAGGCAGTCTACAAGCAGACAGTACAGATGGTCAAGCAGTAGAAAGGGATGATGAAGCTAACAACCCTAAATAACATCTTCTAAACAACACTGATGAGGTTGAAGGAAACATATGTCAAGAAGTTCAAAACAATGATAAAGGTGAAGCTGGAGCAGATGTTGATGAAGGCAGCGATGTAAAAATTCAAGTTGAACAAGTGCAAAAACCTCCTCTCTCTTCTCCTCAACATAGCCAAGAGCATGTGCTAGCTGCTTCTCCTAGGCAAGGGGCCATGACTCTTCCTCCAAAAGTGGTGAAGCCTAGAAACACCAGAACTGCAAAGAATAAGATCACTCTAGCAGTGACTAGCAATATCACAAGAGCACTAATAAGTAGAGGCAAACTTCCTAAGAAGAGTATTGTTGAATTTCCAAAGAGGAAAAGGACCAAGAAGTCTACCCAAGGAAAGGGTAAAGAAAAAGAGGAACAACAGGAGAGTAGTCATGAAAAAGAAAGGGAGTTTGACATCATACAAATAGACAGTGATGCTAGAGATGATGAAGCTAGAATTCTTGAGGCTCTTTTGCAAAACAAAGAAGCCCAAATTCATGACTTAGAAGCTGATCTAGAAAGTTCAAAGGACCTCATACATGTTCTACAGATGCAAAACAAACAAATGAGTGGTCAAATGGCAGTTTATGAGGCCCGGGCTTTCAAATACCAAAGGGAAGCCTACAAAGCACAAGTCAAGCTTGAAGATTTTATGGGCGAATTTGATGATACTGAAGAAGCCAATAAGAAAAAGGCCTAGGACTATGGGTCTTAGGAAAGCTTTGGAGAAAAAGAAGGAAGAAGAAGAAACCCTTGTTCGATCTTATCCTCTCACTCAATTGCTCGCCCAAGAAATAGAAAATGATAAATAATCATGGCTTGAAAGAGACAACAAGAATTTGGAGGATAAATTAGAGAAAGAAAACAGAGACTTGGATCTGAAAAGGAAGATGACTGGGCACTACAAGAATTTGAACCAATTTGGCCGAAGAAAGCTCAAAATTGCTCAAGAAAGGCTCAAAACCGCCCGAAAGAGGCGCCCGGTAGAAAAAGTGGAGAAAGGCATATCTAGGCTTGAAATCTTGGCCTAATATTCCTTGCATGCTTCTAAGAACCCATAAGGGGGTTGCTCAGCAAAATTGAGCAAATTTTGACATGATTTTGTTTTTTGTGTTTTTTGGCCCTAATTGCACAGTTTTTCTAGGCGCTGCCAGGGGTGCTAGGAGTATCCTCAACTCATGAAAGTCATTATTTTGGATGGCATAAATTTGGGGGCAGCTACTCACAAATTTTCAGATCCAAAGGAGGTGTTTTGGTCCCCAAAAGAGGCAAAAATCAGTCAAAATTCACATTTCTGCCTCACATATCAGCAGATTAGACCCCCGTGGGTTTTTTCACTCAGTCCACCTTTTGACATACTTCCAAGGATCAGTTTGGAGAAAATAAAGTAGTTCCAGAAACTATACATCTAGGGCTTTCAAACGAGCTATCACGAGCCTCATTTCTACATTGGGAGGTCCCTTAAAAGTTGTCTGCAAAACAAACTTCTTTCTGCTGCTACGCTCCTGTAGCATTTTGGCTAAAAAGGTAGTTTTCTGAATATGCTTCTCCAAATGTGCGTTTAGATATTTTTATCACCATGTCAGTGATTAAAGGTCAATTTTATTTCTATTATTAGCTTAAATAGATATTTTTGAAGATATTTTGTGCCTTGGGCTTTGCAAAGCCTCAAGGACAAAATCAGATATTTGTATTAGGCCAATGGCCTTCTAGATGCTCTAGGATAGTTTCTTTCTCTTTGGCCTATATATTCCAAGAGAATTCATTGTAACATGAGGCTGAACTTGATGTTATAGAGAAATACATAGTATTACAAGCTTTGAAGAAATACTTTGTCTCATGAAGTGGATGATTTCTTGTTTGACTTGGATGGTGGAAGAGAACTGTTTGTAGGATTCCATGGCTTGGTGAATGGTATAATGTTCTTTATTTGTTATGTTTTCTCAGTTTACACATATGTTTCCATTCTTCTTTCTCACTGTAGTTTAGTAAAGAATAGATTTGAGACATGCCCATGGAGGCACCTCAAGTTTCTTGATTCATTACAACTTCTATGTTTTCATCTTTCTTAGTCATATCAAAGAATTCTTAACTGCTCTTTGATCACTGAAGAACTTGTTACTTGTTTCATTTATGGTTGTTATGCATGCTAAGCATGATTTACGGTATGCCCTACTTACTCATGGCTAGTCAAATCTCCATCTTTGAAAACTCTCTTTGAATTATTCATTTTCTTAGTTGAACCAAAGAGGTCTCGTTTCGATCTTGCCCTTTGCCTAGGCTTTGCATTCTGCTTTCAAAGTCCCCAATAGCTCAAAATATGATGTTCAGGAGTTCCCTCTTCGAAGATTGAGTTTTTTGTCTGTCTTATTTGTTTTTCCCAAAAGTATGAAGGTGATTTTCCCAAAGTTATAGGGCCTTATACTTCTATGCATCACATGATTGTTTATTTTATGCATATATTAGTTTGAGTTTCATTCATTGTGATTAATGGTCAACCCTACCACATGGATGCTTGCTGATTAAATATTTATGCTTAAAACCTTTTTTTCATTCATAAACTTAGTGTTCATATCATTTCACTTTCACCCAAAGAATCCATTTATCTCGACCAAATCGGCCCTGTAGTCATACCTTGTCCACCATTAGAGACAGTCTCGACCTTTTTGACCCCATAGCCCAGTTGATCTGACAAACTTTTTATCTATTTATCCTTTTATCAGTTCCCCTTAAAAAACCTAAAACAAACTAAGAACATACTTAAAAACTATCCTAAAATCAAATCCATAGAAAGCAAACAAGTTTACATCCTTTTCCCAATAGAGAGAGCCCTCTTTGAGTCCAGGAAAACTAGGTCCTAGGGCTTCAAAGTTGGTTTGATGTTACCCCGTCGCTTGATTTTCCAATCTGCCAAATCACAGGACACTAACACAACCACCAAGCATATGATTTACCTTCAAAATGCAGTGCTACTACTTTGATGGCTTCAATCTTTGAAACTTGATGTTGTTGCATGAAGTTGTCTAGCTCCTCCACCCAAACCCTGACTGGACATTTAGGTGATCCATAAAAGATAGATAGATAGAATCTACCCTTATCATGCTGCTCCTCCTTTGTGTCTTTGCCTCCTTTATCTTGTAGAACCCTTGGAATTTCAATTCATCTTTGAACTCCTTGGATTGAGCTTCATACTCCTCCAAATACTCTCTAAGAGTCTCCTCTTTGGGCACACCTCCTTTCTTCCTCTTCATGAAGAAATCACAGACATAAATTTGAAGCTTTGGTGATATGGCTAAGTGCACATATCCATGAGATGAGTATTTAGAATGTTTCTCATGTATAGATCTTGTAGATCTGATCGGAAGATCTTTCTGCTCTTGAAACTTTCTAGGAGTTTCACTGCTTCTCCTTTCTTCTTCTTATTCAACTTCCTTGGAGAGGTTCTTCTTAGATCTGAAAACTGATGAGAGTAAACCCATATTATTAATAATTCTAACCTTCCTCCTTTCTGTACATCACTTTGGCTTGAAGCCATAGGCTGAGCCAAAGATCTTGCTTCGATACCACTGTAATGTTCCAAAATTGGAATTTCTGCAACAATGAGAATACCCTAAAGTATTATAGAGTTGGAGATATAGAAATATGCCTTATAAAAGATTCCAAATGGCATATCCTTCAGTAAAATATGCAGCATCAACTTTATACAATGTTTTATAAACCAAAAGGTGGGGAAAAGTGATGATTTAGGCCCTAAAACAAATGTATTTAGATATATACGTAAAAATAAGATGGGAAAGTGGTTGGATATGATATCTAGGGTTATGAGGAACTCCCATGTCAAATTTCCTCAAAAAAATTGTGTTTTTCTATGTTAAACAGTTCCTCCTTTCCTAACTAGGCTAGAAAACCCTGATTTCCCATGACCTAGAGTATGCAGAAATTTACTGAAGCACAAGAGCATAATTTATTGAAGGTTTTAGCTACAATAGGGTCTGAAAATTGATAAATCATATCAGTGACATAGCTCATAAATTTTACAAAAGAAAGAATGAGACAATACAGGAGAAATCCTCAGAAAATAGGTGCTACAACCATGATAAAAGACTGCATAACTATGACAACGCTATTTTTAGGGCTGAAGCAGTATTTTATTAATTCTTCAGATCTAGATCAGATATTTACATAAAAATTTAGATCTAATACAGATCCATGTACAAGAAAGGCTAATCTATACATTCCCCTTGGGGTTTTTCTCAAAACATGAAGCACCGGAAGTAGATTTGAGATCTAAGAATCTAGATCTGTAGTATGATTCAAAAATTTCTGAATATTGCAATGGTACAACAGATAATATCTGAAACAAACATGGATTGGATGGCCAATCCATGGATCACCACAGTGAAAGGAAGAATCCCAACACCGGAGATCTCTCCTCCAAAAAGCAGGCAAAACACCCTGCAGTTGTAGATCTGTGAATAATGATGTCCAGGGAAGGAAACAACATTGTAGCCTCTAAGAATGGAATGGATTGGTGCCAAGGTGTAGATCTGAAGCACAATCAGCAAATGAACTCTTCCAGGAGGTTAAAAGACACACTCACTGAGAAGAGCCACTACTATCATCTAGATCTGAGAAGATCTAGATCTCCACTTTCTACAACTCACAAGGACAGATCAACCCACAATAGGATTAGTGCTATAAATGTAAGGTGAAGCTTGGCCCAAGCCTGATAGTGGATAAGTTAGAACAATTCTCCTCCAAGAGCTACTCAAGGAAGGAGGTGGGATTCCTGAACAGGAAACCCTCACAATGGATGTCTAAGCAGACAGACCTTCAGAAATGATAATCTTCAACAACATCTTCCTTGCTGCCCTCCTCTTCCTTTTATAAGATAGGAGTCTTGCCAAAACCTAAACCACCTTGAATCACTTAACCCTTTTCACATTAGATCCTCCTTCTAGAACTGTGCTATCCTTCAAAGAGGTTCAATGCATCTAGACTGCTCTGTTGACTTGGTCAAAGATGGCCCTCTCTTGTGATTTAGACCCATTCACACCTACAGGAGTCTATTTAAATAGCCTAGATATTTCTCTGTTCACATAGGCATGGATTTATTCTTAGTTTTAAAGATTTTTACATGTCCTCCTTCACAATTTATTCATAAATCATAAAATACAAAATAAATAAGGAAAAATTAATATTCCTATTAGCTGAAGCTAATTTAGGATTTGATCCACATAGGAACATTGTTCTCGAAAGAAGAGGTGAAGAAATACAATTGATCAACAGTAACAATCTTTCCTTCACGTGCAAATTTCAAAACACAAAAGAGAGTGAACGGAACACACAACATGGCGTGAGTCCAACTTCGACCGAGGAGAAGATTATAATTTAGTTTAGCATCAACGACTTCGACCTCAACATTGACTATCTTCCCTTTCAAATTAATTGTTAAACTGGCAAGAACACCTAAGGGTTTTGATTCTCTTCCATCAAACGTTTCTAGAGCATTTGGTGATGAATTCAGGGCTAGAGAACCAATGGATTTCCAACATGAATGTGACATGGCGTAGGTTGATGCACCTTCATCCATGACTGCTCAATGGATGTTGAGACCATTAATAAAAACTTGAATAATGAGCGAAATATGATGTGGAAGTCATGGAACGAAATTCTCTAGATCGAAAGCAAGAAGGCTAGTATTAGTAGGATCAATCCCACCAATCGTAGATAAAAAATCTCTATGTTGTGACTAACAAATTGAAGTACTTCTAATGTGAACATCACAGATGGCGTGTAATCCAAATCCTCAACAATTTTGTAATGGTGAGCGGCATGGGCATTGGGATTATAAGAATACTTACGGAGTAGACCTTTGTAAGGCAGTCACACAACAGATTTAGCATTGGGCCTTTCAATTTAAAGAGGACCAGTAATAGGCAGAGGAGGAGGACCATCAACAATCTCCTTCCCCGTGGCCTGGTGGGATCCAGTATAATATTTCGACCGAGTAGAAATAGAAACGGCTGCAGAAATTTTCATCGTGAACACCTGAGAGCCAAATGGGGCAGAGGACTGAGGTTTCTCTACCATTTGAGTCTGCTGAGATGGGAAAGGTTCTTTAAGAATGGCTAGATTTCCCTGGGAGCCTTTGAGAAAGCAGCTCACTTCGAACCATCTAGGATGGTCTTTGGTGAAGTTCTCATTGTCACAAATCAAACAAGGGTACTTCGATTTGCGTTGAGAACCATTGCCAGCATGAGTTTTCTAAGAATCCTATTTTGGGGTGTCGGCTTTGGCCTTACCTTTACCCTTCTTCTTACCTTTAGAAGCATTGTTCGTAGGATTGGCCTGAACGGCATTAACTTCTATGGGTTTACCAAAATTCGAAGTAGACTGAGAAGCAACATTATTGGAAGAAGTGGACTTGGGATTCCCAGTGTTTGAAGATGAAGACTTCTAAGAAGTCTGAGACACATAACCAATAATACCATCGACGAATGGAGTCGTTGGTGGTTTAGAAGTTCCAGGTTGGGGAGCATCATGCAAGATATCATACAATGCTCCAGACTAAGAGTACACAAGAACAAGGTATTGGGCATAAGCAATGGCTTATTCCTTGGTTACACATGCCCCCATAGCGATGTCTTTGGAAATCTGATTGAAAAAGGAGGTGGTGAACCAATGAGTTAAAAGATGATCAGGAATTTCGAATTTAATCATGCGACGACGATGTCGCCACTCATGAATATGATCCGAGATATGAGTAGCTCAGTCTTGTTTCAATGAAGTGAGGAGATGCGTCCCAGTATCATAGTGGACTGGTAACTGGAAGTGCGTAAGGAATGCCATGGATAAAGAATTAAAATCTTGGAAGACACCACAATTTACTTTGTAGCGGCACCAGTAAGATTTCACTGGAAAAGACGGAGTCTAATAGAATCATCCACCCAAGAGTTAGAGGAACACCACAAATGGTAAGTCATAACATGCGCTTGGGGGTCTTCGCCAGACTTTCCCTCAAATTTAGGACAATCACCAAGAATATTGGTTGGAACCAGAGGCCAATACAGGTTATGAAGAATGGGACCGTTTTTCAACTTTGACACATCAGGTAATTCCAATGTAGCAAGAAACGGTAATTGAGTGTTGAAATTCATCGAAGGTCTTTGATAAGGACCCACATGTACATTCCACCTAGTCCGAACGGGATTTTGTCCCCATACATTATGTCTTGGAGGATTCAGATCATAGGGATTAGAAGCAGGATAAGTCGGTTGCTACTAAGGTTGAGGACCAGGATACTGAGTCGAAGTAGACCACTGACGTCCTTACTGAATAGTATAAGGAGTCTGCTATGGAATTTAAGCATGGATTTGAATTTGATGATATACAAGTGGATTTTGAGGGTAAGGAACCTGGGGCACACTATATACCGGTTGATATGAATTTTGAGGGTAGTAAGCACCTTGTGGTTGAGCAGGAGAACCTGGCTGAGCAGGTTGAGTAGGTTGTTGAGCGGGTAAACCTAGTTAACTATAAAAAAGTAGAACTGGCTGCTAAAACAATGGAACTGGCTGAGGAGCAGGTTGAATCGGCTGCTGAGCTGGTTGAATCGAGTACTGAGGGCCATCGGGTTGGCCTTGTGGGAAAGGTTGACCCGATGGTTGTGATGGATCAGGTTGTCCCTGATAACCAGGTTGACCCAGAGAAGGACCGTGGGGTTGTCCTGGTTGCACAACATTTGAGCCATATTGAGCATGTGGCTGCTGTTGTGGTGAAACATTTTGTCCCTGTGGTGGGTAGATTTTACCCCCAGGAGCATAAGATAGTCCTGGTGGATTCAGAGGTTGACCTGAAAGACCGGAGGGTTTTCCATGTTGGACCAAAGGTTGTCCTTGTAAAGGTTGGCCTTGTGGATCGTATGGTTTTCCTTGTGGACCAAAAGCAGGGACCTGCTGAGCTAAAGGTTGTCCCATAGAAGGTTGTCCTTGCAAGCGAGAGGGTTGCACAAGCAAGGTAGGTCCAAAACGAGAAATGGTCTGATAAGGATCAGTAGGAGGAAAATAGACTGGATTACCATGCTCATCATAATGGTGTAGATATACATATACGGGATTACCAATAGCATCATCACGATGGAATCAAAGATTTTCAGGAGCTTGGAATGGCTAAGAACCCTGAGAACTCTGCTGCTGAACAACCAACAGATATTCTTCAAAACTAAGACTGCCAGGAATCACAGGAGTAGTGGAAACTACACTAGAAGTAGGTGTGGCCTCTGTCGAGGGAGCATAATGTTGGTGAATATCCAACATATTCTCATCAAACACATAGGCAGAAACCATAAGTGTGGTAGAGGTAGACAGTGTTTCCATGGCACGGGTTTGTGATCTACCCGAGCCGGGATTAACAGGCCACGTAGGATTGAGAAAAATAGACCTGCGAGTGTGAAAATATTTGGACAACTAATGGGTAACAACCGGTGTGGATAAAGCCACATAGACCGTCGGTTTGACTGGAATAGATGTAACAGTAACTGACGAACCAGGTGTCGAAGGCGATAGTCCTAAAGAAGGTAGGACCGAACTTTGAGGAGGAGTTACTATACTGGATTGAGCAATGGAGGCAACACCAAACATAATCTGACTCAAGGACCGATATCCAAGTGGAAGTGACACCGATGGTGGAGAAGACTAAGTAGAAACATGAGGGACATCTTCCAGAAAAAGCTAATATTCTCCTATAGAAATAGGCATTCCTTCATTACCAATAGGACTATATGAATCCATGTCTGACTTCGCCGTAAGGTCTTCAAAATGACTATGGGGACTAGGAGGCACAACAGCAGAAAAAAATGGAGAACTCGATGTAAGAGGAGAAAAATATCCTTCTTCCCTGAAACCATACCAAGCACCAGAAGGAGGCCAATTGAATTCAATTGGCTCTTCAGGAGGAGATCGAGTAGCAAGAGGCAGGACAGATGGGAGAATAGGCTACGAAAACTCGGCAGACCCAGTGGATTGAGGGTTTCAAAAGAGATGTCTAGGAAAGAGCTACCACTAGGAGGCAGTGAGGACAACGAAACTGGTAGTTTCACCATCATGACTGTATATCAAAATAGAAAGGAAAAAAAGAGAACTAATCGAAGACTCCAAGATCAAAACCAAGGAAAAAAACAGGCCAAGTAATAAAACTTTTAACGACCGTGTAATCGTAGGTGATTAATTTTATGACACTGAAACTAGATTTTGTTGTTTCATTTTTAAAGAGTCGAGAAACAGGCAAAAGATGACTCTAGTCACTTTCAATTTTAAACGAGTGTGAAAGGACAAGTGCTCGATGATCTCTTCTCTTTTTAAAGAATCATGAAAATATCAAAATGACTGCTCTGGAATACTAAGCAAGAGGGTATACCAGGTTTCTGTGAACTGCCATATACACCTTGGTGAGAAAATTAAAGAGAAATGACCAAGAACTTAACATACGTGCAGGTAGTCTCCCTGAATGTTGTGTTTGGTGTATCACGGTTACAAGGCGGTAGACTCGGCTTCCTATGGATAAAAGGATTGCAACCTACAGGGGTCTCTCTTTATATACTTGACGGTACGGGGAGCACAATTCCGTACTAGCATTTTCTAAATCCAGATGGAAAACGACAGCTACTAGGTTTTAAGACGCTGGAACATGTCTCTGGCCTATACCACTTAAAATTTTTCGTTAGGTTTCAATGCTTCCCTAGGTTAATTAAATAAATTTTAAAGTTGATCTTGGATTATGTTTTAGTTTTAAGGCCCTATCGAATTTGGATCTCAAAATTCATAAATGCAAGCTATATGCAAATGAACATCATTTCTGATTCAATGAATGCTAGTTATGAGAAGGGTAGAGATCTTTCCAACAGAAGAAAACAATGAGACTATGTGAAGAAATCCACTAATGCATCTAACAGAATCTAACAAAAATGAAACTCTTTCCTAGATAATCAGATTCTAGTTGTGCAAAAGTGTATTTCACTTTCAGTGCAAAGTAAGAATGAAAAATATGTTTTTTTTTTCAATGAAAAGAAACACATGATGCAATAATTACATGAAAAACTAAAAAAAACACTAGCTTAATTGTTGTGTAGGAATTGAAATTGAATGACTCAATAAAATGAAAAACAAACACAAGAAAGCTGATCTAAAAATGAAACTATTTGTATCTGTTTTTCAAAGTATCCATTTTAATTTAATTAAGTGTGCAAAGTGTTTATCATGTCTTGCAATTTAAACAAAGTGTTTTTGGTAATTGTTTCTGATTTTATGTGTGAGGGAATGTTAATTAAAATTATTTTTTAACATCTTAAATCAGAAATACATAGCAGCAAAACTTCACCATAACAACATAGCAACATGTTGAGGTAGTTCACCCCTCCTGGGCTACATCTGTTGGGTCCAAGGCTCCCAATGGGCATGTCCTTGCTCTATTAAGTTGCTAAAATTAGTTTTATAGTGATAAATATGCCTAAATAGGCAGAAAAAACTATGAAATTGAATTCAGAAGATAGAAATAAGCTAAGAATGGCTTTTATTTCACCTCAAATAGTGAAGTATAGCCCAATGCAGCTCCATTTCCCTCATGGCCCTGATGGCTCTCCAAGCTTCCTTGAAGCAAAAATGGCTGAATAACACCTCTGTTAGCACTACAACCTATCCCAAACACTCCAGAATGCTCAGAATAGCCAAAATTAATGAAAATTTCATCGAAAATGGTTCAATATTGGAGAAGTTATGACCTCCACAATTTTCTGCTTAATGTCCCTTGGAAACCCCACCAAATCTGGTTGAACTCCAGTTAGGCGCGCTAGAAATGGCAGAAGGCCAAATTTGTTGGAACTGCGTGCTAAATTTTGGGGAAACATTAACTTTAACTGCCAATGGTGGCGCGTTCACATGCTGAAAAATCCGGGTGGTTAAGTGCTGTTGGCGAATAAGGTTAACTCTGCACCCACGGTCATGGCTCAAAGGTCATATGGAGAAAAGGGCTAGCACTCGGGACTTAACATTTTTTACCATTAGTTCAATAGGGCTTAGCCCTTGGTTCTGCATCTGGTCGCAGGGCCTTCCGCCCTTAGCCCTGAGGGCTTAACCCTATTTTAACCGCTCATTCAACGTTCAACTGACGCCTGTAGCAACTAACCCAAAGCCATTTAGGTCAGGTCGACCTCCGCTTGAGGTATGACCCAACTCGTTCACACCTGCATGAGGACCTGCTATAAGCTGACCCATAAATGTTCTGATTGGGTCGTGCCCGACTCACCCAAATGCGTTCATCTTGGGTCGACCTCCGCCTGAGAGGTCAGGTCAGCCAACCATTTTGCCCACAAATTCCACATGATTTTGAACCTTTGGACTGGGGCCATGTGGAAACCTCTGGGCAGGCCACATGGCACCCTGTAATAGGCCCAAAAAATTTTATTAAAAAAATGAAATTTGCCACATAATTTTTTCTGAAAATGACAAATTTTTTTGTTCAAAAGTCTTGTTTTGAAGGTTATTGGGCAACTTCAAACTTCAATATCTTTCACATATGACATCAGATTTGAGTCTCATTTGTAGTGCCAAAATCGTAGTGACGAGGCCTATCTGGTCGTTCAAGTTGTAACCAATTCTAAGTAGTTCCAATTTTGAGCATTTTTTTCCACTTGGACATGATCACTTGATCACACCTCCCCATTGGGAAGCTTTTGGACCCAAAACGCCTTCAATTACCTGTTAAGAAGATGAGGGTACAAATCCCTCACCTTTCCACCTCCATCCATTTTTCCTTACTCGGTTTGCTGCCTTTTAGACCAACCCGAACATAATCAACATTTCCCCTCCTCGAACTATGTGTCCTTTCAAGGATAGCATCTTCTTTCAGCTCATCCAAAAATTCTAGCAGGAAATCCTTTATTGATGGCAGCTAAATGTCACTTTCATAATCAGCAATTAAAGGAGGTTCATACAAACGTAAATTTTCCACATTCACAATGGAATGAATTTGCATATATGAAGGAAATCTAGTTGAAAATCATTATTTCCAACTTGTTTAAGGATCTTGAATGTACCATAATGAATAGGATTCAGTTTTTTACCTTCTCCTTGAATTCTTTCCTTACTAATATGCAGCCATAGCTCATCTCCTTCTTGAAACTTATGATCAACTCTGTGTTTATCATGCCTCTCCTTGTACTTGCCTTGACTTTTTTCAAGTTCTTTAACCTGCTGATGTATAAGCTGAATTCTTTCAATTAACATGCGAGTTTTGTCAATGTCACTATGCCAATCAATGGCAACATCCTTCTCAAGAATGAAATCTAAAGGTGACTTAGGAAAATAACCAAAGCAAGCTTCAAAAGGTGAAGTATTTGTAGAAGAGTGCTTGGCCCGGTTGTAAGCATGTTGAATACAATGCAAGTTCTCATCCCAAAGCTTGGGATGCTTGCTGCAATAACCTCTCAAAAGATGTACAAGGGTTCTGTTCACTACCTCTGTTTGGCCATCTGTTTGCAGATGGAAAGCAGTACTCTTCTTCAACTTGATGTCCATCATCTTCCATAGATTGGACAGAAAATTCCCAACAAATCTGGAATCCCTGTCACTAACAATAGAAGTAGGCAAGCCATAATGAACCCGTACATGTTGAAAATATAAATCATCATTTTGTTCAACAATTATATATTTCTTACATGGCATAAGAATACACATCTTGTTGAATCTATCAAATACTACATAAAGATAATCATGCTGCTTTCTAGATAATGGTAGACCTCCCACAAAATCCATAGAAACACTTTCCCATGGTCTAGAAGTTACCGGAAATGGAGTATATAAACCAAGCTTCCTACTATCAGGCTTTCTTGTAGCACATAATGAACAACCTCTAATGAAATGTGAAACATTATCTACCATGTGAGACCAATAACAATACCTCTGTAAATGTGTCACTATTTTTCTTACCCCAAAATGTCCAGCAATAAGAGAAGAATGTGCTTCTCTCATGATGCTTAGTCTCTTCCCCTATGGTATATATAACTTGCCCATATGAAACAAAAAATTATTGTGCAAATGATAATCATTCTCCTTAACATTATTCCCTTCACTCAAGTTAGCATACACATCCCTAAAGTCAACATCTGATGCATATTGTTCTATGTAGCTCTCATGTACAATAGAATCATTCTTAAGTAAAGTAGTAGCACTAATAATAGGCCTTGAAAGCATATCAGAAACTTTATTGAAAATACCTTTCTTGTACCTTATTACCAAGTGAAATTCTTGTAGGAAACCCATCCATCTGAAATGCCGTGACTGTTGTAATTTAATTTGCGACTGCAAGTACTGTAAAGGCTAATAGTCAGTATGAACAAATTTTTCTTTGCCCATCAAATAGTGTTTCCAATTTTTGACGCTTTGTACCAACGCATACAACTCCTTATCATATGTAGGATAATTCACAACAGCGCCATTAAATGTCTCAGAATGAAATGCAGTAGTCTTACCATGTTGTAGGCACCATTAAATGTCTCAGAATGAAATGCGATAGTCTTACCATGTTGTAGGAGAACTGCACCCATGGTGTAATCACTAGCATCAGTCTGAATCTCGAATGGTTGTTTCAAGTCTGGTAATGCAAGGATTGGAGCTGAAATTATCTTCTCTTTCAAAGACTCAAAAGCTTTCTTTTTCTTGCCTCCCCATTAGAAATCACACTTCACACTTGTCATTGCATGCATAGGAGCCACTATGGCAGAGAAGTTAGAAATAAACTTCCTCCAATACTGAGCTACACCCAAAAAACTTCTTACCTCTGTAATTGATTTGGGAGTAGGCTAATTCACATTTTCTTCTACCTTATAAGGATCAATTCTCAAAGCACCTCCTCCTACTATATGGCCCAAATAAGCCAAATAAGTCTTTCCAAATTCACACTTTGACATTTTAAGAAACAACTGATTTTTCTTCAAAGTATCAAGTACTTTCTTAACATGCATGACATGCTCTTCTCTAGTCTTGATGAAAATTAAGATGTCAACTAAGTAGATAATAATGAAATCATCAAGAAAAGGATGTAAGAAATCATCCATTACCCGCATGAAAGCTGCAGGTGCATTGCATAAACCAAACGACATAACAAGCCACTCAAAGAGTCCTTGTTTGGTTTTAAATGTTGTCTTCCAAAAGTCACTTTCTGCAATTCTAACTTGATGATAACCACTACGTAAGTCTAACTTAGGGAAATATTTAACATCTTTCAGCTGATCTAACAAATCATCTATCCTTGGGAGTGGGTAATGATTCTTTACCGTTATCTTGTTCAATGCCCTGAAGTCCACACACATGCTCCAAGTTCCATCTTTCTTTGGAATCAACACTATCGGTGACCCACATGGCGAAGTGCTTGGTCTTATGAATCCTTTTTCCAAAAAGTCTTTAATTTGCTTCTTTATTTCAGCATTCTCCATGATAGACATGCAGTACATGCCTATGTTAGGAAGAGGACAATCTTGATGTAACTGGATTTCATGATGAATCTCTCTTTTAGGAGGTAAACTTGTCAGTTCCTGAAACATCTCATGATGTGCATCAACTACATCATATAAATCTGATTTAAGCTTGGAATCACAATTTTCAAATGACTCATGATTCACCTCAACCTTGGGCTTAACCATAAGAAGTACAAAACTCTTATTAGAATTCACTAGCCTTTTTACCTATCCTGCATTTACCATCGCTATATTTTCCTTCTTGTGATGTGCTCTGGCAATGAAATCCTTGCCATCTTTAAAGAGATGATACTTATTTTCATGGCGATGGAAGATTGCTTTCCTATCAAATAAGGACTTCTTAAAACAATTCCTGATATATCAAGTGGCACTACATCAAGTTCAACTGTGTGAATAAAGTGTGTAGTAATCGCGAATCGCAATATGCACTTTCTTGAGACTTGTAAGTTTGCATTCTTGCATATCCATCCAAGTGGATATGGCTTGGGATGTGGAATGGTCTCAAGTTTAAGCTGTTTGACCAAGTCTTCTGATATGATATTTTCTTGTGACCCACTGTCAAACAGTGTGTCAATTTTTGTATGTTTTGAGACTACCCTCACATGGAACAATTCAATTCTTTCTTCCTCATTTGGAGTTTGTACATGAAATTTTGAAGTACTAGTGCTTGGCTTAGTTTCAGTTTCCTTTCCCTTCATACTCTTCAATCCCGTGGCTGCAATTTTTTTTTCGTCTCCTGAATCATCACCTAAGTCTTGTGGTGTAGTTGTAGTAGCTGCAGTTTTCTTCTTTCCTTTTTTTTTGTTAAACTGAGTTCTTTTTTCAGGATGTAGTTTCCAACAGTTTTTCTCTTCATGGCCTTTTCTTGAGAAGTGTTTACATATCACTTTCTCACCCTATTATTTGACAGATGCATTATTTTTTGCTTTTCCCTTAGAGGTTTTATCTTTTTTTTTCCCCTTAAAAGGCTTGTTTCTACCCTCATCAAAAGTGTTTTTTCCTCTAGCCTCTAAATGCATAGCTTGTACACAAACTCCATCTAGACTAGTAGGATTGAACATAAGGATAGTATGTCTAAGGTAGATATGCAAACCACCTATATATTTCAGCAAAGTATCTTGACTTTTTAAGTCTACCCCTAATAAGAGTGCTCTTCTCCTAAACTCTTGGGTGTAGTCTTGTACATTATGTCCCTTAAGATGTCTAAATTTTTGCCAATTCATGATAGAATTTTGTAAATGAGCTAATGGATAAAATCACTTCTTAATTGCAGTAATAAATTCAGCCCATGATAAAGTGATCTTACCATGTTTTTTAATTTTATCCTTGGTCTTGGATTCCCACCATATCAATGCTGCTCCATCCAATTCTCAATGAGGTTAACTATATCTTGGTGTCGTCATCATGAAGGTTCTGTATCCTCAAGTAAACTTCCAAATGTCTTATCCAATTGTCAATTTTCTCTACATTGAATTCACTGTTAAACATAAGTAACTCAAATTTAACATCAAGCTTTAAAAATGGACTTTTACCAGTGGTTTTAGACTTGTGAGATTGATTCACCGAAGTTGAGGATGACGATGTAGAGGAAGAGGATGAAGATGGGGATGGTGGATCACCATTTCCTCCGTGTCCTTTCTTTTACTTGTCATCACTTTTCTTTCCTCCTGAAGAACCCTCTCCTTCTTTCTGGTTTTTAGACCCTTCTCCAACAAGCCTATCATTCCTTTCTTGGTAGAGTATCCTCACCATCTCTGTCATATCCAAGAAAGCCTTTCGGAACACCCGTTCCTCTTCTTTGGGATCCATATCTTCAGGAGCTTCTCCCTCTCTTGAAGACATGCTTGAAGCTGCTTCTATGGCTCTTGGAGGTGGCTCTCTGGCCCTTCTTGGTTGAGGATTACTTTGTGCACTAACCAAGTGTCCTTCACCTCTCTTGAGTTTAAGCCTAGTAAGCATCAAAACTTGCAAACAATCAACTATGTCTTTGCACAAAACAAATGTTGAGTAAAACTCTAGCTCCTAAGACTCAAATCCTTAGCTCTGATACCATCTCATCTGAAAATGAAACTATTTGTATCTGTTGTTCAAAGTATCCATTTTCATTTAATTAAGTGTGCAAAGTGTTTATCATGTCTTGCAATTTAAACAAAGTGTTTTTGGTAACTGTTTCTGAGTTTATGTGTGAGGGAATGTTAATTAAAATTACTGTTTAACATCTTAAATCAGAAATAATAGCAGCAAAACTTCACCATAACAACACAACAACATGATGAGGCAGTTCACCCCTCCTGGGCTACATCTGTCGGGTCCAAGGCTCCCAATGGGCATGTCCTTGCTCTATTAAGTTGCTCAAATTGGTTTTACAGTGAGAAATATGCCTAAACAGGTAGAAAAAACTGTGAAATTGAATTCAGAAGACAGAAATAAGCTAAGAATGGCTTTTATTTCACCTCAAACAGTGAAGTATAGCCCAATGCAGCTCCATTTCCCTCATGGCCCTGATGGATCTCCAAGCTTCCCTAAAGAAAAAATGGCTGAAGAACACCTCCATTAGCTCTGAAAACTATCCCAAACACTCCAAAATGCTCAGAATACCCAAAATTGACCAAAATTTCATCCAAATTCATTCAATACTGGAGAAGTTATGACCTCCACAATTTTCTGCTCAATGTCCCTTGGAAACCCCACCAAATCTGGATGAACTCTAGTTAGGTGCGCTAGAAATGGTGGAAGGCTGAATTTGTCAAAACTGCATGCTAAATTTTGGGTCAACAATAAATTTAACTGCCAATGGTGGCACGTTCACATGATAAAAATCCAGTCGGTTAAGTGCTGGCACCCGCGATCATGGCCCGAAGGTCATATGGGGAAAAGGGCTAGCACTCGGGGCTTAACGTTTTTTACTTCCAATTAAATAGGGCTTAGCCCTTGGTTCTAAATTTGGTCACGGGGCCTTCCACCCTTAGCCCTGAGGGCTTAAATCTGTTTTAACCTCTCATTCAACATTCAACCGATGCCCATAGCAACTGACCCAAAGCCGTTAAGGTCGGGTCAACCTCCGTCCGAGGTATGACCCAAATTTTTCACACCTACATGAATACCTACTATAATTTGACCCATAAACGTTCAGGTCAGGTCGTGCCCTACCTACCCAAAGGCATTCAGTTCAGGTCGACCTCTGCCCAAAGGGTTGGGTCAACCAACCATTTTTCCCACAAATTCCACATGATTTTGAACCTTTGGCCTGGCACCACGTGGTAGCCTCCGAGCAGGCCATGTGGCACCCTATAATAGGCCCAAAAAACTTTAATAAAAAAAATGAAATTTTCCACACAATTTTTTCTGAAAATGACAAATTTTTTTGTTCAAAAGTCTTGTTTTAAAGGTTATTGGGAAACTTCAAACTTCAATATCTTTCACATACGACATCGGATTTGAGTCCCATTCATGGTGCCAGAATCACAACGATGAGGCCTATCTGTTCGTTTAGGTCAAAACCAATTCTAAGCAGTTCCAATTTTGAGCATTTTTTTCCACTTGGACATGATCACCTGATCAAAAGCACTCAAACTATTGTCGCAATCTTTCAAACCAAGAAAAAGTTTTCAAAATGATACAAAACAAGCAATGTAATCTATGCTTGGAGCAATAAGGCAAAGAATCAATCAAAAAATGAAATAACTCTGCAACCAAAGCAATCACTCAAAAAGATCAAGAAAACTAAGTGCAATCCATCCAAGAATGAGACTGACAACAATCAAACCGACTTGATTTTCGAATAGAAGGATCAGTGCACTAGGACACTTAGAAAACCTAAGGCCTCAACTGACACTGATAAGAAAATGGACAAACGACGGAGGAAATCAAGTTGACAATAGTCAAAACAATCCCAAAGGCATAATTACACATAAAAAATGACCCAAAAGCAAGGACAATTGACCAAAAGACTCATTAAGGAGGTCAAACCAAATCCTACAAGGGTTGGTGTGACTGTAAGGCTGTAATCCATGCCATATAGTGGTTGGTGCGACTTCAAAAAGAGAAACTTGCGCCAATTGGCGTGACTGTTCAGAGAAAAACCGCGCCAAGCCAGATAACTATGGGAAAAAGAGGAAAAACAAAAACCTAATGAGCAGAGGTCAATCTTGACACTCTGGAGTTGAACAGAGGATGGAAACGAAGAAAGAAAACCAGAAAAAGAGAGATAAATAAATCAATAATTGAAACTGACCCAGCAAGTTGAAATGACAAACTCACACTGATCCCCAATGGAGTCGCCAATTTGTTAAGTAGGTAAATCCTCTCTACGGACATAGACGATCCCTCTAGCCCTATAGTGGGTCTAGAAACAAAGGGACATGCTAAAGTGTTGCTTCCTAATTATTTAATGAACAAAGGACATGGTAGATCGACCTACCTAGAATCCAATGCTGTCATTGTTGCTGTAGTGGTGGTTGCCTCTCACTCCTGCCTTGGAAAATCACAATCCTTCCGCCATTACGCTTGGATACCTACACATAGAACAAGAAACAAGAACAAAATACGACATAATGGTTTCACTCATAACTACTAGCCAGTCAAAGAGGGCTAAGCATGTTGCATTAAGCATCTAACATAATACAAAATGGGAACCAAACAATAGTCGTGTATATAAATGAACAGAAGGAAGAGTTACAACCAATGCTTTGACGTTGTAGTCTCCTCCAGCGGGGATCAGCCGAAGTGTGTCTCATTTTCTCATCAGGGAATTTGGACGGGATGAAGGCATGGACTCAAGCTCTCTCAGAAGTCATGGAATCAAGCTTCCTCAACATAATTCCTTCTTATTCTATCTTCTCTAGTAATTCAGCTATAATATGTTTAATTCTCCAATTTCAGCTAGCTTGTTCTAAGAGAGATAACTTCTTTTATAAAGGAAAAGGAGAAGGTTAGGATCCCTAAAAAGGTGCGAGGGAGGCCTATCCTTTAGGGAGTTCCCATAAGAGGTGGAAACGATAAACTAAAGGAGGGAGTCTGTGGTTTATCAGTTCAACCACTCCCATTGACTCATCCTCGAGGTGGTTGGAGTGGAATCTCCGCCTCTACTTTTAAAAAACATTCCATAAATAGCTTGGTGCAGGTGGAAAACTAGGACAGAACGCCAGTTGGTGTGGGGCCCAGTGTTAATTTTTCTCTTTGTCACGAGGGCATAACTGACTACCCGCGCCAAGGTAAAAACAAGGGTTTTTGAGTCTCTACTTAAGGAATTGTCAACAGAAGGAATATTCCTCTCATGTAAAGGGACACAATGATGGTATTTGAAAGGCATGACACTACTTATTGATCACGAAAATGACCCTCCAATGGGAAAGATGGGGATTACAAGGACAGTGATAAAATTTTGTGTAACAGATACCCCCTAAAGCATGAGGTCTAAGGGAGAGGGAGGGGTGAAATGATTTATGAGAACGCCTTCGAACCAAACAATGCTATCGGAAAACCTATAATTACAAATACAACTGATATCTCTGATACATGAACATGTGGTATGGGCACAACCATCCATAATAGAGCGTATATAAAAACTAAGATCCAAGGTATGGATGTAGCCATCCAGCAGTAAGGATTTACAAATAGAATTAGGTATGGTTGCAGCCATCCGATCAAAAGAGTCATGCAATAAGTCATGATAATCCACCAAAATTTGTAGCCTGGATTTTATCAGATAAAATCCAGGGTCTTGCGCTCTATATCGACCTGAACAAGTACAAATTAAAGCATGTGAATATATGAGCTAAATTCGAACATGCAATAAAATCACCTAATTACCAGCCAATGATGAAAGCTGTTATGTAATATACCAAAATTAGGATTTTCTACAACAATAAGAATACCTTAAGGTATTCCAAAGTTGGATATCAAACAAATAGAATCATATGATGTGTTAAAAAATAGATAGCCCTCAAATGAGTGAAAAAATAGCAAAAGAAGAATGTCTACACCTTCCCAAGTGGGAAAAATGCAGCAATTAGACCCTAAAAATGTTATTTCTGGAGATATGCATTTTTACTAGGTGAAATAATGCTAGGTTCCCTTAGAATATGATTTTAGGTTCTCACATACAAAAGGGGATCAGAAATAAATACCTTTTGATATGTTAAACAGACCTCCCGACTACCTCACAGCTTAAAAATAGCCAAATCTCATGACTTAAGTTATGCAGAAAAAGACTGAAGCATGTACATAATTATTTTGTAAGGGTTTCTATATTAACATGATAAAATAACATGGATCTAGAACTTTATGGAACAATATGCCAAGAAAATAGAGAGCTTACCTCCTTATTGCATTATTAAGCTAAGCCGACAAGGGTTTCATGAAACACATGTACAAGAAAGAACAGATCTGAATATTCAGCTCAGAAAATGCAGTCTTACTACAAAATTATAGAAATATAACTGAAAAATACAAAAGAGGGATGAGAATCCCTTCCTCTAACTTTCCAGGAGAAGGGTTGGGCCTTTCCCTAGGAAACTAGCTCAAAAACAACGGTCTTAACCCTGTTGCAGAAACTATGCATAAAATGATGTAGTTCCTATAAGGGATTGCATTGTAGGAGATGAGAACGACTTTGGCCTACTACAAATATATGAAACTTGCTAAAAAATCTTCCTAGCTGATTTCTCAAGAGAAGGAAGGCACCCTCTGCTAAGAAACAGACCCAGAAATGGTGTAAGAATCCTCCACTGCAACACCCTGCAACTCAACAATATCCTACTGTAGAAATAATGTTGGGACTAAAGAATGATGCTTGGCCTTGAGCTTGGATGTGGAGAAATACATGACAAGCTCTCCCAAGAGGCCTCTCAAGGGAAGAGGTGGGATTCCCACTTGGGAACACCCAGTGCTGCCTTGCTAAACAGCAAGGGGAAGCCAGTCTAAACAGACAAGATCTAGAGATTGAAATACAAAAGAATGAATAAAAAATGCCTCCATCCTCCCCTTATGTATCAATTGAACCTCTCCTCATTGGGTCCCATCCACATGTGCCAGCAAGCTCATGCAAGTTGTCCTCCACCAAAACTACGTTGTCCATCAAGGTGGTTCAATGTATCTAGACAACTTTGTTGACTTGGTCAAAGGACTGAATCAACATGTCCCCATATCTGTTCACACCCAATGGTGCTCAAATAAGCTACTTATTCTTGCTCCTTTCACATTAGGAGTGTTATTGATCCTTCTAAAGAGGTTAATGGGCCTCCCTGCCCATTTATTCACCTAATTAGTGATGAAACAACTCTAATATTCCATTTAGCTTGAAGGCTAAAAAGTTGGAATATTACAGTCCTCCCCTCCAAAATGTTGCTTGTCCTCAAGCAACTGTATAAGGAGAGAAAAATCCTCCCCTCCTCTTCTTGTGGCCTTCTCATCAAAAAGTCTCCACCACTGCTCAACATGATCTGCTACAAATCTGTCCTCCAATGTTTCCTCCCAAGCATGCAAACCATATGGCTCACATCATAGAATGGTGGAAGATGTACGTGGAAACCTCCCTATTGTCCCATGGCCTCCTTAAGGTATGAGTGATGATGAAAATGGGAAATATTATTCCCAATTAGTGACTCCCACACCCATGTTATCATCCAAATGAAATGTGCCAATCTAGTTAGCTCAAAAAGATCCTCAACCCCCGGTTCATGCAATGTGTTGGGGCTGCATGGAGAGATTGGATCCTCCCAACCAAGTGGTTTCTCTTCCCATTTATGATAATTATGGGGCTGCTGCTGATCTTGGGCTGAAATTTCATGACCTCCAAGAGTGGCCCAAGCTACCCCATCAAATAGACCATGAAGTGCCTCCTCCAAAAACTCAAGTTCTCCAAATGGCTCCTCCCACATGAAGAAGAGAGATGTACTTTGGCAATCATGGGCTACCCATTTCTCCTCCAGGAACATGCATCATGCAAAGTAGGGAGAATAATACCCCCAATGGGCATCTTTAAATCATATCCCACTCTCCAAACAAAGCTTCCCATGAAATCAGCAATACATGGAAGCAAAACCCAATAGAAACAAGTTTTCATATGACAACCAGAAAGTGGATCAAAGTCCCACACAAGGAACCAGCACAATGCATTTATTTCTTGCATCAAATCAAACAAAAACAAGTGCTTTTACAGCCACTTGTTTGTTGCCACAATCATTTTACAAGATATAAACATGGAAGTACAAAAGGGTGTCAATGGTGCACACCAAAATTCATGTGGCTTCCCCCACAAACCACCAATGAGATAGCCAATCTAAATGCTACAAATGGCTTCAAGTACATCATTATACAATATGAAATAAGGAATAATCCTCCTTGGTAAAAAAATATTCTCATAAAAAGACAAGAATTACAAAACATAAGGTGAAATTGTACATTCTCCCTGATGCTCAACTGAAAATGCTCCCTCACTCCCAATGAGTAGGAAGGTGGTTGTGACATCCTCTCTATCACCATCCAGGCTATACATCTCTCCACATGCTAATATATGTCATGTTGGATGCCCTCCCAAGTGAACTCCTCCATCAAATGGCAATATGCATCAAAGTGCATAGAAGAGAAGTCCTCATGTGCTGCATGTAGCAGCTTCTCCTTGAGACTAGAAGATCTAGTCAAGAAGATCCTACCATAGGAGTAGATGACCACATCATCCACCATGTATCTACTATCTCCATCCAGGTCATCAAGAGTCATGCATGCACCAAGATCCTTGAAGTACTCTACCAAGAGCTGAGATCTCCAATAAGGATCAAACCTCCTAAGGGACAGCACTGGTGATCTGGCATGTGAAGCTCTCCTCATGCTGCTACCTACTACCTTGACATCCCCCATGCCAAATTTATCCTCAAATTTCTGCCATGCCCATCATGCGGCTGCTCATGCTAAAAAATAAGTAGTGATATTTCGAATTTGGCCTCCCATGAGAAGTTCTCCTCCAAAAATAATCTCCCAATCTTGGCCAAAGTAAGCATGAGTGGCCTCCATATACTCCCATGTATGGAGGAATCCTTCCTGAAAGGAAATACCCTATGTTTCTCCAAACCCATGGAGCAGCTCCCTTGCACCATGAAGGTGCCATTCTCCATGACTACAACAACCTCTGTCAGCGCTAAACAGATAGTGAGAGTGGGTGGTGTTGAAAATGGGAGAATGTCTCTCTCTTCCTTGAGTCTATCCCAAACTCTCTATGCTGTACTAGACTCCTCAAAATTTTCCACCTCTCTGGAATCCAAGAGTGATGAATCAAATGGAAAGATTCCTCTTACCAATTCCAAGTCTGGTGGCCTCCTCGGTGGAATGCCTCCATGTAGTGTGACATCCATGGCAAGAGAATATTGTTCATATGGTTGGGCAACCTTGCCCTTGCCCTCACAACGCAGACTAGTCTCCCTCCTCCTTGCACTAGCTCTCTGAAATAGATAGGGGTGTGTGCCTCTCATCAAGTGATGATGCCCTTCCTCCCTACCTTATCCTTTCATCAACATCATCTCACAATCATGCTACTCATTGATTTTACTTTGCCTCCCATGTGTGATATCCTGGGGAACTTCTTGCAATGACACAAGAAACCCTCATGCTGGATCATGTGCTCCTCCTTTCTCTACATGAGGCACTAGATATTCTCTAGATGGGACAACGTTGTAACCCCCATCCTTTTCTTCATCTTCACTATGAATAGGAGGTAACTGCTCAATAAGAAGATCCTCCTTTGCTAAAGGAATCTTCATGCCCTCTTGTCCAAGGTTATGAAACAAGGATATTGCCTCCAACAAGGTATCATGCAAGATGTGATCTCCTCCAATAGGTTTCTGAAGTGGTTTTGAGTTTGCAGGTCCCCCCAACTTCTGCAAAAGTTTCATTGGTTTGATTGCCTCATGTTTTGTATCAAATATTTCAACCAATATTTTAGTGAACTTTGCAAAAGAAGAAGTATTAACTTTTTTCAATGAAAATGACTCAAACATCCACCAAGAATAGGCCTTACCTCCAAAGTGCAGCGCTGCAACTCTAATGGCTTCTTCTTCAGAAACTGGGTGCTGCTGCAAGTAAGTACACAACTCCTCCACCCAAGCTTTGGCTGAGCAAGTTGGGGATCCATCAAAGGTAGATAGAGAAAATATATCCATGTCATGCAACTAGCTCCTCTCCACCTTGATCTTGCAGAAATATTTGAAGGTAATATGATCTCTAAACTTCTCAGTTTGAGATTCATACTCTTGTAGAAAATTGCTAAGAGTTCCCTTCTCCGACATTTCCTCTTCTTTCATCCTCTCACAACAACTCTGGGCATTTCACTGCACTGTTCATAATAGGGTGTAGCTGCATGCTCACACCTATTATGTACCAATCTATATTTGGCTCTAGATCCAAACTCCTTAGGAGATTCCATCTCTCCTCTCATCTTCTTAAGATTTTCATTGATACACTGCACAGATTTTGGAAGAAGCTTTGTAAGCCTATCTTCCATTTTCCCTCCAAATAATGGAGTATTCTTTATATTCATCTCTCCTTCTCTAGATAGCTACATGGCTGAGTTCCACAGGTTGAGCCAAGATTGAGGCTCTCATACCACTGTAATATCCTAAAATTGGGATTTTCTACAACAATAAGAATACCTTAAGGTATCCCAAAGTTGGAGATCCAGAAAATAGACTCATATGATGTGTTCAAAAACACATAGCCCTCAAATGAGTGAAACAAAAACAAAAGAAGAATGTCTACACCTTCCCAAGTGGGGAAAATGCAGCAATTAGACCCTGAAAACGTTAAATCTGGAGATATGAATTTTTAATAGGTGAAATAATGCTGGGTTACCTTAGAATATGTTGTTAGGTTCTCACATACAAAAGGGTATCAAAAATAAATCCCTTTTGATATGTTAAATAGACCTCCCAGCTACCTCACACCTTAAAATTAGCCAAATCCCATGACTTAAGTTATGCAGAAAAAGATTGAAGCATGTAATACATTATTTTGTCAGATTTTCTACAATAACATGATAAAATAACATGGATTTGGAACTTTATGGAACAATATGCCAATAAAACAGAGATTTGACCTCCTTATTGCATTATAAAGCTAACCCGGCAAGGGTTTCATGAAACACATGTACAAGAAAGAGCAGATCTGAATATTAAGCTCAGAAAATGCAGTATTACTGCAAAATTATAGAAATATAGCTGAAAATTAAATAATAGGGATGATAATCCCTTCCTATAGCTTTCCAGGAGAAGGGTTGGGCCTTTCCCTAGGAAATTAGCTCAAAAACAAGGGTCTTAACCCTGCTGCAGCAACTCTGCATAAAATGACGCAGTTCATGCAAGGGAATGCACTGTAGGAGATGAGATCCACTTTTGCCTACTGCCAAGATATGAAATGTGCTCAAAAATCTTCCTATTTGATTTCTCAAGTGAAGGAAGGCACCCTCTACTAAGAAACAGACCCAGAAGTGGTGTAAGAATCCTCCACTACAACACCCTACAACTCAGCAATATCCTGCTATAGAAATAACGCTAGGAATAAATAATGATGCTTGGACTTGAGCCTGGATGTGGATAAATACAGGAAAAGCTCTCCCAAGAGGCCTCTCAAGGGAAGAGGTGGGATTCCCACTCGGGAACACCCAGTGCTACCTTGCTAAACAACAAGAGGAAGGCAGTCTAAATAGACAAGATCCATAGATCGAAATACAAAATCATGAATAAAAAAGGCCTCCATCCTCTCCTTATGTATCAATTGAACCTCTCCTCATTGGGTCCCATCCACATGTGCCATCAAGATCATGAAAGTTGTCCTCCACCAAAAATGCACTATCCATCAAGGTGGTTCAATGTATCTAGACAACTTTGTTGACTTGGTCAAAGTTGATTGAATCAACATGTCCCCATCTCTGTTCACACCCAATGGTGCTCAAATAAGCTGCTTATTCTTTCTCCTTTCACATTAGGAGTGTTTTGACCCTTCTAAAGAGGTTAATGGGCCTCCCTGCCCATTTATTCACCTACCTAGTGATGAAACAACTCTAATATTCCATTTAGCTTGAAGGCTAAAAATTTGGAATATTACATGTTAATAGGCACGAGAGAAACCACCAATAATGACAATGGATCTCAAGGTACAACCGGTACAATCCACGAAATGTGAATAATGATCTGGCGTCAAACATCCACAGAATCACTCGATCGAAGGCCAATGATGTGGACCTTACGTCGAATGCAAAAAACTTGCCATTAAGGCATGCAGCCTCCAAGGTACCAGAATAGAGTCTCTAAATCAAATTCCTGGATAATGAGTTGAAGTCGACAGGAAGTGACCTGATCAAAGGTGGGCCGTAATGTTTCCCACATCATCGATACGAGACAGAGGAATATGATGATGAACATGACCAACAGAGAATCAGAGGGAGGTTGAAAATTGCAGAGGCAAACTTCTCTTGAACATATCAGCAGCACGACACTGGATTTGAAAGTATTTGACATCAAAGGATCTGAGGTCATGATGACGTGGAAAAGAAAAGATGAGAGGTCAAAAGAGATTACCCAAACCCATGGAGGCAAAAATGATGAAATGAGATGTCCCCAACCCGACATGAATGCAAACAAGTGCCATGTTTAAAAGCGACATACCGCCAACATAACTAAAACTTGGTTCCATTTTCCCCACCGTTTCTGGTGAGTACCCCAATTATTTTTTAAAATAAGCTTGAAGGGGAGCAGATGCTTATGCTATAATTTTGTCCTTTGGACAAATCCAACCTAGTACATTTTACGAGCCCTAGGAAGGAGGAACTCGAGGAACACCATGGTGAAGAAATCCGACGTCATCAGGTTTTAACGAGTCTAGAAAAGGGAGAACTTGGCATATTTTCATGTTTAGAGAGTTTGAAAAGAAGGTAGAAAAGAAAACTACATCATGACCCTTTTCGTAAATAGTCTCTCAGATCTGAAAAGGTAGAAAACAATACCCAAAAGAACCTCTTAGTCGCGATAGGCTAAGGTATTCCTTTTTTGTAAATAATCTATCCTAGCACAAAAAAGGGGTAAATGTATACTGGGTGGATATCGCCTCGCAGCCATTTAACAAGTTCAAAACAACAGGATTCTCGACAATATTTTCAATTTTAGAGAGTCAAAGAAGAGCTAAAAGATGACTCCAGCATTGAATTTTTCATGTTTTTACCAAGTCCGAAAAAGTATAAAATTTAACTCGTTACTTTATCACTATGGCCTGTAAAACCCATTTTTCGAAAATAATAGAATAAAATAATCAAAAAACATTTCTTAAAACATAATTAGGGTTGTAAAAATCCATAAGATGCCAAAACTGGTAAAAATAATTACTTTTCACTTTTTTACCTCTTATGGAGCAATAGTTACCCATTTTACTATGTAATCTTGCGGCGACGATAGCGGCCAGTCCAGCAGACCAATATCAAATCCGTCAGTTCCAAGTAAGAGTCGAGATCTCTTCCTTAATTTTGAGTCATTTCTTACTACCTGAAACTTCCAATTTTGAATTCTGGGAGAGGAAATTTGAATATTAGAGCATGACGATTGGCACAGGTTTTGGGCACGGAGTCACACCAACTGCCCAGTTTTCTACACTAGGGCGCCCCCATTGGCACGACTGTTTGGGAAACAGTTGTGCCAATGACGCAAACCATTTCTTGTGCAAAATTCCAGTAAAAAACCCAAATCTTTCACAAATTCAAGCTTCAAAAATGGCTAATACTATTCATATGAATGTGTTTACAGGTAGAAAGCGACGAAATGGTGATTGAATGGAAAGAACGAGAACATAGTGAAGACGATGAGCTTGCCGTGGAAAATGAGAGATGCATGGAAGCTCTCTGAGATTGTGGACTAAATAAGTTCTTCTTGACACCATGTCTCCATGCTCAACCGGAGCTGCTACAATATTTTATCAGCATATGGCATGAGGATCAGGAAAATTTCATCCTTCGAGATCAGGGACTTGAGATTGATGTTTCTGACATCTACTTTATCACAGGATTATCGCGGAGGGGAGAAGCATCAATCCTAACCAGTACCTGTCCTTGCATGGAGAGTATGTCCATGGTGATGGACAGGGTATATCTAGGAGCATGGAAGGGAATAGGAAGTGGGAAGGTTTATATCCAAACAATCCTAGACTAAGCACTAAAATTAGTGCTACATACCATCACACAAACAGAGGGAATGAAAGACCTGCACGAAGTAACAAAAACATAGTTGCTTCTTGCTGTAGAATGTTTGACACCGACCATCTACAACTGGGCAGAGGTCGTGACAATAAACATGAAACACCAGCTAACAAAATGCAATAAGGGAAAATTGAAGAAATTTGGTTATGGGTCTATCCTGGTATTGTTCTTCCTAGAATGACTACCAATTTTTTAGCATCAGGAAGTCATAGTCCCAACACCACCAGCTAGAGAACCACGGATGGCTTGATGGGTGGCTTTGATGCCAAGGCTAGGGGGCGGCCAACAAATGTCCTGGAGACCTAAATTTTTTTACTGGCTTTGCCGAACTATTGGTACAGCTATTATTGGTGATCCGGACCTCCCACTCCCGAAGGGAGAGGACTGGGATGAAGATTTGGGTAAGACTCATTTTTAATTTTCATGAGTGTTATGATTTTTTAGTTATCTATGTTCTGACATTATATCCATGTATTTGCAGATGTCAGCCTAGAGAGACTCGTGGGCATGTCTCTGATAGCAAGGCGAATTCCTCGTGATTTTGATCGTCATGGTGAGGGAAGTGAGGAAGAGGAGCTCGTGCGCAACCTAAAGGGGATCACACATGGAGTCTTGAATTATGCACGATTCAACGATGTTCCTTGTGCCTAGCAGAGACATACCTTTGGGGCGCCAAGCCATATTCACCGCTTGCTGAGGCAGCTTGTATGGGTAGTGACATGCTATCATGAGCATCACGTCGATTAGACACCTAGGCTTTATATCTGTATACTTGAGAGACATGGTGTCTCAAGATGTAACAGAAACACACATATTTTTTGAATTTATGATGCACACTAATGCAAACACGCGATATATATATACATCTATTTTCCTACATGGATCTTTTTCATATGATGATGATTTTACAAATTACGCAAATGTCTATCTAATAGAATGTTAGCCACTATATCAGTTAATGCATTCATTCATCTAGGAATATGTTGATATGTGATAAAATCAAAATGTCTTTCCAACAAATGAATACATCAATAAAATCTCAGAATGTACGGGTTTTTGAGAGAATAATGACCATTGAGTTGTTGAACAACAAGCTGTGAATCTAGATTTACAAGCAATGCGCGTATGTCGAGATTGATTTCCTCAGTTAATAGTTCAAGGACATCACTATATTGAAAGACATTGCTTGTAGTTTGCCCTCGGCAAATACCTTGCAGTTCTATCAACTCACCAGCAGGATCATAGATTACCCAGGCTGTTGAAGACAAGTTCATGTTACTGCGGGAAGAACCATCCACAAAATGGACATAAGCGGCAATAGACATCCGCACAAACAAGAAAGACCCAAATAAGAAGGAAAATTCTCACAAAGCACACCAAATAAAAACATGTACAATAATGAAAAAAACACCTATGTACATAAATCATGCATGAATGACTCACGCATAATACTTTTTGAGATACAACCCATTTCTGGGTTGTTCCAAAGGATGACCTTCATAATCAATGAGATCATAGGCCCCATTCTACAATACACGTTTAACAATGTGAGGCCCATGCCACATGGGTTGAAATTTACCTGCCCCCGACTTTTCTTGAGCTTGGTCATACAGGAGGACAAGATATCCTTCAATGAAAGAACGAGGGGAAACTGATTAGTCAAAATGAGCTTTGACCCACTTTTTCTATGCTTTAATAACCAAAGCAGCAAAGTGGCAGGTTTCATCTAACCTTTTGACATAAAGGAGATGCTCTTCTTCTGGTGAAGTGTTATGCAGTAATTCAATAGCCAACTTGAGCGAAGGTATTTCACATTCAATTGGAAGAGTAGCTTCCAGACCATAAACCAACTAAAAAGGGGTGAATCCGGTTTCACTCTTAACTGAGGTTCGGTATGCCCAAAGAGCTAAAAATAATGTGAGATGCCAATTGGATTTATGGATCCCAATCATACGTTGAAGCATGGTAAGAAGAACCTTGTTCATGGCTTCAACCTGGCCATTGGCCTGAGGATAGTACAACATTGAGTTGTCGTGATGCAGACCCAACTTAGAAGTCAACTGGGCCACCATGTAATTCCGAAAATGGGAACCATGATCAGTAACGATGGCTTGAGGGACACCAAACCTAGTAATAATGTGATTGAATATGAATTTAGCAGCTTTCGTACCGTCAGCGGTAAGTGTAGGCATTACTTCGGTCCATTTAGTGAAGTAGTCCACGACTACGATAATATAAGCATGCCCCCCGGCCGAGTTAGATTTACATGTCATAAAATCAATGCCCCACTGCGCAAAGGGACCAATGGTAATGACAAGATGAAGAGGTGCAGGCGGTGCACGCATCTTGCATTGATAAACCTGGCAATCATGACATTTACGAACTGTGACAATGTAGTATTTGAAGATAGAAGGCCATAAATAACCCGCACGAAGAATCTTTTGTGCGGTGGCATAACCAGACATGTGACTACCATAGGTGCCATTGTGACAATCATTGAGGACTCTGTAAGCTTCCTTGAGGGTCAAACATCGACAGAGAATGGAATCCACTCCGACACGATAGAGGGTATCCCCGACTATATGATAAGGTTGCGACTGATGATGGATGCGTCGGTGGGCATCCTTCGTAAACTCAGATCTAAAAGTATAAGTCTGTAGATAAACGATTATATCACCATACCACGGATCAAGGGTGCTACTTAGGAAAAGCATACCATTTGGAATGTATTCCTCAGAACGAGATGGAGGAGAGTCTGAAGGGAGGTAACAAATCAAATCAACAAAGACTAGTGACTTCTTTGACTTGGAAGCAATAAATTCCATATCGAACCCTTGGAGGATGACAACCCACTTTGAGTATTTTCCCCGCAGCAATTTTCGAGACAATATATAGGTCATGGGGTTGCAATCAGAAATCATAGTCACTATGTTAGCTCCCCGTAATTTGCTAGATTGATTGAGATACAAATGGACGGGGGTAACATCAAACCAAGCTTTGGAATCCAAGGACCTAGCCTTCCTGGATTCAGAAAGGGATCTCTCTATTAGGTTCAAAGATGTCAACTTGTTTTCTGATTAGGGTTGATTTTAGGCTAGTTATGAAATATTGGGTTTTTTAATGTTCCAAATTTTGCAATAAAGTATTTGGAACATTAATCTTGCTTTTATTTTAATAAAATAAATAATCTGGGTGAGGGGACCCATGTAGCATCTAAATAAACACTCCTAAGGTGCAAAAATTCACTTAAGTGGCTAAGATAGCAACCCAAGTGTGAAAAGGGGCCAAAATCAAGTGAGCTAAACCATGGTTGACTAAAGTCAACAACGTACCCAAGAGGGGAAGCTTGCACAAGAAGATTGTGTAGTTAGAGTGGAGGGAAATTTGAAATGGGAGAAACCCTAATGTGGGTGGGGTCCATGGAAAGGAAGCATTCCTTGTATAAAATATGAAGGAGAGCCATAGTTGGGGTTTCATCTGAGGAGTTAGAATTCGAAGTTGAAGCTGCCTTCAAATGAAGGATCTTGTGTTGCTTAGCACAAGAGGGATTCCTATTTAGGAATTCCCTTCTCTTCCATGGGAGGCCATGGAGATATTGTTCTTCATATTCCTCACATCATGGCTTGAGTCCAAAGCATCCATTGGTAGCTACTACGTTATTCTTGCAGCAAGAGAATGCTGGAGTTGCTGGTGTTGCAGTGAGGGTTCTTCATCATCTCATTTCTAGAGCTTGTTTTGTAGAGGAGGAGCCATATCTTTCTCTAGGAGATCAGCAAAGGAAACCCTAGACCTGATATTGCATATTTTGGCATTGGGCCATATGTTTTCTCTCATGCCCAACACAGTCCTTTTCACCTATAGCGTTATTTTCAGAGGTGGCTTGCACAGAGGGTTCAGTTTGTGCACTAGAGAGTGCATTCTTCAGTAAAGGGATCAGCCCGTTACTTTGGATATCATTGGAGGAGGTGTCATTTTCTATTGCAGCATCTACTTCCTTCTCCTTTTTTGTATTATATTTGAGTTGCAGCAGCTACACTGCAACTCCGACATTTTCCTACTTTATGTATTTTAGCCAATCCCTTGGAGGATTGTGATTGTATTGTTTTCTAGGGTTGATATCTTACTCCCCTATCTTTATTTGAGCTCATAATGTCATATCATCGTGTATATCTCAGTATGTAGTCATTTTCCCTTAGAGACTATGCAGTTATAGAGTTCCTGGATTGTGTAGCAGTGTACTGTCTTATTTTCTGTACATATTCCCTTAAGGTTGATTTAAGCTCACCTTGAGAGGTATTTTCCTCAAGGAATTTGTATTCTTGTTGCTGCTACAACTTATATATCAGATTTTCACTCTTCTTACACTTCATCAGACATTATTTCACTGCTGTTACATATTGAAGTTTTCATGCTGCTGGATATTCTCTCATTATGCATTATTTCGGTACACCTGTTGGTGGGAGATCTGAATAACCCCCTTAGGGTTATTTATTTGGGCTTATATTCTGCAGGGAGTTTTCACCAAGTCTATTCCAAGGCATCCCATCATTGGATTGCCTTATTTTCACATTGGCTTCCTTATACAGCGTCCTCATAGGTAGCTGTTGCAGAAATTCCTTGAAGGGAATTATTAGCTTTTGACAAATTCTATTGGCAGAGTCTGCTATTGGGCTAGGTAGCCTCTGGATCTCATCCTTCCTTGTGAAGGTGACATATCCAGTAAATGCCCCAGCAGTCAATCTCTGAAATAGTTTAGTGTTGATTGTTAATACTCTCGGAGTGGAAAATAGGAATATCTCCAAATATTCCTGGCATTGCAGAAAATCCATCATTTGGGATATTACAGGTTTGTTGATTGTTTTTGGTTGGGTATGATGCTTAGATAGACTAGATAGAAACAAGGAAAAATTCAATTCATTGGGAAATTGAGTCTAACAAGGTCATGATAGGTTCATAAATGGAACAGGGAGTCTTGTAGGGAAAATCTAGCTTGGTTGGTATTTCCTAAGGGATTTAGAAGAAAGAGTAGTTAAGAATTCTCTATCATATACTTAAACTAAGGGATTTAGAAGAATCATAAGCATAGAGAAGAAATCAAAGGCAGAGGAAACCCTAAACTCTTTGATTCAGACTTAAATCAGATAATTATCCAATACAAACATTTAAATGAAATACAGAAAGGCAAGAAACTTATTCAACTTTCATGGATTTCATTATCAAGAACAGAAAACATTAAAGATGCATAAATAACTACAATAATAGAAGGAGAGAAACTTTGAACATCTAAGATTATAACTATGAAGGTTCTTTTAAATAATTAGCTAAGAAAATGCAAAGAGCATGACTGAAACAAACTTCTTTGACAAACCTAGGTAATGGTGCTTTAAAGAGATGACTCCAAGAACATAGTTTTTAGTGGCAAAAAATATGCAGGGCTAGCCATAAATCATGCTTGATACCAACTAATCTAAACCATGCAAGAAATAGAAAAGCTCAAGAAATCCTTAGAGAGAAAAAGATGAATTCTCTAACATATCCTAGCAGAAGAAAACATTAAGGCAGTGAAGAACAAACAGACCTAAGGTGCCATCAGAAAGCATGTCTTAGTCTAAATTATTTGTCCTACTGCAACAGAGAAAGATGGAAACATAATGAAAAACTAGAAAACATGAACAAAAGAGAAACACATCACCATCAACTAGGCTTATGGATCCTGCAAACAGTCCTCCTCTATCAACAAACAAATCAGGGCATGCATGAGCTCCAAGACATCAAATTCTTTTCAAAACTCCAAGAGACTATGTATTACTTGAGAATAAGTCATCAAAATCCAACCAAATATATAAGAGCCTCATGCTCTATTTATGGAGCAAATGAGGAGGTGGAAACCATTAGAGGCTTCTAGAAACCCTTATTCTACCATAAATGTCATTTATGTGCTTAATGACCATGCAAGGCCCAAGACACATAATAGATAAGCTAATAAATGAAAAACATAAAAACATAACTCCTCAATCAAATTTGGAGTAATTTGTCCAAGAAAATATTAAAAAAAAATCCTTTGCCATCAATCTGTCTGTTTTGTTGACTTTTTGGCAAAAGGCAGTCTCTGTGCATAGTGCCTTTTCAGCAGAAAATAGGGTCTGTTGCAGCTGAGTTTTGGATCTCTTCCCGGCATCGGTTTTGGCCCCGTGATGGCTCGCTAGAAAGCTTGATGAGTCTAATTTCCATACTTGATTTGTGTTGAATTAATTCCATTTACCTACTCAAAAATAAAATATACCAACATTTCTCTGTGTGCAGCACCTGGTTTGAAAAGGAGGCAGAAAGGTCAAATTTGAGGTGTTTTTTGACCTTTTGAGGGGGAAAAACTGCTCCAAGTGACCTGAAATTTCATGGGTAGACTGTTGGTGATGTGAAAAACCAAAAAATTTAAACTTGGTGAGTTTAAGATCCACCAATTTTGTGCGTAGTTCCTAGGGTGTTGCACTCCTAGGGGTCAAAATTTTGAAAAAAACAAAATGTTTCCTGATTTGCCTCAAATTTGGTGGAGAGACCCCTCAAGGGGTTTTAGATACCTGCTGAGAAGAATCAACCAAGATCCCAATTATTTCATGTAATTTGGTTCTTTTTAGGTCTTCCAGCTCTATGAGGGCCTGCTTTAGCTTGGCATTAGCAAGCATGCTTTTCCTTGCATAATGTTTGACCATTTTCTTCTGTAGGGCAAGGCCCCTCTTCACCTCTTTGAAATGTTTATGCTCCTATTTATAATAGTATATGATCCTTTGTGCCCTCTCAAAATCCTTTTCTCATTCTCGAAGTTGTGCATCTTTTTCTAAGAGGAGCAACATAGTACTCATCTCTTGGTCTTCATTTTCAGTGTCTAGATCAATGAAAAGAGGCCCTTGAGAAGTATTCTTGATCCTTTTGCTCCTTCTTACTTGTACCTTCTGATCAATATTTTCCATATTTTCCTTGCCCTTGTCCAATGTTTTAGCAACTTGATAGGAGATGGCCCTTTGCCTTTTAGACGCAACAAACACATCTCTCCTCCCTCTATGGTATGTGTATGTGAGAGGGGTAAGAATCACAATTTTGAATGTGGTTTTGTCACCACTTTGATCCTTCAATTGAACATATTCTACACTTGCCTCACTTTGATTTACTTTGTCATTTATAGGATGATTAGTGTCAAGATAGTCATGACAGCTGTCATGACTATCATGACTCTTTCCTTGACTGTCTTGTGCACTTTACTGACTATCCTCTTCATCTTGCTGCTCTTCTTCATCACTTGGTTCACTATTTTCAGCTATATTTTCCTCTTCAACAACATACTCATCTTTGTGGCTACCTTCACTAATTTCATCTTTGCCATCATTTCTTTCTTCATGGCTACTTCCCTATTCTTCATTGTTTTCTTTATTCTCATCATCTTCTTCTTCACTTCTTTCTTCTTGGCCATCATTATCTATCTCAATTTCTTCCTGACTGCTACCATCTATTTGTTCTTCACTAGGGCTACTGTCAGCCTCTTCACTTGGTATATTAGGAGAAGAAACAGGAGGTGAAATTCTTTGTGGAGAAGGCACATGGAGAGATGATGGAGGAGTGGAGGTAGATGTTGTGAAGTGGAAGGTAAATTTTGCTGAATGAAGGCTCGAGGGTTTGTAAACACATCATGTGAGATGAAGGTTTCCCAAGATATTCCTTGCTGCTCTAGATGATATAAGACAATCATTTTGATCAAGGAGTGGTGAAAAAGGCTCGGCATTTGGTGGTCATAACTTTTCTTCTTGACAACTGAGGCCATTTTATCAATGCTTCGGAAAAGGTAGTAAGGTAGGTTCATCATTTTGACCTTGTTGAAGTGCATCAGTAACCTTATATGATATGAGTAGATCCTGGAGTATCTCCCCTCACATGTGAAAAACCTGATAATATGCCTCATCAGTGTAGCATACCTTTCTAGCAAGTGGGATAAAGGGAAAATAAGCTCACAATTTTGTTGATAGTTGGGTTTCAGGTAAGGCTCATAATAACTCAACCCCAACTTCTTTTGTTTGAACCATACTTCACCAATGTCTTGTATACCTGTTGCTTTGGAAATAATTTCAAATGAGAGCTCAAATTTCACCCCTGGTAGGTTAAGTTGGTGATTCTGTAAGCTAAAGACAAATAATCTAGTCAAGTCTGAATGGCTGCTGACTTGCCTGACCTTTTCAAAAATTTATAGCACCCAACATCCTAAGAGCATGAAAGTATCATAGGAGAGGAAGTAATTTGAATGGTGTCTAGGGGCTCAAACCTAATTTCCTTTCCTCCATGGTGTTTAGGCTTGGTGGGCCTTTGGCTCTCATCACTGCTGGTGTTATTTTCTCCCTCTGACATGGTGACTGGTCCAAGAAAAACAACAGCAGGACCTTTGGACTTTATTTGAGGGATTTTGGGCAAATAGGTGATTTAGTGCTCTAGGGCAAACTCTTGCAAATGAGGGCTAAGGTGAATTTTTTAAGGAACGCACTTAGCGTTTGGAGGTTGGTTTAAAATTACCCAGTCCTCTTTTTGCACCTATAACAAATTTTCTTTGCAAACCATAACCCAAAAAGACTCAAAAACTGATTTTAATGTAGCCCAGGGTTTGTTCCAATATTTCCTGTAGATGTCTTCCTTGCTTTTTTTTTTAGAAAAAGGAAAGTTTGGGAGGAGGAAAGAAGATTTCACCAACCTTATGCTTTGATTACAGGAGGTTTGGAGGTGAAAATTTGAGTTCTTGACCTATTTAGATAAATTTTTGAGAGAATTCGTCTGTGCGTAGCGCCTGTGCGCAGCGCTAGACTAGTCAGGTTTTCGGAGCGCAGCGCTAGGCAGAGATGGGCATTTTTCGGGCACCTTTGGAATTTGCTGAGCCTGTGTGTAGAGCCAACCCAGGTGCATACCACTGGGCTCTGGGTGCGTAGTGCGGTGTTACATAACACTACCTGTCCCACTCTTGTGCGTAGTGCCGAAGGCCAAGTACATAGTGCCGGCCTCGGTGCATAGCGCCAGTGAAAATCTCCCAAATTTGAATGAAAACTCTGAAAACTCCTCCAACGGCTTTCTTCACTTTGGAAATGGCAAGTGATGTGGGGGAAAGACTTAAGAGACCCTTTATAGTCCTTTTGAAAAAGTAAATTAAAAATAAAAACCCACTTTTACAAAGTTAGTGTCTCCCTACTTTCTTTAATGTGCCTTTGACTGATATTTTGCTGTGAAGAAACACTTTTGACAATTTTTGTAAAATATTACTTATGTCTCTTTCATATTTTGTAGAATAATATTTTGACAAGAAGGCCTTTGTTGGGAGTTTACTGCTGAGATGTAAACCAGGGGTATACTTTCTTCTTAGGCCATTTTGACAACAATTTATGTCCAACTTTTTGATCTTCTTTTAAAACCTCTGCTTTTACCCTTTGGTGAGATTAGCCCCTTTAAACTGATACTCTTTGCCATTTCTCCTTTTAGTGTAGGTGAAACATTGTTGTTTTTAAAAACCCTAGAGAGGTAGCTTGAAACTCTCTGGTATCCATCTGCTATGATGAAGGAGGTTTCATCATCATTTCTTAGTCATTTTGTCATTTTTCCAAATTCCTAGGTTTTTAGGGCTGCTTAGAAAAATATAAACAGTTTTATTTTCTAATTTCTTAGAAACCTATCAAAACTCATTTATCATTTCTAAAAATTCTTCAATTTGTGCTTTGATGGAGTTAGGTGACCTCTGCCCTTGCAACCCTTAGCATTAATTCCTTTTTTGGCCAAAAACATTTGCTAACCCTAATCTTTCTAAAACATATGCTTGCTGCTGTCTCTTTTTCACTGATGATCTTCATATGATGATTTTTTCCTATTTTACCTTACCTCATAGCTGATATGATGGCCCTTTTAGTCTTTCTGGAAGGAAAGTGAGCAAAGGGCAGCTGTCCCTTTACTAGATTCATGATTTAGACCAAAGGCCTTCCTTGAAGGATCTCTTCATAATTTTAAGACAAATTTACTTGTCCCTTTCCTTCTCTGAAATCAGTCTCCTTGTAGGTAAAAATAGAGACTTGAAGGATACCAAATCCACCCTAAGACTCATAAAACCCTAGGTGTCCTAGTGGAGGCTCTCTGGGATTTGGATTTTAGACTGAAACCTAGAACTTGCGCTCTATCAAGTGTGAGACAGAGTTTATGATAGACTATTGTATTGAAGATTCAAAAAAAAAATCCAATGTACTTGATTTATCTAAAGAGCCTACAGAGATAGTTTTGAGATCATAAATGCTTGAGGAATTTGGGAGACATAAGAGAGTTGATTGGTTGGTGACATTAGGTAGCAGTGGAGGGGTTGGGAAACACAAGAAAAATGGGCTTGAGGCCAAAGGTGACTAGACATGGTGAAAATGAATAGCATGAGCCCATGATGGGTCTTTTGGGAGTAGCAGGCTAACCTTGACATGAAAGGATGATAAACTAGTGAAAATTTATCCTAAGGATAATGAAGGCAGTGAGATTTCTAGAACTCACAATGTTCATGAACTTTGTTTCTAGAAATCTAGGATAAGTATTTTTAGTCATCCATGAGAAGCAAAAAATTACTGATGATTAACAGTAGCTCCACTTGGGGAGGGCAGCTCCTTTTCAGGAGGTGTCCAGAACTTCAAATCTCTAGCTTTATGGTGACTAGTGCCTCATCCATTGGGTAGATTTTTACCTCTTTTCATTTTTTGATGCTTGATTGAAGTTGTGATCTTAGTAATCTGAAAAAAGAATGATTAACAACAACATCATCTCTACCTACCCAACCTGCTTGCCTAACATTTTTTTCTTCCTTGGGTGTTTTTGAACTCGTAAACCCTTGACACAAAATCAAACTATCTAATTGTACCCTTATCTCTTCCAAGAGTTTAGATTGGGCCAATGAAATATTTGTGTTTTCTACCTAGTCTACTCATTTGTCAATATTAAGCTATTTGACAAAATTTATTCTCTATCCTACTAACATGAAATTGAAAGCATGGCAAATCAGGATTAGGCAATCTGACTTATAATGAGTTGTGGCATAAGCACAGACTACACACAAGTGCTATTTTTGTACAAAGAAAACTTAGGAAACATAAGGGCAATATATGTCTTTTGTTAAGCATCCCTATTTTCCTCTTTGGTTCAGATTTGAGCATGTGGAACCAACATCTTTCATTCCTAATCTATACCTATTGATAAATCAAGATTAGATGTTTTGACAATTTCTTCCTTTCACTAACCTATCAGCAAATAAATTGAAAACATGTTCAGCCATGATTAGGCTAGATGACTGAACAAGAACTCTCTTTTAACAACAAGTAGTGGAATTTAGACTTGCACACTTTTAGCATTACTATTTTTGGGTATGAGGTTGTACCTTTCTTTCTAAAACCTACCTTTTTTTCCTTTTTAATTTTTTTTTAGGGGTTTCGTCCTTTCTATTTCTTAATCAATTTATTTTATGTACAATGATTGCTATATGAAAAGTTCAGGAATCTTGACAAAAGTAGTGTTTGAGCATCCTTCCATTGATAGGAACTCCAAACATTTCAGCTCCATCAAGCTCTTGCAGAAAGAAAGCATTGTTATCCCTAACTGAATGAATGATGTAAGGGCCTTTCCATAAATTTTAAAACTTTCCATGTTTTCCCTTGTCTTCCATTCTTCAATCCCATTTCAGAACTGTCTCCAATTTGGAAATCATTTTCCTTGGTTCTCCTATCAAAAAAATTCTTGATGTTGTCTTGTATTGCTTGTGGTCTTTTGTAAACTTCCTCCCTTGACTGCTGCAAATGAATGGTTTGGTTCAGTCTTCTTTTTATGTCATTTTCTTCTGATTGTACCTCTTGTAGGAGCTTCATGAATGGAACTACCAAAGAGGTGGGGAAAACTACATCCATACCATATACTACTCGATAGGGAGACATACCAATTGATTTCTTGGTGGTTAGTCTATCAGCCCATAGTGCATGCACTAGTTTGCCATGCCATGCCCTTTGATTTTTTCTAGGATCTTTTTGATGATGTTCACCAAGCTCTTGTTAGAGAACTCAACTAGTCCATTTCCTTGTGGGTAATAGGCAGTGGAGTGGCCTAGTATGATATGATATTTGTAACAAAATTCTACCATTTTCTTAGATGTAAAGGTAGCAACATTGTCAGTGATGATCTTTCTAGGGAAACCAAACCTGGACAAGATGTTGATTTCAAGGAATTTGATACTAATGGAATCAGTGGCATTCCTAGAAGGGATGGCCTCTATCCATTTGGTGAAGTAATCAGTGGTAGTGAGGATCCACTTATGTTGGGAAGGTGAGGTAGGATGGATATCTCCTATGAAGTTCAATCCCCACTGTTGGAAAGGAGCTTCAACACTGATGGGATGCAAGGGCAAAGGTAGAAGTTTTCTTTTACCATCAAATATTTGGCACTTATGGCAAGTCATGAATATTTTGTGAGTATCGGGAAAAAGGGTAGGCCAATAGTAACCAGCTCCAAGGATCTTGTTGGCTATAGTCTTCCAATAAAGGTGACCTCCACATTCTCCCTCATGTAATTCATGCATGATTTTTTATGCATCATCTTCAAGAAAACATTTAAGTAGAAAACCAACAAAACTCTTCCATCACAACACTCCATCTAAAATGGAGAATTTTAAAGATTTTTTTTTAAGAATCTAGCTTTAGTCTTTGAGAGAGAAGGAGGAGCATTGAGATAAAGAAGTACGTAAATGATATCAGCATACCAAGATGAATTTAAAAACATTTCTTCAATGTATGGAACTGTAAATTCTTCTTTCTCCTCTAACACATCAACCATATTCATGTCTAAAGCCTAGAAATTTGATTTAGCCATAAGTTTTGCAAGTCTTTATCCTTTAATAAATTTGGTGGGTTTGATTTCGAAATCATATCCTAAGATAGTAGTAATCCACTTGCCCCTTTTACCATCAAGGTCTTTATTAAGTATGTCTTTGACAACTGTGTGTGGGACAAAAGCTATAACATGTGAATGCAAAATATAAACTCTAAAATATTTCAAAGCTTTGATTAAGGCAAAGGCTTTCTTTTCCATGATGTTATACTTTAGAGGAGCATCCCTCAAGGCCTTGCTAAAGAAATCTATGGGTTTTTCTTGCCCCATGATGTTCTTTTGCAATAATACTGCTACCATGGTATGTTCAGATGCAAATGAGAAGATGTAAAAATCCTTGGCGAAGTCAGGACTGATTAAGACTGGTGTTTGTGTGAGTGCTTGTTTTACTAGCTCAAAAAATTGTTTTGCTTCCATATTCCACTTCACTCCTAATTCCTTTTTCAACATGTTTGTGATATTCCTTAGGAGTTCAGCAAGGTTGGGGATGAATATTTTTAGGAAGTTAATCTTTCCAATGAAATATTGCAGCTCTTTAATGTTTCTGGGATGGCTGATTTGTAAGATGCCTTCTATCCTTTTGGGATCTATTTTGATTCCTTCTTCAGAGATGATGTGGCCTAAGATTTTTCCTTCTTGAGGCCAAACAAAGTTTTCTTAGGATTCAGAGATAGGCCATACTTTCTACACTTTTCAAAAAAATTTCTCAAGTGGACAAAGTGTTATTCATCAGTATTAGAGTAGACAGTGATGTCATCAAGGTATATGACTATGAAGTAACCTATGTCTTTTGAAAAAGCTATGTCCATTTCCCTTTGGAAAGTGGCCCCTGCATTCATTAAACCGAATGGAATTTTAACATACACGAATGTACCCCAAGGTGTAGTGAAAGCAGTTTTGAGTTGGTCACCTGGAAAGACCAGAACTTGGTTTTAACTTGAGAAGCCATCTAGTAATGAGATGCTTTGTGAGCCAACTAATTTTTGGAGTATGTGATCCATTTTAGGCAAGGATTAATTTTCCTTTAAGGAGGCCTTTTCCAAATTTTTGAAGTCAATGCAAAGTCTAATTTCCCCGGTATTCTTCCTAACTAACACAAGGTTGGACACTCGTTCTGAGTATCTGATAGGAACTATGATCTTGGCATTGTACATCTTTTTTATTTCTTTCTCAACTGAAGGTAACAAGACGGGGTTAATCCTTCTAAATTTTTGTTTGAATGGTTTCTGATTTTCCTTGAGAGGAATTTTGTGTTGAATGATTTTAGTGTCATAGGATTTCAAGTCTTCATACACCCAAGTGAATACATATTTAAATTTTTTAAAAAGCTCATTGTATTTCTATTTTGTGCGAGGAGGGAGAGTTTTGGACAACTTGACTATTTTGTGCTCTTCCATCCCTCCAATGTTACATTCTTCTACATTTGTTTCAGTGGATTCTATGGGTTTTTAGCTACATCATTAAAATCAAACAACTCTTCTAATGGTGTAAGGCCTCTTGGCAAGGTGTCATCTTTACATTGCAAAACCTCAAGTTCTCTTTGATCTCATTTATCAAATATTTCTGCAACACAAGGATTTTGAATGTGGTTCATATCATCATTAAAGGACAACTCTATTTTGGGAGTTTCATTTTCAGCAAAATTATTTCTTTCAAATCTTAAACTCCGTTTTGTGCTTGCAAATTCATTTCTGGATTGTAGAAAATCATCTATTTGCTCATCATTGTCAAAAAATTGCCAATGGTTCAAGTTGTCCAACACAATAGGCCTATTTTTTACTTTGATGGGGTATTGTTTATTTTCATAGGGTAAAGATAAATTGTTGGCAGCAAAATCAAGCTCATTGGCAACGCAGTTTTGGGCCCTAGGGCTGAAAGTGAGCTCATACTTATCAAAGGTTTTGAGAAGATCTAGGGCAACATTCCTATACTCTCTCAGTCTAGGGTTCTTGGCTGAATATTCTCCCTTTATTTTTCTGATGATCAGTTCTAAATCTCCTTGAACCAAGATTTTCTTAGCTTTGAGGTCTTTAAGTAAGTGTAAACCAATAATGAGAGCCTCATATTCTACAATGTTATTGGTGCATTGGAAATATAGCCTATATGAATGACCTTTATTTTTGTTGTGGATCCAAACCCCAGATCCTGAGCCAACCTCACCATAAGAGCCATCAAAGCTCATATGCCAAAGGGTGTCAATTTTAGATTTGTCATTGTTTTATACTTCGGGGCTGCTAGAGTTTTGGGTGTCATTTTCTTGATTAGAGGGATGGTTTGGTTGTTCCAGGGGGCTTAGTTCTCCATCACTGTCATTCACTTATTCATTTATATCATTTTCACTGTACAAGATGAATGATTCAAGGTTTGAGTGAATGGAATAAACCGGTGTGTTATTTGGCCTATCTATGCTACTCACCATATATTCATGTGGGATTCCCAGTACAACCTCCTTGTTTGACTGAAGAATAGGATGGTGGCATAGGTCATGTCCATTTGAAGGCTACCCTGGAGTTTGACCCCCCATGATCTAGATAAAGTCATGCCATACTTTGGGGGGATGTCAACAGCAACTATGTCCATGACTAGACTTTTAGCAGGGATTTGTGCCAGATTGACACATAGATCCTTGATTAGGCCTAGACACTTAACCCTAATTGAATCAAAAGAGTACAAGTATTTGTAAGGCTTTGTGATTTCTAGGCCTAATCTCTCCATCACCACCTTTGGCATGAGGTTGTGTGAGGCACCCGAGTCTAGCATAGCATTATGCAGAATTTTGTCATGTATGTTCAGACTGACATAGAAAGGAGGGACAACTCCTTCTTGATATTTTCCCTCCACTTCAGGGCAAAACAACAGCTCTGGTTTATCATAAGTTAAGTTTAAAGTTTCAATATCATTCCCTATGTTTAACACTTTGAAAATTTGGGATCTATATACCTCTTATGCTACCAATTCAGTGAGAGGCATGGTTATCTTGATTTTGGAAATCTCTACTTCAAAGCTGAAAGGCAGAGGTGTCTTTATTGCATTTAAATCAGTTTTATCAACCATAAACATTTCTACATTTTTGATTTGCTGATTCTGATTTGATGGTTTGGAAAACAATGTTTTTTCAGGGCCACTAGTTGAAGTACTAGGGCAGATTGAATCATTACTAGGTTGACTGTTTTTTAGTTTGTTTAGATCAGCTTTATTAGCCATAGAATTTGTGTTTTCTGCTGTATTTTTAGGAATATGTTGGGGGGTTTTCCTAACAGCAGTGTTTGACTGATTTGTTTTAGGAACACCTTGATTCTTTCTGCTCCTAAGGCCATATTGCCTATGGACTTCCATTATGGAATTCTCAAATCCTAGTTTATAGTCTTCAGAATCTTCATAGGATTTTTCATTTGGTTTTGAAGAGAACATCCTTTGTTCTTATTCGGTAAGAAAAGTATTATCCTCATCATCAAAACCTATGACATTTACATGGTCTTCTTCCAACTTCTCTGACACTCCCTCCTCTTCATCTACATAGTTGTCTTGGAAAGGGGGTCTAATTTGTTGGTCATTTTCTCTTTATCTGATTTGAGGGGGTTTTCTTCTAAAATTCTGATTCCTATTCCTATTTTTAGGATTTATTTGGTTTTCCCTAGGAGGTATTCTCTTATTCAAAAAACTAATTTTTTCCATCATTCTCTCCATTGTCCTAACTAGGGAGTCAATTTTGGTGTCAGAAGAGGAGGTTGAAGGTATTGTTTCATCTTTATATGTCACTCTCTTTTCTGATCTCATCCTAGTTCTTTTCTCAATTAAATTGGCCTATACACTCACAGCCCCCTTTTGCATGTCTTCTAGAGTTAGGTGATCTCTCTCCCTTAATTGATAGGCCATGTCAGCATCAAAGCCTTCAGAATATTTTACTAAGGCTAAGCCTTGGGAAGGCTTCATGTGGGGTGGGAGGGCATTGTAAACACTTCCCCCCAGATTCCTTTTAAGATTGTTATACTCGGAAAGAATTTGAAGGGGGTTTTCTTGATTTCCCACTTGTTTACTGTAATGTTCCCACTTATCCTTAGCTAAGAGGAACATTCAATTTTGTTTTAGTTTCTGTTTCATGAATAAATGAATAAAGGACATGTAAAACTCCTAAAAAGTATGAATAAATCAATGCCCATGTGAACAAAGACAAATCAGGGCCATGTAAATAATCACTTGCAGGTGTGAAAGAGGTTTGAGCTAAAGACAGGGTCAACCTTGACCAAATCAACAGCGTTGTCTAGGTTCATTGCATCTCCAAAAGGGACAACGCAGTTCTAGAAGGAAGCCTCTCATGTGAAAATGGCTAACTCATCAAGGTGGTTTAGGGTTTGCAAAAGCTTTCTCATCTTATAAAAGGAAAAGGAGGGCAGCAAGAGAAGGTTGTTGATTGATCATATTTCTGAGTATTTATCTGCTTAGACAAATTCCATTCTCTGCTGTTTAGTAGAGGATTGTATTTGGAATTCCTATGCAAGGATTTCACCTCTTCCTTTGAGGATTCTTGGAGGATTTTTTGCTGAATTGAACCACTATCAAGCTTGAGGCCAAGCTCTACTTTCATTAACAGCACTGATCCATTGAGGGTTTTGCTGCTTCTACAAGCTGGAGCAAGTGGGAGTCTAGATCTGCAGAGATCTAGTGTATTTTTGAGAGCCTCTTCTCATGGAGTGGGTCCTTTGACCTCCTGTAAGAGTGAATCATTTATTTGTACTTCATATCTCCAATTTTACACTAGTTTTCTATGTCATTTGAGCTACAGCGTTGTTCCCATGAGTAGACTATTATTTTTGTATGAGGGTTTTCATGGTGTCTTGCTCATAGTTTAGATCAGATATCTCTAGTGTTGGGCTTTGCCTTCCACTTGGTGATCCATGGATTAGCTTGCTGATCTATGTTATGTTTAGATCTGATCCATTGTAATGAAATGTTATATTCAGAAATTTACTACAGAAATTTCCAGATCTGCAACTTGTTTCTCAGATCTACTCTTATTCATGCATGCTTTTGTCAAAATTCCAAGTGGATCTTGAAGAGAAGACTATATAGCTTCCATATCTGAAATGGATCTGATGTTTTGTACACAGATATTTCCTAGATCTAAGTTGTAACTTCCAACTGCTGAAGCTCCTTAAAAATAACGTTGTTGATCCATTTCTACAAATGTACATGTGTTATAGCTCTCTTTTTTGAAGATTCTTGCTGCATTGTCTCATGCATTCTACTGTAGAGTGAAAGAGCTTAATCCTAATGCTGATTTATTGATGTATTACTGTGTTGATGGGAAAATATGTCCGGCCAATAGTAGGGGATCTCCTCGGTAAAAAGTCCCAATTAGACCTTGAACTGTTTGGAATAGGGATCCCGTCAGGGGTGTGGGTCCAGCTACCGCTGATTTCTCCTTTCTTTGGGTCTCGCTTAAACTCTATAAAACATTGGATACACACCTAATAAAATGATACAAGACATATGATTGATGCATTAAATGTACATATAACACTATGAGTAGCAAGAGGAAATAATAAAACATGAAGACCGAAGGAATTGTTGTTAATAACACTTCATTAGGGTCATGCTTGTAAACTGTTCTAACCACAAAAGAAACAATTCCTCATGGCAATAACACCCTTCACTTCCTAAAATTTTTAAATGATAACACAAATGCTAATAAACAAAGCCATCAGTGTTTGTTAAGAAAGTGAAATGAACTCAACCACCATTAACATACTCAGCAAACTATTATGCAATTGTGATATGAATTAAAGATACAGTTCCCTTAATATAAGATGTTCAGAAACTGAAAACACAATACTCAATCACTACTACATTTGGCAGAAATTCTGACACTTTTGACCAAATGTCGGAAATTTCCCCAAATTTTTTCCATCCCACCCGAAACCATCGCTATATCGACATTTATAGAAAAGTGTCGCAATACCGACACTTAGAAAATTTTCGCAATTGCGAAATTTGGAGGAAGACGTCGCAATTGTGACACTATGGCCCAAAGCGTCACTATTGCGACGACTGCCTCCAAATGTCGCAAGTGCGACACAATGTCTAAGTGTCTCAATTACGACATTTGAAGGTCTTCATCGCAATAGAGACGCCTTTTCCACCGTCGGTATAACGACACTTATATGCGCACTAAATAAAAATATGAAACTTATATGCGCGCTATATAAAAATGATTTTATTGTTTTGTATCCATCGCAATAGCTACATTAACGTCTGATATCACACGCACATTCGCCCTCCACTCTTGCTGAACAACATTCGCCCTCATAATTCACCCTCAGCTCTTGCAGAACAACATTCGCCCTCAGCTCTTGCAAAATGGTAAGTTCTTACTGCAGGCCCTTCCTCCTATAGTAGGGTTGACTCTATTTGGGTTTTTTGGCCAATTCCATTGGATTTTGTTAGGCTGTAGGGTTCTCTCTAGATGTCAAGAATCAAGATTCAATACCCTCTATTATCTTCATCACCCAATACAAGATTTAAAATTTTCCCAAAGAAACGCTTATTAATTTCGCAGCCATTATTTCTCCCTGCTTTAAAAACCCTACATTTAAATGAAAACAAGCATTGCATTTCAACTACAAAAATATATTAATGTTCAAATGTACATGTGTGCTACATTAACATCTGATATCACGCGCGCATTCGCCCTCCGCTCTTGTAGAACAACATTCACCCTCAGCATTCGCCCTCAGCTCTTGCAGAACAACATTCGCCCTCAGCATTTTCCCTGAGCTCTTGCAGAACAACATTCACCCTCAGCATTCGCCCTGAGCTCTTGCAGAACAACATTCGTCCTACATTCACCCTCAGCTCTTGCAAAATGGTAAATTCTTACTGCAGGCCCTTCCTCCTATAGTAGGGTTGACTCTATTTTGGTTATTTTGGTCAATTCCATTAGATTGTGTTAGGCTGTAGGGTTCTCTCTAGATGTCAAGAATCAAGATTCAATACCCTCTATTATCTTCATCACCCAATAAAAGATTTAAATTTTCCCAAAGAAATGCTTATTAATTTGGCAGCTATTATTTCTCCCTGCTTTAAAAATCCTACATTTAAATGAAAACAAGCATTGCATTTCAACTACAAAAATCTGTTAGTGTTCAAATGTACATGTGTGCATCACTTGTGTGGGGTATTCCTTTTCCACTTTCACATTATCCAAGAATGTGTGTAGTATAGTTCATATTTTTTGTGATTTAGATTATCTTGAAAAAGGAAAGGTAAATTATTTCCCATGGAAAAATAAGGTTTTCCCTTTTTACTACTAGAAATGGTACAACAAATTTCCATTTCTACCTGAAACTCCTATGAAATAGGAACCAAATAAAAGCCATGTCCTCAATGGACATCATTTGGCTTTGAAAATGGCCATTGCACCATGTTGTTTTTTATATTACCTCACGATAGTTTCTTAGGTAATTTCTTGTTTCTTGAGATGAAAAACAACCAAAGAAATTGTGAAGATACTTTCAAGAAATAAATGACCATTTCTCAATCATATCTCAACTATTTTTTATTTTATTTAGTGGTTGCTTACTTTGAGAGAAATTTGACACTTTTATAAGGAATATAACATAAAAACACAAAATGGGAAGGAATTGATGAGGTAGATGACCTTTAGTTGTTGTCAATTAAGAATTGATAATGCACGATGCATGTTCTGTACTACAAAATAGATTCCTTCCTGGAGTTAGGACACAGAGTATTGAATCAAAGTTGTAGTTTCTAACTTCTTGTATTGGTTCATCAATCTTGAAATTCAGACATTGCATGTCTTCATTGCTTCATGTTTGAATAATTTGCATCATATCGTACAATAGGAAATTAGGAATTATGATTATTATTATTTTATGGATCTGTTAAGTTACTTTTAAGTTTGCATGGTTTAGTGTGAAATTATTCTAGTGTGCCCCTAGGCCCAGGTGAAGGAATGCCAAGGACTAAGAACCCTAGTTTTTAAATGGTATTGTTTCTTATACCCAAAAACCCCTCAACATCACTTCTTATTAGTTCTTAACAATAGTGTTGTAAACAATTCGAGAATTGATATAGCAAAATATCGCACTTCTCAAGATAAAGTCCTAAAGCTAAAGTGTGATACCATGTGTAATTCAATAGCCCCATTGTCACCTCACCAACCTCTTTTCACTTCGAGCTAGCTCTCCTCCAACTCAAGGGGGGTTCTCCCTAGTAGATGTTAGGGATCTAATGGCCCAACCAAACCAAGTCAAGAGCCCCCTAACTCTCCATGTTTACTACTATCAATCAAAATATTGAACAATAGGGTCAGACATGCATCCTGAAGATAAAATTGCCAGGGTATTTTTGGGTAATTTCAAAGGGAAAGTCCCCAAACACATATAATAAAGGAATTATAACATGATTTCAAACATTAAATATCAACAAAATCGTTTAAAGGATATTGAAAGGAAAAAGGTGATGGAAGATAGAAAGTGCCTTACTTAAATACTCTAAGGATTTTTCAATAGTTGCTCCAAAAGCTTCACTTCAAGGCCCTTCAAGATCGTCTCCAACAATGCTATACCATTAGCTTCAACAATGTTGCTCCAAAAATGTCCTCAAGGTCTTCACAACAAGTTTACTAGAAGTTGCTCCAAAAATATATTCAATAAGGTCTTCATTGTCAACTTGTCTCTTGTTTGGGTGCCTTAATGTGCAATGACATGTTTCCAGGACTGAATTCAATGCAAGGCATATTTGAAACTCTAACTCTGTCATCCGGTGTCTTATTAGAAATTATTTTAGTTTTCATTTTGTGTTTTCAAGTTACATATTGTTTTCAAGTTTTTACATTTATAATTTTATTGCAATGTGGCAGAATGATCAGAGCAGTGCAGGAACAAGCCCGAGACGGGATGATCGCAGAAAGAGGCCAGCGGAAGAACATGTAAAGTGCCAGCATTGCTCTATCTTCATGTATTTTAGTTCTTTACATAATTGAAATAATATTAATTTTGTTCAAATATGCAGACACCTAGCCATGGTACGCCTAATGATTCCCTCTTTGAGGAAGAGCTTTCTTCATCCCTATCTCCAGTGTTCTTGTTGCGAAAAAAGGCACGAGATGTAAGGTCAGAATTTAATACTTTGATAGACGCGCCTCAAACACCTGAAACAGAAGAGAGGATAAAAAAACTTATGAGCCAGCTAGAAACATATCAGGTAATAATAGAAAGTCAAAAGGATATTTTTTTGTTCTGCATGAGATGAACTGTGATAGTTTGATTTTTAATTTTTACATTGTCTAAACTAACAAAAAGTTCTTTTGTATGTAACGTTATCCGACACTTGCTGAACCCGGTGTTGGTGGTAGTGGGACACAAGGGCAAGAGATTGCCCAACAACCCTCTCGTACACCTTCTACTCCTTTAGGTGCCAGCCAAGAAACACACCCCCGCCCTGCGTACACCTGGGCCCAACCGCCGAACGTGTCAAAAACACAGGCCGGGAGTATGGCCAACTACCATTATTGTGTTCCCTGGAGCTACACGTGTCAGCTCCACAGGGACCATTAATGGCACGTTGTTGGTGAACGATGAAGGTGTCCCTATAAAGCATGTACAACTCCCAGGTAAATTTTAATATTTTAACTATTTCATGTACTTTATCTAAAACATAATTAATGACAATATCTTCTTCTTTTTTTCTGTGTAGGAAACAATGAGTTCTACAGGTATCTGGAGAGCCATGAGTTGGTAATTTTTGGCCCAAACATATGCACAGGGTGGAATTCCCAGAGTTCCAACCTGAAAAATGAACTTCTAGATTATATAGAAGCCCTTTTTGGGGTCAGCACATTTGACAGAACAGCGGTGGCTCGGGTAGCTGGCAAATATTTGAAATATACCAAGGACACCTATAGGACGCAATTTCAATTTAACCCTAGATATGAGCGTCATCTCATAGTTTCAGAGAGTGAGTGAAGAGCACTCATCCATGACGGAAAAGAGAAAAGGGCAAAGAAAGAAGGAAAAATGCCAACTGGACCCGCAAGGTAAATTACAACTTTAATTCAATAGCTTTAATTTTCTCTATGTCTAAAATAAAAGTGTGCTACGTCATATCTTACTTTAATCTTTTGATGCTAGGTTTCCTGACACCTCAAAGGCATCCAAAGCTAGGATTAAAAAAAAGGGCCATCAAAAGCTAGGCCAGGGCGGCTACTTGAAATTGGCTGCAAGAATTGTAATTAAGTAGCTAAACATCTTATAATTAATTGTATCACCTTCCAACGTTTTTGTAATCCTATCAAATATGATTAAAAATACACAATAATATGTAATGTAGGGTGATGACTTCGGAACAGAAACTACAGAGGAAGATAAAAATATCGCTTTCCATTTCGGCTATCAAGCCATAGTTGAACGTCGCATAAGCTTGGGGCAGGTCCCAAGATCCAGAATGCCTGATAAGGTAAAACATTAACCTTTCAATACGTTTGTTTTCATCCATAAATTTAATGTCTAACAACTTTATTTAAATCAGGGGAGCAACACTACCAATGACGCAAATAACCCAGTTTTAGAGCCAAATGTAGATGATCCTCACGTGCAACCTGATCATTGTAGTAGGGACCAGGACGACAATGCTACTATCAGTGAGGGCCGTGATGATAATTAATTTCCACTTATAATTTTTTATAATTATACCTTGATGGTTGTCCTTATAATTTTTTTTTTTAAATGACAGAGAATGTTTCCCTTGAAGATCTTACCACCAGAGAGGAAGACAGGGCAACAGTCCCAACGGCGACAACTGGTGCACCAGGTAAATAATCTCATTGCAATTTTTTTTATTAATATTACCGAACTAGTTCAATGATATTTAAAAACTGACAATTAAAATTTAATATTATCTGTTTTTGTAGGAGATGCCCAGTCACTGGATGAGACCAGACATCGTGACTACGCAACTAGGTCAGCGGCGACAACTGGTGCACCAGGTAAATAATCTCATTGCAATTTTTTTTTTATTAATATTACCGAACTAGTTCAATGATATTTAAAAACTGACAATTAAAATTTAATATTATCTGTTTTTTTAGGCGATGCCCCGTCACTGGATGAGACCAGACATCGTGACTACGCAACTAGGTTAGCGGCGACAACTGGTGCACCAGGTAAATAATCTCATTGCAATTTTTTTTTATTAATATTACCAAACTAGTTCAATTATATTTAAAAACTGACAATTAAAATTTAATATTATCTGTTTTTGTAGGCGATGCCCCGTCACTGGATGAGACCAGACTTCGTGACTATGCAACTAGGTCAGCGGCGACAACTGGTGCACTAGGTAAATAATCTCATTGCAATTTTTTTTATTAATATTACCAAACTAGTTTAATGATATTTAAAAACTGACAATTAAAATTTAATATTATCTGTTTTTGTAGGCGATGCCCCGTCACTGGATGAGACCAAACATCGTGACTACGCAACTAGGTCAGCGACGACAACTGGTGCACCATGTAAATAATCTCATTGCAATTTTTTATATTAATATTACCGAACTAGTTCAATGATATTTAAAAACTGACAATTAAAATTTAATATTATCTAATTTTGTAGGCGATGCCCCATCACTGGATGAGACCAGACATCGTGACTACGCAACTAGGTCAGCGGCGACAACTGGTGCACCAGGTAAATAATCTCATTGCATTTTTTTTTATTAATATTACCGAACTAGTTCAATGATATTTAAAAACTGACAATTAAAATTTAATATTATCTGTTTTTGTAGGCGATGCCCCGTCACTGGATGAGCCCAGACATCGTGAATACGCAACTAGGTTGGCAGTGCGGGTTGAAAGGCACGAAATAGGAGCAGAGCACGATGATATTGATGATGTAATTAGGAGCTTTAAAATAGGAAGAAGAAAAAGAAAATTTGACAATGTAAAATATTGTATTATTATAAGACAAACGTTACCATACTTGGAACGTTTTTTGCGTTATATAAAAAACTCATTTATCATACTATTTTTATGTCAAGCATTAATTTCAATGTTTCCTTGCGTACTTTTGTTGAATTGTTTTTTTATTAGTTATTGAATATTTTTTTTTATGCTCATGAAAGTAAAAAATGAAATATAGATTGGGTATTGGGGAATTGAGAGTGATGTGAGGGGGGGGGGGGAGGGGCTATAAGAGCTTCCACCTTCACGTGGTTGGCCCTGTTTAGTAGAGAATAATTTATTGGAGCGATTTAATCTTGGAGCAAACTTCCCTCGATCCAGTGTAGCAACAAAAAAGTCACTATTGACTTAGTTGCTACTCTTTCAGATCGTGGGAGGCTTGTTCCAAGTTCATGCGACTCCAATAAATTGTTCTTGAAACAAAGAGGAGCTTATTCAGGTATGTTTTGACATTTTCAACATATGTTCTATCATTATCATAAGAATGCATCTTAGAGTAAAAAATACTACATCAATTACTTGTATTTATTGTATAGATAATGATGGATTTTGATTGACTTGGCAGTGCAGGTACAAATCCTCTTGCATCATGAGCAATACAACTTGTCAACAGGGTCATGTCCAGGATATTTTTTCTTGTGCGCTTGACCAGGTTCGTAATGTCACATTTTGTAAGTTCCTTTACAGTTCATAATTCAATATTAAGCTTGTTCACGATTATTATCTAGGTTTTTTGTATGTGTTTTTTCATCTATTTGATTGTAAGCAACTATGCATGTTTCCTGTTGTTCACTATGATTTCTCCCATTACCACTCCCAAGATGAATCCAACTTTATTGTTACATAGGTTACTTTATTGTTACTATGATTTCTCCATTTACGATTTCATAGGTTACATCATGTAAAGTTGTCAATCTCAGGTTGGTGATGAGCTTTAGTTCTCCAGATTTGGGGCTTTTCTGATATTTTCTCCCTCATGTCATTCTTGCATCACCTCTTTGTTTGAGCATGCAAATTGTCTACCACTTGTACCAATTGGCACATGTCAATCCCTGAGTGGTGCCACATTTCACCTATTTTCAGTGAGAGTTTAGGGTTTCTCTAACATAGCTTCAGAAATCCGATTCAGTGCCTGCTTGAATATTGTCACATAATACTCATGGTTTGGATTGATGAGCATGTTCTGAATGGTTGGTTGATTCATAACAACCACCCATATAGTCATCTTGAGATATTTCAGAAGGTTTCTCGGGTTTCCTTTTTCACCGTTTCTAGTGGGTGGGATGGTGTGGGGTGATCCATCAATACTGGTGCTCTTGTAGTAGAGAATTTGTTTTTGGGGATATAAAGGAGCATTTGATCTAGATATCCCATTGGATGCATTCATAGATGGGCACGAGAGGTCAAAAATTTAAATTAAAAATATGCAACCTCTAGCATGGCAACCTGAAGGCCGCGAGAGACACTGGTTAAAGATTGTTTTGTGCTGGCCTTAATATAGTCGTGATTTATTTCTATTATCTTAATGCAAATATATAGTCCGGTCTCATTAAAATGAGGATTGTGGTTGTATTACTCTTTGGTTGTTTCTCTCTTAATGCTCCAGAAGTTGCCAAAATTTGTGATAGTTGTTTAGTTTGCCTGTTACAACTTAAAAGTGGTTTTTAGCAATGGGAGTCATGTTTTTTAAGGTTCATACTAATATGAAGATCTTGTAATTCTATATTCAGCATAAGAGAAGATGGCCTCTGCTTTGGGAGGTATGACAACAATTGCCACATCTACCTCATTGGGTAACAATGGAAAGGGGAAGAAGTTGGGTGCAATGTTTGATAATTATGGCAAACAATTGTCTTCTCTTTCAGTTTTTTCACCCATTTCCTTTAATCGCTCAAGCAGAAGAGGGACTCTGAGATTACACGACAGAGAGAAGTTATTTAATACAAGAGCTATGGAAAAGGAGTTGTACTTAAAAAAGGATGGCTCAGTGACAAAAAAATTGCAGGTCAGAGAAAAAATTATGTTTAAAGGAAGGTCACCTGCACATGAAACTTCACTGCGGTGGATCTTTCCTTGTCCACTTATATTCGATTTTAATGTGTTATTTTAATTTTTCATGGAGGGTTTTTTTGGCATATGGTCTGGCATTCAATTGCACACTTACTAAAAGCATTGTCAATTTGTCTTGCAGGCGGTGTGAACAAACTTGCTAATCTTGTTGGAGTCACCCTTGGGGCGAAGGGAAAAATGTTGTCTTGGAGAGCAAACATGGTTCTTCGAAAATAGTTAATGATGGTGTGACAGTAGCTAAGGAGTTAATTTGTAGATGTGTGCTCTGGTTTTCTTTTTAACGTTGTATTAGTTCCCCCTCTTAAATGTCTTAGATTTGGTAGGCATAATTTGAAAAATCAAAGGTGAAAGGAAACATATTTGTTACCCAATGGTCTACTTGGCCTATGGACTAGCCACATTAGAGTAATGCATAAATATTTTCACAACAATAAAAGGAAAGGGTTATGGCTGAGTCAAATTTTATTGTTATTGACGGTGTAATGAAATGTATCTCAATGCTATGGTTTTGGCCTTTTTATTGGTTGAATTAGAGGACCCAGTTGAAAATATTGGGGCCAAGTAGGTTGGTTTTCCTTTTTGTTGATGGTTTGGTGTATCTAATTGAATTAGTTGCCTAAGGTATTTTTGGTTGCAAACTCCTTTTCATTTTTCATACAGTATTGGCCTTGTGGAATACATTTGATTGTGTGCTCTTGTTAGATCTACAACATTTGTAGTTGTTTAGTCTTATGGCCGAGGTGCACTTTTATTATGGAAATAGTTGATGCAATATTGCCATTTAATCCTTACTGCTGGGTAGCATGTTGAAAAGTTTCTTGTGAAACATTTGGTATTCAAAATGATACTTGATCCTATACAGCATCATGCACTTGACTTCAAAATTGATATTCAAAGTGTGCTAGACAATTCTTGCAAAATTTCAAATATTTATGTTGTTTTCAACCATTATCTTTTTCATGTATTGGATGCTAAAAATCTGAAAAAGACTTTGGTATGAAACCAACTGGTGAATAATTTCCAGCAAAAAAACCACTTCCAAGACATGATTTAGAAGTAGAACATATGTACTTATGAAGCATAGAAAGATATCCTTGATGCATTGTCAATGTTTGGCTAGGGTTATTTTGGAGAAAATAACTCCTTATTCCTAGAATAGTGATCTTCAATACAAGTAAATGCCAGAGAAGAGAGATCATCGTGTGACGCAACAAAACTGAAATTGGACCCCTAAGGAGAGCTGGTGTGTCTACAATCGCTCTGTCAACATTTTCCCTTGGTTTACCCCATTCTTTTCCTCCAGCTTGAGTCTTAATTGACTTCTTCTTTCTTCGGGTTTATTTATCAAATTCGTAGAATTTGATAAATAAATACTATCCACAATGGTTGGACTTTAATTTATATTCCCGACTTTATATTATCTCTAAGCCTTATAACCAATGTTTAACTTTCAACACTTTGTATTTATACTCCACGTTTCTTTTTAAATAAATAACTTGTAATGAACTTTCGGCTCTATATTTCACCACCCGGCCTTACAACAATCACGCTCCAGACTTATGCTAATTATCCGCCAATCGTTTAATTAAACAATTTCATTATACTCCGGCCCCACCTATATATATCAATAACCAATCAAACACTCGTATCGTACCTAGCTATCCTCCACACACCTAGTTAACCTCCGGGCAAGTTCAACGTGCGACCACCGTCCGATGGCCCTTCTCCAAATCAACGACTCTTGGCAATTTCGCTCGGCTTCCAACGTCGGGCTTTAACGTGCGATGGCGCGGGTTAAACGGTGGTTTTCTGGGGGTCACTTCGCCACGTGTCGCATTCCCTATGGAATCGCTCGGGAATAGGAAATACTGCCTACTCCGCAAAAGCAGTGCGATATGGGCAACCCGCTTTTGTGATTCTGCTCGTGGTTTTGGTACAGGGCTTGACCACGGGTGCAAGTCTGGTTCCGCTATCCTTTTTTTTGTTAACTCATGTCCAATCCTCGGGTCAGGTTCCGAAAGCACAACAATCTTGTCTCTTTATTAAGCGGGATTTGTATATTTGAACAATGTTCATGACCCTGGTTCTCTACACAAACCTCGCCTTCGGGTGGGGTGAGTTCACAGGGTTATCCAACAATTTACAGAAATTCAAAGACAGAAGAATGGAATTATCAGTACCCAATCGCCTCACAGTTAAACAATTTTTCACAATTAGCAGTTCGAGATAATTCAATGGCAACTAAGCTTGGAAATCATTTAACTGGAAACAATTGTTCACACACAGAGGTTTATTGCAGAAATCCCCTCTCTACTCTCCTCTTCCCTCTCTACTTTTATTCATCCAAGGAATTACAATTTATATACATAACATATGGCTCTTCGGTTCCTCTGAGAGGATCGTTCTAGAAATAAAAAGGTCTAATTATAATAATTCAACTAACTGAAACTATTCGACTCCTACAACTTTAACTAGTCTAAGTAATACAGTCAGCTGAGGTATTGACACCTAGCTGTTACAACTCAAATGTTTTCGAACCCTCCTAGCCACAACATGTGGAAAAAACCTCCTACATTGCTGGCTAGTGCCTAATTCCCCTGCATCATCGTGTGACATAAACCTATTAACAAAAGTGAACAGGGAATGATTATTAATTATGGCATACTAAGTTGTTAGTGATTTTGACTATTTGTCTTTAACATGTAAAAATGTTAAATTCCAAACTTACATCATCATGGTTTGGCATCATGAGCTTGACTAATTTTCCACCATGCTCATAATTTCATTATTGTATTCATATCTATAAACAACGTTTCAAATAATAATAAAAAAGTTCTATAAGAAAAATCCAGACCTCCATGCTGCTGCTCCTTGTGAGACAAAGTCAAAATTGCATTACACAATCTGACACATAAGAATCTCCTATATCCCTGTGGTATGTATCCAAATTCTTATAATAGTGTCTTCAAGACTTATGTTGACATTGCCAATGAGATATTTAAGCAATGAAAGATGGAGCCTTCTTCATTGTTGTATATGTAACAGTCTTTTATTAATATAAAGATTGATGATTTTGTCTTTCTGAAAATGAAATGTAAAAATAATTTATTGTGGTCAATTGAAATTTTTTTTTTAAAGCTTTTCATTATGGAAGGGTGACATAGATATATGCCCTTCTAATTGAAATTCAGACCTGCCCTTAAAATTTTATCACTGTGTGGGACCTTAACAAACAATAAAACTATTCCGCCACGCGTTATATAAAACATATAACAAAACCTTTGTCAAAACTTCAAACAAACCCTTTAGCCGTGGGTATTTCATCATGAATTGATAATTTTACCATGTACCTTCTTCTAGAGGAATATTCTTCCACTTGATTAGGTACTTGTTGAAGCCCCAAAAATTGGGTCTACAACAAAGGGGATACCCACCCGGTCCGGACCTTGGTTAGCAGCTCCTTTTCCGTTTGGTGTAGTGGGTCCGACTGGGGATAATGGGACCAGTTTCCCAATATGTGTGTGTGTGTGTTTGAGAATTGATATTTCTTATCTAAAATTCCTAAGTAAAATGCTTTTATTCTATTCCTAATCTAATCATATGCAAAGTATATTCTAAGAAATATCTAACTCTAAACTAACCCGGGATGTGAATCTTTCTATTTATGCGATCTAAAATGATTTCAGATAACAATCGATAATAAATATCATTCAATTATTATGAGAAAAGAATTCAATAAAGATAAACCATTTCATATAAAAATTTAGATGAAACAGTTGTGAAAAAAATATCGCATAATAAGCTATTCATACATCAAGCACAAATAAATAGCTATCACCGTACAAAAATGCCAAATGATAACTCAAGTATTCAAACATCAATATATAAATAACTGAACATAAGTATCACTTTTAACATAGAAACATAAACAGTTAAGAGATAAAAATACCATTTATAACTGGTTCTACTCATGAGCTAGAAGCAATAATGATTTATCTCTTTCTAATCCAACATCTACTAAGAGTACAGAAATGCAACATCAGTAGCAGATATTAGACAGATATCAATAAATTTTGTTCCATTCATTCATCAAAACCTCCTCGGAGGGTGCAGAAGTGCATGTTCTGAGGATAAGTTTTTGACAAATTTCAGGACCCTTCTCTAAATGCATGAGAAGGGTTTAAATACTACTAACTAAATCTAAAAATAGTTTATTACAAAAATTTAGGATTCGGTTTAAATGACCGTCCTTTTTCTAGGCAAAAATAAAGTAAAACTAAAACTAAATCTAAAATTGTAAACTATTAACTAAATACTTATGAATTTGATCTCTGAATTTGCAAGCATCCAACATTGTCTTGAGAAGAGGTGGTTGGCCGACTTCAGATTTCAACTGCCCTGAAAAGACAGAATCGGCAAGTGTAGGTGCGATCTTCTCAGCAGAATTAATAATGCAATTAAGAGTGCTGCATTGACTATGTGGTTTTACTAGATATGTCCAATAAGAATCCTAATTTAATGTTGTCAATCCTTGAATTGATTTTTCTTTTTCTTCCGCCTTTTGTTTCCACTCTGTTTGCAATTGCTGTGCTTGTGGAAAATATCCCGGAATAGTTTCTGAAATCAAATTAGCCTTGTGCAAATTCTCATTTACACAATCAGTAATATTTCCTGCTGCTGTAGCTGACTCCTCTGCCGCTTTTTCTGCCTCTCTGATCTGTGCATCCCAATTATTGAAAAGTATTTCTTTATGACTGTCGTTGATAATTGGTGCTCCAGCTTTTTTTCCTTCCTCTGTATTTTTCCATGCCAAATAATTAGTAACTCTTTCATTAGTTAAATCATAATCATGTCGTAATTCTATGACATGATTAGTGATTTTATCACTTTGCTGACAAAAAGAGTTCCATTGCGAGATTTTCCAGCATAATATATCTTGTTGTTGCAGCAGTTGATTTTTTAAAGAAATAGATTTTGAAATAAACTCTGGAAGTTTGGGGTCATCTTTGTGCTCTTCTCAGATAATCTATATTTTTTTCTCTTTATCGGCCAAACTTTTTTGATATCCAATTTGCATCTCTTGAAGCTCTTACTGTAAATTTTCAAGTTTTATCTGTGCTTCACTGTTAGCATGGGATTGTTGCAATTGCTGTTGCAAAACTTGTATCTGATCTTCTTTTTCATTTAATAATAGTCGTACCTCATATGCTTTGTCAATAGTTGCGGAGGCATAAACCCTTGTAATCTGAGATAACTTGGTAAGATTCTCAGTAGGATCCATTGTAGGATCTTTCCATAAGACATCTAATTGTTCTGCATTAGTAGAGATTGCGCTCTCTAACTTTCTCTTTTTCCTTTGCTTCCTGATTACTGCTTTATACTGCAGCCTGTAGAATACATCCAGAGGAGGAATGTCTTCTATATTAAGTATAATTTTAGAAGAGGGAGTGATAGGTATATGCTCTGTGTTTGTTACATTGCCGCTTATTCCTGTGCTTAAAACTTTTGTTGTCTGTACATGGGTTTGCGTATTCTGTCCTTCAACATTAAGCAATTCATTAAACGTTTCCCATTCTTTATCTAATTGAGTGCTGGTGGATGGTTGCTGTACAGTGAGAGGTGGAAGATTCAACTATGGAGTGGTTGAAGTCTATAGTTGTGAAAGCTCTTTTGATTGAGTTATATCTTTTACTGAGCCTTCATCATTATCAGTCTTTTTAGAACATTCAGAAGTTTCTTTGTCAGACTTCGACTTAGACTTTTCTGTATCTGAGCTGCCACTAAGACTGACACTAGGAGTTGGTTCCCTTACGGGTTCCAAGCGTAAATTTTCCAAATGGATAGTGGTCAATCTTCTTTCTCTGTAGATTTTAAATTCTTGAAATACTTCTAGGGAAAACTGTGTTTGAGCTAAATGAAAAATTTCTTTAAATGAAAAATTTTCTTGAAACATATCATCAAAAGGATCTTCTTCTCCAGAAAATACTCTCACCTTAACTGCAGTGGTGAAATCTTTGACAACATCATATGGATCAAATAGCCTTCTCGAAAACTTGAACAGTTGTAAGCATGTAATATTGCTTACCTCTTTGAATGCATGACCAACATAAAACAATGAAAATGCTCCACAGGCTATGGGAAATTGTGGCCAGATGGCCTTATTCTTATCCTTTAATTCCTTTGTCAAACCTCCTTCACCACAGGTTTGGTATGCAATTTCCCGAGCTATAAGTTTATCTGGAACATACAAGGGTAAAACGTGGGGAGAAGCAGAACTTCCAAAAACCCTTACATAAGTAAACAAATCTTCTCCAAACCACCGTGCGACAAGGAGAATGTCGACTTCTGCTTCTGGGGAAAACATTGGAGCATCCTTATTATACAACACTCTATACAGAGGCAACATTATGCCATGGAAAATTTTATAAAAATGAGGAATGAATTTTGACTCCCACAATTCTTTGTGATAAACATGGATGGGCAGGGGATCCTGAATTGTCCATTGCCAACCCATTAAAGGGAACTTAGAAACAAAGCAGATTGAATCCATAACATAAGAAGATAGATAAAAAGGAGGATAAATCCTCTAATAAACAGTCCGTTTAGACCGGTAATTGAAAATAGCGGTGGCTAAATTATCAGACAATATTTTGGCCCAGTCTACAATGGTAGCGTTAACAGCAGCATTCAATAACGGAAGCCATTCAGGCAAGACCTTATTAATATCAGGCTTTCAAAAAAGCCCACATAACATAGCAGCAACAAAAAAATATGGAGAGGTGAGTGAACCAATACTGTACATACCGTGTTTGTCTTTTTTCAATGGTTCATCTCTTTTGGTCCATTCTTTGGTGCATTCTGCCAAATTTGCATTTTCCCTGGCAAATTGATCCATAAATTGTTTGTTGTAAGTCGCCTGAGGCTCTGGCAAGTGATACATAAGCCTCAAATCTTCTGTAGTGAATGACCCGATGAGCTCTTGATCTAGAGTTCTAAATTGCCTGTCTGAAATATCGGTGCTATCTAGCACCCATTTTACCATATCTGTATACGAAAGAATTCTCGGTCTTGCTGCTATCCGGTGCAAAAATGAACAAGCCAGTTCTGTAAGAGATGCTTCAGAGGAATTACTTGAACCTGCAGTAGCCGCGACTTCCATTACCCTGAGATTTTCTTCTTCGAGCAAATTATGCATACCCTCCCAGGTAGTGATACCGACATCCTTGTTGCAAGCAGTATCTGCATACAGGGAAGCCATCTCTTTGTTTTCAGAACTTGGAGTTTTCTCTTTCTTTCCCATAATACTCTGTGAATGCTTTGTATAGTCTTCTGCTCCTTTGCGCCTGCGGTTTTACAAATTAAGTGAGAGTAATGATATGAGAAAGGTGACGGGATAGTTTTAAATGCTGAAGCCGGATGAAATATATTATTTTAACGTGAAACAACCTTTCAATCAAAACAAAATCCTTTTCATCAAAAATTGACAATCCATTCATTAATTCAATCATTAAAGTGCATAACGGATATTGATTTATGAAAATATTTTCTTTGGACAATGAGATTTTAAGAATCTGCAACATTGTGATCTGTGATTTGTTGTGCAATATCGCAATATCGCAATATCGCAGATCGCAGTTTTCTCAAATCGAAATCATCGCAAGATCGCAACTATCGCAAATCGAAATATTCACGAATCGCTGTCTCATAGCATCGCAAAATCGCAATATCGCAAAATATAATATATGAAAATTATTCTTTAAACATCTTTTCTGTGATATGCGGTTTGCGATCAATATTTTAATGCATAGCTTTTTTGGGATCGCGCTATCGCAATTTTGAAGATTTTACTTTGCAAAGGATATATACTTATTGCGATGGATTGTGATATTTTCTTCAAAGAAAATATTTTATTCTAATCTATCAAAAACTTAAGTGTATTTAAAGATTTCCAAAGGAATTTCCCTAAGTTATGATAGTAAGTTTTATTTGAGAAAGGAAACAAGCACTAATTAATTTTTTTGGATTTTTTGACTAAGGGTCCCCACTTATTTAGTATTATTACTAATACTAAATAAGAAGCGGAGTTGTTGCTGGCCACAACAATTGGTGATTCACTTGGAAGAACTAGTTATCTCTGCTTTTCTTTTGAATTTTCTAAACTTTTCAAAACAGAAAATTTTCTAGAAAGTCAAACTTTATTATAAAAAGAAAAAGTACATTATGCTTTAATCTATAAATGATATTTCATTTCTTCTATATTCAACTTTGATTATTCACTTCCTTAAGCTAGTTCTTGTATCTACATCAGTCATTACTTGGTTTATAAAGATAAAAACAAAGGCTTCTCTGTAAATCAGCTTTAAATATACTCATTTTTCGTAGGTAGAGCCACTGCTGCCAGCAAGCGTTTATAGCCTCGACAGGGTTACCTGTTACCCAGCAATGATCCTGTGTCCTACTTAGAGAAATATACAATTTTCAAAGAGAAATCCATATTCACACTTATTGCTTTTATTTTTCTTTTTATTCTTAAAGAGCAATATCTTGGTTTGGTAGCCAATTTATGATAGTTCCATTCACTTGATTTATAACTTTGCTGAACAAGCTGGCTCGTGATGAGACCCCTTATCTTTTGATTGCAACAATCTTGAGTCATTTCCCTGTTGTGGTATGCAGTATTGGCAAAGTTAGCAAGCTATAATATCTATGATCATGATAAGTCAGCTCGTGATGAGACCTCTTACTCTTTAAGTTAAAAGTGTATCATTGGATAATTCCTTGAACATTGTAATTTTCTAAGTGGGGAAGATATCATTGTTTCCTTAAGATAGTTCTGGACAACAATGGTAGAGTTTTTTGGAAGGAAATTTCCTATAGAGAAACTTTGTTTTGTTATTGATACCTTTCATTGGACTGATATAAAACAATCTTTCACTAAAATTTTCCTTGCATCAAAGTTTTCAAAGTTGAAACTAGTATCATTTCTAGGCTAAAGTTTTTTTAACTGTATCTTTGAATAACAATGATCATTATTCTAAAAAGGATTCTATTTATAAAAGTGAAATAAAACAAAATCTAAAAAAGAGAATTTGTATCTTTTTTGTGAATTCCAAATGTAACCATTAACAACTTGTTTTATTATGACAATAAAGAAAACTAGTATACAAAATAGAAGAATGATCTCCTATGGAAAATATTTTTTGAGAATTTTTCCATTAACAGGTAAAGACTCTCTTTTCCCTGTTAAATCTTGTAACATAAAAGTAGATGGACCTATGATTTCTGCAATTTGGAAAGGACCAAGCCACATCCGTTGAAATTTCGTATGTTTTCCTTTTTCCTCATGAGCCTTGTCCCATTTTAAAACAAGATCTCCAACCTGCAAGTCTTTTCTAGTTATCATGTTTGAATCAAAGGAAGCTTTTACTAATTCTTGATGATGAGCATGAGTTATTTTGGCTTTTTCTCGTTGTTCTTCTAACTTAATTATTTCCATTTTTCTTAGTTGTATGGAAGAAGTTGGTGCTTCATCAATATATTGAACTAAGGCTAAAGAAGGAATTGCTAAATGAGTTGGAAGAACTACTTCTTTCCCATAAACTAAATTAAAGGGAGAAGTACCAATAGAAGCCTTTTGTGTTATTCGATCTGCCCATAAAGCATATGTTAAAGATTTATGCCAATTTTTATGATTTTGATCAATGGTTCGCTTAATAATTCTATTTAAGTTTTTATTTGTGGATTTAGCTAATCCATTTCCCTGTGGATAATAATTGGCAGAGTATTTAAGTTTGAAACCTCTCTTGAGTGCAAATTCAGTCATAGCGTTACCAGAAAAATATGATGCATTATCAAACATTAAAGCAGAAGGTAAACCAAACCTGGTGATTATGAACTGATCTATGAATTCAATGATATGTTCAGCATTAGCGGTCTTGATAGGGACTGCTTCTACCCATTTCGTAAAATAATCAGTTGCTGTGATAATATACCTATGTTGCTTAGAAGAGTGAGGAACGATCTCACCTATGATGTCCAATCCCCATTGATCAAAAGGTTGTTCAATGTTCACTGGTTGTAATGGCAATGATGGTTTCTTTTGTCTTCCAGCTGCAGTTTGACAAATTTGACATTTTCTTACATAGCTATGTGAATCTTTGAATAATGTAGGCCAGTAATAGCCTGCATGAAGAATTTTGTGTGCAGTAGCATCTCCAGCATAATGTCCACCTGCTGGCCCATCGTGAAGTTCCTGCAAGACTTTTTCAACTTCAAATTTCTCCAGACATCTAAGAAGAACAAAATCATAATTCATTCTGAAAAGAACATCGTTTACAAGCTGATATTGTTTAGCCTTCAACCTTAGAGCTCTTTTCTTGGTGTGATTGAGATTTGGAGGAGCATATCCATTCTTCAGATAAAATATGATATCAGCATATAATGATTCAACATCGTTTATGCTTACCTCATATGTTTGTATCTCAACAGATGATTTTTCAGAAATCTGCGATGCTCTAGCTAATATTTTGCAAAAGCCTTGACCTCTTACAATATTTGCTGGTTTGATTTCTACATCATATTCTTGTAAAGAAGTAACCCAATTGGCTCTTTTCTCACCCACATCTTTTTGGACTAAAATATTTCTAACCGCTGGAAACGGTACTATGATTTTTGTATGGGTTTTAAGTAAAAAGGGTCTGAAATATTTAACTACTTTGAAAATAGCATAAGCTTGTTTCTCCACATCTGAATAATTCAATTCAGCTCCCTGTAAATTTGAACTGAAAAAAGCAATTGGAGCTTCTGCTTTGTCTTGATTTGCTTGAGTGAGTATCACAGCATAAGATTTGTCAGAGGCAAATGTATACAAAATAAAAGGATTGAAAAAATTTGGAGTTGCTAAAGATGGAGCATTAATGATTTCTTGTTTGATCAGATTGAATGCCTCATATTCATCTTGACCCCATTTGAAATTTGAATTATTTTTTATCATTTCTTGTAAAGGAGATACTATTCTTGAAAAATCTGGTACAAATCTCTTTACAAAATTAATCTGACCAAGGAAAGATTGCATAGCTTTCTTGTTGTGAGGTAAAGATATATCAGAAATCTCCTTGATTCTATCAGGATCAATATGAATTCCAGATTTTGACACTATGAATCCAAGAAGTTTTCCTTCACTTAATGCAAAAAAGGATTTTTTTGGATTAAGTGAAATTCCATGTCTTTGACAACGTTGGAAGATCTACATCAAATCTCTAAGATGATTGCTTCGTTTTTTGGAATATACAGTTATATCATCTAAATAGATTACCACTGATTTGTTAACTAATCCCTCAAAAGCGATGTCCATGGCTCTTTGAAATGTAGCACCAGCGTTGATCAGACCAAAAGACATCTTTTGATATGCATAAGTGCCCCATTTGGTTCTAAATGTAGTTTTCAATTGATCATCAGGATGGACTAACACTTGGTTGTAGCCAGAGAAACCATCTAAGAAAGACATTAATTCTGATCCCGCAACTGCCTGTAATATTTGCTCCATGGGAGGCAAAGGAAAATTATCTTTTTGGCAGGCTTTTTTAAGATTTCGAAAGTCAATGAAAATTCTAATATCTCCGTTCTTCTTTCTAACAGGAACCATATTTGAAACCCATTTAGAATGTCGAACATGAAAAATATTTTTGGCTTTCAATAACTTATTGAGTTCAGATTTGATCTAATTTTCTAGATTGGGATGGATTTTTCTCAGCTTTTGTTGTATGGGTTTTTCATCATTTATCATTGGGATAGTATGTTGGATGATATAAGTGTCATAAGTTTTGAGTTCATCATAGTTCCAAGAAAAAACACTCTTATATTGTTTCAAAAGACAAACATATGCTAATTTTTCTTCAAGAACTCGACCAAGGCCTAGGTTGATATTCTGTGGTTTGGTATCAGTTCCTAGATTTACTAATTCATAATTCAAAGTTGAACTTTGTAATTTTGAATTGGTAGATCTTTTAAATCAGTCTTTCAAATCATAAAGGTCTTCTAGCTTGACTATTGACTTTGGAATAACATTATTAGTGCTATCATGTCATAATTGTTTGTCATGTTGGTCTTCATCAATTATCTGATTGGTATAAGATCCTTCAGATGTGAGGAAGCAAACAATATCAGGATCATCATTGAAAATTCTCCAATTTGTAACGTTATCAGGAATCGAAGGTCTAAAGATTAATTCAATTGAAAATCGATCAGGACTAAAGTCTTCTGCAGGAATAAGCTTAGAGGCTACATTGGCTAAGAGGTATGCACTAGCATTCTGGATTCTAGGAATTGGTGAAATATTGAATGCTATAAAATGTTCAGTTAGATCTTGAACTAAAGATTGATAATGCTTTAAATGACCTGATAAACAGTGTATAGTATTGCGTACCTGTTTGATTACAATTTCTGAATCTCCGAAAACTTGTAGATATTTGATGTCTAATCTGATTGATTTGTATAATCCTTGAACTAAAGCCTCGTATTCTGCGGTGTTATTAGTGCAATTGAATTCGAGTCTGCAAGTTAGCATAATTTTTTTTCCCTCTGGACTAACCAACACGCATCCTGCTCCTACTCCTTCATTAGACTTAGAACCATCAAAAAATAATTTCCAAAATAAAGATTTATTTACAGGGGTATCTACAAAATTAATACATTTAGAACTATCTATTTGAGAAATTTTTTATATTTGAGATAAAACAGAATGTTCTAAATAAGGTGAAGTATGAGCATTAAAATTTCCTAAGAAAGAATCAACTGAATAATTTCCAATGATATTATTGCTGTATGCAACTGGTTCATTCTCTCCTTCCAGTTCTATTACTATGTATTTTTGATGCTTTTCTCGTTCAACCTTTATCTGATTTGGTTTGCCATTGTAAGGAAGCCACATATGCGACCAATCAGTTGCAAAATATCCATGAAGTTTTTCTGACCAATCTCTGCTAAGAATTAAGCCATAAAATTCTGGAATATCTGCAACTAAAATATCAATGACTTGACATACCTTTGGATTTGATGACAGCGTTATGGTAACCTGATTTAATCCACCAATCACTTCAACTTGCGATCGATCTAACTATATTATGCGCACAGCAGATTTTTGAGGTTGAATGTTCAGCTTTGCACATACTAATTTTGGTAGAATATTAGATGAAGCTCCAGAATCCACTAAAAATTTGTGCAAATTTTTATTGAAAACTTCATAAGTAAGAAGAAATGGAGGAGTATGAGACCTCGACCTTCCTCCAATTAAAGCGATATTTTCAAGATCAACTTTACTGATTGCATTAGCTGGAGGTCTTCCCATCTCATTGGAAGCTTGAGAAATTACAGGATTGGGCAAAGGTTTTTCTAGTACAACATGTAATTCTTTCAAAATTACCTTCTGCTGGTGCTTTAACTTGCTCAGTTCATAAAAATTGATGTTAGCCCTAGTCTTCTTCATATCTTCTATAATGTTATATTCCATTTTGTTTGGAACAATCAGTGTTCTTGATGGAATATATGAATCTGTCTGGACTGGGCTGGTTTGAACTGATTTAGATGTCGTTTTCTTGGGTGGAACTTTATCCTTAGTCAATGAGCTTGCGCTCTTTGACTTAGGAGTAGATTGAGGAGGATCAAGTTGATTTCTACTTTGAGTGCTAACCAGGGATGCTTCTTGATCTTCTTCATCTGGGAGGATGAAATCTCACATACCTTGTACTTCTACAACTTCTTCTTCATCAGTAGTTTCTTCAGTAGCAGTTTCCTCTTCTTCTTCTTCTGATTTAGCATTAGTTATAGCATTTGGTGGCTTTGGATCAGTTGAAGGGTTTCTTCTAAAAGGCTTAAAATATTTTTTAGAAGATGTTTCTACCACTTTTTTCTTAATGTCAACCATTTCGTTGGACATGGTTTTTAAAACTTTTTGCAGTCCTCCTAAATCAAATGGGTCTTTTGATTGCTTTTTCTTGGGATCTTCCTTAAAAGTGACTTTCTTGGATTTTCATTCTTCTATCGCATTTTTCTTGTCTAAAGCAGTGATATGTTTCTCTACTGCTATTGCATCCTTCATGTTTTCTGCTAAAGTTGGTTTGTTAGCCCTATCAACAAAGATTGCTATGTTTGATGGTAAAGCAGAAATGTACCATTCACTTCGCACCTCTTCGCTAGGCTTGGAAGCAGTAGGAATTTTGTTTAACAATTTATTGAAACGTGAATTGAAATCTTTGACAAGTTCCTTTGAGTCAGCTCTAAGATTAGATAGATCATTGATCAATGTTGCTGTAGACCTGTCATCACCAAATTTAGTCAAAAATTGATCTTGAAAGATATCCCAAGTAGTGATAGATCCAGATGGTAATGAAAAATACCATGATCCAGCTGCTCCTTGTAGAGTATAAGGGAAAAGTCGGACAACAACATCTTCATTAATAACTCCATTGAGATTTATAGACAGCATAAAATTGTTTATATGTTCCTCTGCTAACATGCCTGCTTCAGGATTAAACTTAGGCAGCCATTTTTCAGGATAGGCTGGTAATTGACTCAAGGGTGCAGGCATTAAGACTGCCCCTGGATTATTCCATGGCATTTGGGCCATCGCTGAACTACTAACAGAGGAAAGTGTAGAAGATGATATTTGTGACTGAGAAGATGAAGATATTATGATTTGAGAAGGAGATGTGGAAGATTGAGTGGACTGATGGACAGTAATCTGGGGTGGAGGAGTGGGTGGTTGACTTCGCGATGAAGAGTTTGAGATGGATGATGAAAGAGTCTCACTATCAGACCCTTTAGGTGATTTCCTAGCTCTTTTTCTTGTAGGTAGAGGTAATTCAGTTGGCTGAATGCCAAGCTTTTCACTCTGTAATCTAGTGAGAGGATGAGCAGGATTATATTGCGAAGTCACACTGCCTTGAGATTTATCAGACCTTTGAGGTGATATTGAAAATCGCTGAAGTTTATGAATCAAAGATTCAACTTCAGGAGGTTCAATAGCAGATTCTTCTGAAAAGTCAGGGTTTGTAGCAGTGTTTGTTCTTCTTTCGACTTCTGGCTCTAGATTTAAAATTTCTGAGTGCGATGGAGAAGTCGGGGAAGATGGTGAGGGTGATTTACTCTCAGAATGGTATTTAGATTTAGATTTACTTTCCATTCATAGTTCGTGGCCCTCCTTCTAGCGCCAAATATGTTGAAGCCTCGAAAATCGGGTCTACAACAAGGGGGATACCCACCCGGTCCGGACCTTGGTTAGCAGCTCCTTTTCCGTTTGGTGTAGTGGGTCCGACTGGGGATAATGGGACCAGTTTCCCAATTTTTGTGTGTGTGTTGAGAATAGATATTTCCTTTCTAAAAAGGTTCCTAAGTGAAATGATTTTATTCTATTTCTAATCTAATCATATGCAAATTGTATTCTAATTAAAACAGAAATATCTAATTCTAAACTAAACCCGGGATAAAATCTTGTTTATGCGATCTAAAATGATTTCGAATAACAATTGGTAATAAAGATCATTCAACTGCTATAAGAAAAGAATTCAATAAAGATAAACCACTTCATATAAAAAGTTAGATGAAATAGTTGTGAGAAACATATCGCATAATAAGCTATTCATACATTAAGCATAAACAAATAGTCATCACCGTACAAAAGTGCCAAATGATAACTGAAGCATTCAAGCATCAATATATAAATAATTGAACTTAAATATCACTTTTAACACAGAAGCAGAAAAATTTAAGAGATAAAAGTACCATTTATAACTGGTTCTACTCATGAGCTAGAAGCAATAATGATTTATCTCCTCCTAATCCAACATCTACTAAGAGTACAGAAATGCAACATCAATAGCAAATATTAGACACAGATATCAATAAATCTCGTTCCATTCATTCATCAAAACCTCCTCTGAGGGTGCAGAAGTGCATGTTCTGAGGATAAGTTTTTGACAAATTTCAGGACCCTTCTCTAAATGCATGAGAAGGGTTTAAATACTACTAACTAAATCTAAAAATATTTTATTACAAAAATTTAGGATTCCGTTTAAATGACCGTCCTTTTTCTAGGAAAAAATAAATTAAAACTAAAACTAAATCTAAAATTGAAAACTATTAACTAACTACTTATGATTATGATCTCTGAATTTGCAAGCATCCAACATTGTTTTGAGAAGAGGTGGTTGGCCGACTTCAGATTTCAACCGTCCTGAAAAGACAAAATCGGCAAGTGTAGGTGTGATCTTCTCAGCAGAATTAATAATGCAATTAAGAGTGCTGCATTGATTGTGTGGTTTTACTAGATATGTCTAGTAAGAATCCCAATTTGATCTTGTCAATCCTTAAATTGATTTTGCTTTTTCTTTCGCCTTTTGTTTCCACTCTGTTTGCAATTGCTGTGCTTGTGGAAGATATCCCGGAATAGTTTATGAAATCAAATTAGCCTTGTGAAAATTCTCATTTACATAATCAGTAATATTTCCTGCTGCTGTAGCTGACTCCTCTTCCACTTTTTCTGCCTCTCTGATCTGTGCATCCCAATTATTGAAAATAATTTCTTTATGACTATCATTGATAATTGGTGCTCCAGCTCTTTTTCCTTCCTCTGTCTTTTTCCATGCCAAATAATTAGTAACTCTTTCATTAGTTAAATCATACTCATGTCGTAATTCTATGACATGATTAGTGATTTTATCACTTTGCTGACAAAAAGAGTTCCATTGCAAGATTTTCTGGCATAATATATCTTGTTGTTGCAGCAGTTGATTATTTAAAGAAATAGATTCTAAAATAAACTCTGGAAGTTTGGGGTCATCTTTGTGCTCTTCTCGGATAATCTGTATTTGTTTCTCTTTATTGGCCAAACTTTCTTGATATTCGATTTTCATCTCTTGAAGCTCTTGCTGTAACTTTTCAAGTTTTATCTGTGCTTCACTGTTAGCATGGGCTTGTTGCAATTGTTGTTGCAGAACTTGTATCTGATCTTCTTTTTCATTTAATTATAGCCGTACCTCAGATGCTTTTTCAATAGTTGTGGAGGCATAAGCCCCTGTAATCCAAGATAACTTGGTAAGATTCTCAGTAGGATCCATTGTAGCATCTTTCCATAAGACATCTAATTGTTCTGCATCAGTAGAGATTGCGCTCTCTAACTTTCTCTTTTTTCTTTGCTTCCTGACTACTGCTTTATACTGTGGGCTATAGAATACATACAGAGGAGGAATGTCTTCTATATTAAGTACAATTTCAGAAGAGGGAGTGATAGGTATATGCTTTGTGTTTGTTACATTGCCACTTATTCCTGTGCTTAAAACTTTTGTTGTCTGTACAGGGGTTTATGTATTCTGTCCTTCAACATTAAGCAATTCATTAAACATTTCCCATTCTTTATCTAATTGAGTGCTGGTGGATGGTTGCTGTACAGTGAGAGGTGGAAGATTCAACTGTGGAGTGGTTGAAGTCTGTAGTTGTGAAAGCTCTTTTGATTTAGCTATATCTTTTACTGAGCCTTCATCATTATCAGTCTTTTTAGAACGTTCAGAAGTTTCTTTGTCAGACTTCGACTTAGAATTTTTTGTATCTGAACAACCACTAAGACTGACACTAGGAGTTGGTTCCCTTGCGGGTTCCAAGCGTAAATTTTCCAAAGGGATAGTGGTCAATCTTCTTTCTCTGTAGATTTTAAATTCTTGAAATACTTCTGGGGAAAACTGTGTTTGAGCTAAATGCAAAATTTCTTTAAATGAACATTTTTCTTGAAACATGTCATCAAAAGGATCTTCTTCTCCAGAAAATACTCTCACCTTAACTGCAGTGGTGAAATCTTTGACAACATCATATGGATCAAATAGCCTTCTAAAAAACTTGAACAGTTGTAAGCATTTAATATTGCTTACCGCTTTGAATGCATGACCAACATCAAACAATGAAAATGCTCCACAGGCTATGGGAAATTGTGGCCAAATGGCCTTCTTCTTATCCTTTAATTCCTTTGTCAAACCTCCTTCACCACAGGTTTGGTATGAAATTTCCCGAGCTATAAGTTTATCCGGAACATACAAGGGTAAAACGTGAGGAGAAGTAGAACTTCCAAAAACCCTTACATAGGTAAACAACTCTTCTCCAAACCACCGTGCGATAGGGAGAATGTCGACTTCTGCTTCCGGGGAAAACCTTGGAGCATCCTTATTATAAAACACTCTATACAGAGGCAACATTATGCCATGGAAAATTTTATAAAAATGAGGAATGAATTTTGACTCCCACAATTCTTTGTGATAAACATGGATGGGCAGGGGATCCTGAATTGTCCATTGCCAACCCATTAAAGGGAACTTAGAAACAAAGTAGACTGAATCTATAACATAGGTAGATAGATAAAAAGGAGGATAAATCCTCTGAGAAACATTCCGTTTAGACCGGTAATTGAAAATAGCGGTGGCTAAATTATCAGACAATATTTTGGCCCAGTCTACAATGGTAGCATTAACAGTAGCATTCAAATCCAAAAAGCCTACATAACATAGCAGCAGCGAAACAATATGGAGAGGTGAGTGAACCAGTACTGTACATACCGTGTTTGTCTTTTTTCAATAGTTCATCTCTTTTGGTCCATTCTTTGGTGCATTCCGCCAAATTTGCATTTTCCCTAGAAAATTTCTCCATAAATTGTTTGTTGTAAGTCGCCTAAGGCTCCGAAAAGTGATACATAAGCCTCAAATATTTTGTAGTGAAGGACCCAATGAGCTCTTGATCTGGAGTTCTAAATTTCCTGTCTAAAATATCGGTGCTATCCAGCACCCATTTTACCATATCTGTATATGGAAGAATTCTCGGTCTTGCTGCTATCCGGTGCAAAAATGAACAAGCCAGTTCTGTAAGAGATGCTTCAAAGGAATTACTTGAACCTACAGTAGCCGCGACTTCCATTACCATGGGATTTTCTTCTTCGAGCAAATTATGCATACCCTCCCAGGTAGCGATACTGGCATCCTTGTTGCAAGCAGTATCTGCATACATGGAAGCCATCTCTTTGTTTTCAGAACTTGGAGTTTTCTCTTTCTTTCCCATAATACTCCGTGAATGCTTTGTATAGTCTTCTGCTCCTTCGCACCTGCGGTTTTATGAATTAAGTGAGAGTAATGATATGAGAAAGGTGACGGGATAGTTTTAAATGCTGAAGGCGGATGAAATATATTATTTTAACGTGAAACAACCTTTCAATCAAAACAAAATCCTTTTCATCAAAAATTGACAATCCATTCATTAATTCAATCATTAAAGCGCATAACGGATATTTATTTATGAAAATATTTTCTTCGGACAATGAGCTTTTAAGAATCTGCGACATTACGATCTGCGATTTGCTGTGCAATATCGCAATATTGCAATATTGCAGATCGCAGTTTTCTCAAATCGAAATCATCGCAAGATCGCAATTATCGCAAATCGCAATATTCACGAATCGCAGTCTCATAGCATCGCGAAATCGAAATATCGCAAAATATAATATATGAAAAGTATTCTTTAAACATATTTTCTGTGATATGCGGTTTGCGATCAATATTTTAATGCATAGTTTTTTTGGGATCGCGCTATCGCAATTTTAAAGATTTTACTTTGCAAAGGATATATACTTATTGCGATGGATTGTGATATTTTCTTCAAAGAAAAGATTTTATTCTAATCTATCATAAACTTAAGTTTATTTAAATATTTCCAAAGGAATTTCCCTAAGTTATGATAGTAAGTTTTATTTGAGAAAGGAAACAAGCATTAATTAAATTTTTTTGATTTTTTGACTATGTGTCCCCACTTATTTAGTATTATTACTAATACTAAATAAGAAGGGGAGTTGTTGCTGGCCACAACAATACTTCATAATGGTTATATTTCAAAGAGATACAAAATGTTTATCTATAACTTTTTGTGGTTCAAGAATCAACTTTCATTCTTCATCTAATTTTGGAAGTTCTATTTACATTGGCATATTTTTTCCCAAAACCTTTTTTAGGCAAGATACATGAAAAACCTTATGAATGCAAGAATAAGGAAAATATAAATTCTATACCACTTGTGCAATGCTATGAATAATTATTTAGGGCCATAACAGTTTTGCAGTGTGGAAAAAGTCGGCAAAAAGTCCCGACTTTTTGAAAAAATCCCGAATTTTTCCCGGAGCCGACTTTATTGGCCGACTTTTTGCCGACTTTTTCATCCCTGAAAAAGTCACGATTTTATCCTCAAAGTCCCGACTTTTTGCCAAATTTTTCAAAAAAATCTAGAGTGAGGTAGTTTCTTTAATAATTTTTTAATTTTTTTTGAAAAAATCAGGATTTTTTCCAAAAATGAATATTTTTTTATTTTTTTTAGTTTTGCCAACTTTTTGCTGAATTTTTCAAAAAACTCCCGAATTTATCGAGTATTTCAAATTGTGTACCCTTGCCAATTTAATCCCGACTTTGACTTTTTCCACATTGCATTTTTGAGCTAATTCTTTATTCTTCTTTTTCTTGAATGAAGATTGCTTATAATGACATAATCTAAAAAATACCCAATTACCCTCCTCAAATTATATTTCACTTCAATTTTGTTCCCCTTGTTGTTTTATCATGTTTCATGTCATTTGAAGGTTTTTCCATAATAATTTTTAAAGTTTCTTTAGTATTTTCCATATGTGACTATGTTTCCTATACTTCGGACTTATCTTGCAAAAAGTATGAGATACTAGGAGTTGGATATCCATAAAGGGCCTTAAATGGGGAAATTTTAGTAGATGTGTGATAGGTAGTATGATAGTATCATATTACCATTCTTCCTTGAGGAACCCACTTCATCCATTAAGATTTCTTTTCTAAAGAGTAACATTTTAGATAACCTTAAAAACATTTGTTAACTATTTTTGTTTGACCACTTGATTGTGTTTGATATGTAGAACTCATGGCAGCTAGTGTTTCTCCACTCATATTAAATAATTATTTCCAAAAGTTTCTTGTTACTATTACTTTAGGAAAACCATGAAGACTATGAATTTCTTTCATGGACACTTCTACCACTTGGCTTGTTGTTTATGTACTTTGAGCTCTACAAAAAAAAATCTACAAAATTTGTCTATATAAATGACCACAAAAATGTAATACTTACCTTTATATTTCAATAACCCTGTAATAAATTCTATTGATATATCTTCTAGTCTTTGAATATGTATGTGGAATGGTTGAAGTAACCCTAGAGATTTTACTATCTCTCTTTTATTTATTATGCAAACATGACCTTCTCTTACAAAATTTTGAATATATTTCTTCATTCCTTCCAAAAATATATTTTTTGATCCTTTGAGATGTTTTAAGGAACCCTGCGTCCTACCATCAGAGAGACATGGGACTCCCTTAATATTTGTTTATTCAAATATGCTTGTGTGCATAAAAATATTCTACATTTGCACCAAAGTATATCTCTCTTTCACTCCCAATGCTCCATAGAGTTCATCCCATCCTTTATAAATTTTTTTTTTTTTTTAGTACTATTGTCATTTTTCCATTATGGCAATCTTCTTCTAGCCACCTAGGAATAGAAAATGTAATTGGATATAAATTTGAGGCCTCTTCTATTTTAGAAAGAGCATCATGTACTAAATTTTCCTTACCCTTTTTGCATATTATCTCAAAATTAAAACTTTGCATTTTTTCTCCTCATTTTTGTTAATCTTCCAATGAAATCCATAGCTTCAAAAAATAATTTATGCTATCATGGTATATCTTGACTTTAAAGTACCTCCTAGTGATATACTATCCCCATTTTTTATTGCATGTAATATTGCTTCCATTTATTTTTCATACGTAGATTTCACCAAATATTTTCTTTGAATTCCTTGCTTTTAAAAGCCAATGATATCCCTTATTGTGTTAATTTTACGTAAATTCCTTGTCCTAGTGCCTCACACTCTACTATGAATGTTTTACCAAAATTAGGTGTAACCGATGTTGGTGTAGAAGACATGGCATCCATTAAAAGAGAGAATTCCAAAGTAGCCTCATCATTCCATATAAATGATATTTTCTTCAAGAGATATGTGAGTGGACTTGAAATGCATGCATAATTCTTAAAAAATGATCAATAATATCATGTAAGTCTAAAAATCTTCTAAGAACCTTGATTTTCTTAGGAATAGGTCATTTTGTAATAGCTTGCATCTTTTGAGGCTCCAACTTCACTCCTTCCTTTAAAACAATATGAACCAAATACTCGAATTCTTATTTCCCAAAAGCACATTTGGATATTTTTACATAAAAATGATTGTTCTCAATAATTTATATAACTTTTCCACATGTTTATTAGTGTGGTATTCCCATGATTTATTATAAATATGTGTATTATCAAAGAAAACCAACACAAATTTTATAAGATGGGATCAAAAAAAATTGTTCTTAAGTCGAGCCCGCCGGACTTCAAATGGCGATAAACCATAATTCAAACCAAATTCGCGTTCCAAAATAGCCTGCTGACATCGGCCAATTTTGTGACGCGAAAACCAAATGAATTTTGCCCTAATCTTTTTCGGGTCCGAAGTTGGGCTGGCATACGGAGGGAGAGTTGTGACGCAAATTTCTTATCAAATTCACCCTAATATTTTTTGGGTCCGGATTTCCACTGCGCGAGCGGCCCAAACAAAGATCCGCTCCTATCCCTATGTGACGAAACCATCGTACATGCTGACGTCATCAATCAAAACCCACCACCCTTTTGACTTTGTAAATAAAAAAATTTGCGTCTGCGTCATTTTCATTGTTCCGTGCGCTAGCCAGTCTTCCATGCAACAAAATTCAAAAACCAATTTTTAACGCTTGCTGACCGTTACCTTGCTGAAGAGAATTGAAGCCGAGTATTTCAGGGTTCTTCTGTCATAACCAACGCCTATTTAAACATGTTTCATTTCCCGTAAACAGGTATTTATTTCAATTCCCCTCTAAAATCTGTAAAAAATCCTGGTTTTAGTTTTAATTCTGCACTAAGGTCTGAAAAGAAGTTTAGTTTGGTCTTTTTCGTTCCCAGAACTACAATTATATTCCCAAAACTGGTAATTGTGCCCCTTTTCCAAAAAAACCCCGAAATTCCATTTCTGAATCCACAAGAACTAGAAATGGAAGTTCCTGTAGCTCTGAATGTCGTGCCCATCAATGCCCCTCACAAGGACTTGGATTATTTGCCTTTAGCCGATATGGATTTTCAAATTAAGGACTTGCTTCTCAGTGAGAATCCTCTTCGAATATTTTGTCGCTGCAGAGACAATTATTTGAATGGTTCTGACATATTTGGACTTTGGGAATCAAATCTTCCTATGTACCTTCTCCCCTCAGTCCATATTTTTCCTGAGTTAATACATTATTGCTATGCAAATTATGTTCCCAACAACGAGCAGGTTTATCCCCAAGTCAAAATTTCATTTTCCCAATAACTGATCAGTCCATAAATGAAATGCTACAATTCCAACCTGGTCAAGCTCTCACTCCCCTATCCATGGCTGAATTACTTGAGAAATCTACTAAGTTATCCCATGAAGAGTTAAACCTCCTATGCCAAACCTTCATGTTACCATAGCATCAGCCTAAAAACCCTCCCCCTTATGGTTATACTTTCTTTACTGATGAGGGTAGAGTTATTTTAAACATGATATCTTCCATAATGGGCTTCAATACTAGTGAGTATGTTGATCAGTTAACCCTAGTATTGTTATCCATTTTTACCCATGGACAACCTCCTGCTTTCAAGTACGATTTTGCATCTTATATTGCTGACAAAATTCATGATCAGTTCATGAGATTTGAGAATGAGAGAGTATATTTAAGTATTCTTCTATCATATATCATCTCATGATTTACTTTCAGTCAGAAAATTTCCCTTTTTATGTTAAGAAACTTGATGCCAAAGGGAATCCTAGGTCAGTCATCTTTTGGTCTGCCATTACTCATAATTCCTCTGATTCTCCTTATTCCTATAATGATTTTGTCGACATTTTTTTTCATCCTGCAACTACCTTGTTGACAGGAGTCTCTCCTCCTAGAATTAACAATGAAATCAAGAAAATCCTTCAGCTCTCAAAGCAGTACAAGATAGGTGACTGGTACCTATATCAAAACTACACAGAGATCAGGATATATGGATGTGAATTATGCCCATTCAAACTACCCATATCAAAACTACACAGAGATCAGGATATATGGATGTGAATTATGCCCATTCAAACTACCCAAGTATGTCCCAATGAGACTCTTTGCATTAGAATATTTTAGGCAGATGAATAATTCAGGTATAATTCATTTTTGCAATGCAAAGAAAAAGGCTCAACTTAGGATCAAGAGCCAATTAGGTCCCTTCATTTGTAACTCTAGGGAAGCTGGAAAGGAAGCCGAAAGGATTTTAGAAGACTATCTTAGACTACAAAAGAGTTTCTACTGGGTGCCTTATGATCCAAACAACTTTATCTGTGATAGAAGAATGAAAAATAAACTGTCACCATACATCCATGAAAGAATCCCAGAAATAGAACAATATGATAATATGGATGAATGGATAGAAGGGACATTGGTTGAAAAAGATAGTGAGCAGGTCAATGTTGAAAATGTAATGAAAGATCTTGAAAAGATACTTGACCTAGAATCTTTTGGACAGGTTCAGGGATCTTCTTCAGCCAGGACTTTACAACAAAATTTGCAGGAGATTAGTACAGTAGCAGTAGAATCTAAAGGAAAAGAAAAGGAGCCCGATATACAAATAATTGAAAAATTCATAATGACAGAGCAACCAGAGACTTCTAAAGAACAAGGTCAAGGACAAATTCCTCCTACTCAGATCAGTGAGCCAGAAATTTCTATTTTACAAACTCCTCTGAATATAGAAAAGGGAAAAAAGAGAGAGGCTAAAACAACTACTCCTATTGATGGCTCTTCTGAATAGCAAGATGTTAAAAGGAAGAAATTAAATCCCCTTCCAGAAGATGAATCATTTTAGGAAATCCCTGACAGCCAGGGAAGAGAAGATAGTCAGCAAACAGGTACAGGTAGTGGGACATCCAATAATTTTCAAAAACAGGAAATACAGAGGCAACAAAGTGTAGAAATATCTTCTTTCAAACCTCCAGTAAAAATTGCCTCGGACATCAAAAGAACATTCATCAATATAAGGCTAGGAAGGATCCACTTAGACTTAAAGTATACAACCAATATTTGAAGATGGCTCCAAAAAATCAAGAAAGATTGATGTCAGCTTATGACATCCAATAGGGTAAGATGTTAATGAGCCATTTGAAGCCCAAGGTGCAGCAGCCTAAAACAGCTGCAGATTACGTTAGGACTAATTTTGAAGTCTTAGTAAAGGATATCCATCCTTTAGATCAAATTGAGCTACACAAGCAAATAGGTGAGATGATTTATTCTACTCTGATAGATAAATCAATGATGACCCATAAGTTGCAGGATTCTTTGGATAATACTAATACACAGTTGCAGCTTGAAAAAGCCTCCTCCCAGGCTAAGGATAATAGAATCAAAACTTTAGAGGAAATAATCATTGGTTTGGGTCATAATCCTAAATATGTGAAAGGTATTGAAGCTTTGATCAAGAGAAAGATAATGATAATGCAGCTCTGAGAAAACAATTAAAGTTACCAGCCTCAAGACATCCACAGACTGCAGAAATCATCAAACAAAATTTTGAGGAAGAACTACTGGATTTGCTCTTAAAATTGAATGACCAACTTAATGAAACTGAAAAAGAGCTTGAGAATGCATTAAAAGATAAGCAGGAAAATATTCCAGTATCTACAGAAGGAGTAGTGACAGGTACAGCAACAATAAGTCAGCCAGCAGAATTGTCACAGAGCAACACTGCAAATTTGAACACTGATGAATTAACAAAGTCAATGGAAGATATGAAACTTCAAGCCATAGAGCTTCACAAAACAAAGGAGAAATTGGCCACTCTAGAACATAAATATGACCTTTCAAAAATGAGTGTTGCTGATAAAACAAGAGAAGTGAACAAATTAGAAAAAACAGTCAAAGCATTGGAAAAGGATCTCACATTGGAGAAACCTTTAAAAGAAATAAATGAAATTATTTGGGATAATATCATTCAATCAATAAAGGATGTTTGGTCCTCAATTCAAATAATGGATGAACATAACAACTTAGTTAAATTGGCTCTGGATAAGATTGATAGATCAAGACAAGAGTTGGGAAATATGCCAGAAGATGCAAATAGACTTATACATTTTTTGAATACTCAGACTAAGAATCAACTTGCAGAAATTCGTATTCAGGATAGGACCGGAACAATTCTAGAAATAAAGAGAGGTTTTACTAAAAGAACTCTGGTACAGAATTTAGAACGAAGGTGCTCAGATATGCAAGAAGAAATCATTGCCTTCAGATAAAGATTGAATATTTTGTTAAATAGAGGATTTCCCAGTCCTATAGTTGCAGAAGATAAGCTAATGGACCTTGATAGTTATGTTGAAAAATTGGACAAATATCCTGATAATCAAGCTATTTCTTCAACCAGTTCATCAACAGCAGCATTGACTACAGGGAAAAACCTTCATGACAGATTGGAGAATTTATTTTATCTTGAGCATGAAGTAAATCATTTGTTTCCAAATCAACCTAATTTCTTTAGATATACTGAGGCTGACGAAACACTAAGAAAGTTGCAAAGGACCAGAGTGCTAGAAGTTCAATGGTGGGAAGAAATGATGGAAATTTTGTAAAAAATTATCCTTACATAAATTTTTGCCTATTTACCACAGTATATCATGATAAAAAGGATAAAAGGATGAACAAAGGTCAAAGAGTATCAGAGCAGTTAAAGAGTATCAGTGAAACGAAATAATCAACATAGAATTACTGAAGAGGATAGCAACAAGCCAAGATATAGGGCCTGCCTCCAGCACATTCTTAAAAGAAGGAAACAGCACAACATCAGTTATCATTTTTCTTATCTACGATACCATCTGTCTCTATATTGTTGTAAAATACTTATTAGTTATCCTAGATAATATCTCAATTTGTTATGAGGTATTTTGTAAGATTTTTTGTATAAATACTCCATCAATTGGAGTAGTAAGTGTGGATTCATATGCTTTGCAGTAACATTGACTTTTCTGGAATAAAGTGTTGTTGGAGAAATTTCTTTGTGGCTTGCTGGATGATGAATTGATGCTAGAGACTTTTTACAAGATTCATGTGTCAAACTATGGATCAATAAGTCATTTCTATCCTGTGTTTTAAGTTTTTATATCTGTTTATTATATCACTGTGTTTCATTTCTGAATAATTAATGAAAAGGAGTAAATCAGAAGGTACTTAAGTGTAATCTGGTTTTAATCATTATTATTCTAAATGTTTTCTTCTAAACTAGTTATAAATAGTGAATTCTTAATTGCTCCTATTTTAGTAGTTTAATCATTTTGATTACTTAGTAAAGAATACTTAAATTCTCTTTATTTATAATCACTCATTTTTCTCTCTTTGAATGTGTTGAAATATTTTTAATTTCCTTTCATCCATTTTAAATCCATTTCATTCTTTTAAGATTTATAATTGTTTCCATGTTTGACTATCTTGCCCTGTAAAACCATCTTTCGTTGATAAACTTAATCCAGTGAAGCCATTTTTTTTTACTCCATTTCCCAATGGCCTGAATTACTCAATCTTTCCCTTAGCTATCGAATTCCACCACCCAAATTCAAATAAAACCCCTGGACTTTACAACTAGCCTAAATTTTCTAAAACAAATCTAAATTTTATAGAGAGAGCCCTCTCTGGGTACAGATTGGCTAGATTTTGTACCTAAAAGATTGGTTTGTGGTTACCTCGAACCCCTTTCCTCTTTCAACAACTTCAAGGAAAATCTGAGTGATAACATAGTGGCGACTCCGTTGGGGACCTAAATAATTTCATTGTTACTATTGTTTATTTTATAAACTACAGACAGAGCCTGAAGATTAGCCAGGTAGCCTTTGAAACTGCTTTTGCTTTGCAATTGCAGAAGTAAATCAATGCTGACGTCCAAAACGTCGGACCACATTGCGTCGGAATTGCATCGGAATTGGAACAATGGACGTTGGTACTCTATCTATTTCTTTACTATTCTACATACTACTATTTCACTTTCTTATATATGCCTCGAGCATATTTGGATGCTTTCTCAGATTTGTCGATAATCTCCATGTGGACCGTTACTGGGTTTTATATCATGTCCCTGTATGTGACATGGGGTATTTTTTTATCATTGTCTCGGGTGGGACTTCCACTTTTCTAGATGGATATTTGGGTTCCAATCTTCAAATGTGAAAATGTAATGACTTCATGGACTGTTTTACTTCATATAATATATTCAAAACACCATTTTTATCTTGTGAAAAAAAAATGATTAATGTTTATCACTCTGCCTTCAAAACTAGCGATGCTGGTCTATGTTGCTGGTTTATTGATATGGTCTGATGGTCTTTTTATATTTTGGACATATCACACTCCTCACATGATTAGCGTTTTTCTCTGTTCAAGGATTTGGGTACTTTAATTTGTATTTGGAACAATGGACGTCGGTACTCTATCTGTTGTTTTACTATTCTACATACTGCTATTTCACTTTCTTATAGATGCCTCGGCATATTTGGATGCTTTCTCAGATTGTCGATAATCTCCATGTGGACCGTTACTGGGTTTTATATCATGTCCCTGTATGTGACATGGGGTATTTTTCTATCATTGCCTGGGGTGGGACTTCACTTTTTTGGATGGATATTTTGGTTCCAATCTTCAGATGTGAAAATGTAATGACTTCATGGACTGTTTTAATTCATATAATATATTCAAAACAACGTTTTTTCTCTTGTGAAAAAAAAATGATTAATGTTTATCACTCTGCCTTCAAAACTAGCGATGCTGGTCTATGTTGCAGGTTTATTGATATGGTCTGATGGTCTTTTTATATTTTGGACATATCACACTCCTAACATGATTAGCGTTTTTCTCTGTTGCAGGATTTTGGGTACTTTAATTTGTATTTGGAACAATGGACGTCGGTACTCTATCTGTTGCTTTACTATTCTACATACTGCTATTTCACTTTCTTACAGATGCCTCGAGCATATTTGGATGCTTTCTCAGATTTGTCGATAATCTCCATGTGGACCGTTACTGGGTTTTATATCAAGTCCCTATATGTGACATGGGGTATTTTTCTATCACTGTCTGGGGTGGGAATTCCACTTTTCTGGATGGATATTTGGGTTCCAATCTTCAGATGTGAAAATTTAATGACTTCATGGACTGTTTTACTTCATATAATATATTCAAAACAATGTTTTTTCTCTTGTGAAAAAAAATTATTAATGTTTATCACTCTACCTTCAAAACTAGCTATGTTGGTCTATGTTGTTGGTTTATTGATATCGTCTGATGGTCTTTTTATATTTTGGACATATCACACTCCTCACATGATTAGCGTTTTTCTCTGTTCAAGGATTTTGGGTACTTTAATTTGTATTTGGAACAATGGGCGTCGGTACTCTATCTGTTGCTTTACTATTCTACATACTGCTATTTCACTTTCTTATAGATGCCTCGGGCATATTTGGATGCTTTCTCAGATTGTCGATAATCTCCACGTGGACCGTTACTGGGTTTTATATCATGTCCCTGTATGTGACATGGGGTATTTTTCTATCATTGTCTAGGGTGGGACTTCCACTTTTCTGGATGGATATTTGGGTTCCAATCTTCAAATGTGAAAATGTAATGACTTCATGGACTGTTTTACTTCATATAATATATTCAAAACAACATTTTTCCTCTTTTAAAGTGTTGGCGAGAAGTCAGGTCTCGCGGACAAGACCTAGGTTTAGGAGTTGTGGCCAACAAAGGGGTCCGGTGTAGTCTAGGATCACGCCGGCATTTTCACCCTGCTCTAGAGAGCAGTGAGTCTCACCCGAGGCGTGCCGCAACCACATGCAGAAGGGGATGAGATCAATGGCAAGGAACAAAGTCGCAACTCATGATGGACAATGCATCAATTATAAAGGCAGAGTTATATACGCAAGAGCACTTAATAAGAATTCAGACATTAGCAAATAATATTTTAACCCAGCATAAACACATTACATGCATGTAAACCTCTCATTGAGACAGCAACCTTTCATTGTATTAATCTCTTGGCCAAGCACATGATTACATATCATTTTCAGCGATAGCTTACAACTCTGATATAGATGTCTTATGGAACATAAAGGTAGAATAGAGAAGATGAGGAACCATAGAAAGGTCATGCATGATTCCCGCAGTCGTTCTGTGCTTCTTCTCCTGTTACGAGCCTCGCAACCTCTGCAGCCTCCCCCTTCTTTCAGCCGGGTGACTGTTATTTATTCAAAAGCTCTCACGACTATCAGTTCCTCTTTGTCTTTTCTTCAGCTGCCCCCAGCTTCTCTCCTGTTATCTGCGTATTCCGCTTTCTGTCTTCTGCTGTGTGTTTTCTTCATTTGTACTTGTGCGTGTTCTATCTTCAGCTATCTCATGCTTCTGTGCCACCTTGATAGCTCCGCGACTCCTGGTAGTTGCGACGCGGTCACGATTTCCATGTGTCTTCATGCTGCAACTCAAAAGGTCAAAATTCAAAATGTTCTAACCAAGATTTCAAAAACAAGGGCCCCAACAGGCCCCGACCACAATTCCTTGACTCGTCCCTGAGTCAATCACAAATGACAGTTTCCACCTCCATTGCCCCACTGGGTCCCGTGCCCTGTTCTACTGTGCCTTCGTCCCGTGCCCTTTCCTACTGTGCTCCTCCAAGCGGCTATTCAAACAAGGGCCCCAACTCCGGGACCCTGCGGAGCGCTATATCTTTGAGCCCGGTGAAGTCCGACACCGCTTGCTGCCATTCCTGCATTAGCAAGTCTGCTTCTTCAGTGATCCTGGTGGCAGTGGCCTCCTCTATATTCATCGGGACAGCCCCGAACATCGTGGTAAGCTGGGTCTTGGCCTTTGCATCCACCTGTTGGATTGATTTGGCACTGGCTTGAATGGGCAGACGGATTTCCCGAATTACCTGCTTTGCTGCTGCTGAGTTGGCCTCGGTCTGTTGCATTTGAACCTCAAGGTCGTCCGCCTGGGCATAGAGTTGATCTAACCGCGTTGGGTCTATGGTCTCCTGAATTTCCCTGGAAATATGTTGCAGCTGGGCAGAGATGGGCTGCGTTTTGACAGTGAGGGCGAGTGAACACTCCTGCAGACTTCGCAGGAGGTCGTAAGCTTCGCGCGCTGTGGAGTGAAGGGTCGCCTGCATGCGAGCTGCCTGGGTCTGCTTGGCAGCCACCTGTTCTGAGTAGACAATCTGTGGGTCGGGGAGCGTGGGCCGTGCGGCTAACGCCGCTTGGAGTTCCTGATTCTCCCTGCATAGACCAGTGAAAGTAGACTGAACGTGGTAAGCTTGGACTGCTACATTTCTCTCCTCTATATCGTCAGGAAGTGGGGCATGATGAGACCTTATAGTGGGCCATAGGTCTGAGAACGCCTGAGCAGCAATGGTGACCTGCTCCTCCAGGTAGGTCTTCTCCTTGGTCAGATGATCGCGCTGTTCAGTAAGCACTGTGATCTGGTGGTGCTGCTCAGCGCACCGCTACTGCAGCTCTGAATGAAGCTGTTCGGCCTGTAGGGCCGCCCGCTGAATGAATAGGTACAACTGCCCTATACCCCATGTTTCTACGTTGGGGTTGCCGGAAGCGCCCTGCTCCGGCATTCGCTCCTGCAGGGGTTGCCCACTGGCCATCGATCTTTTGGAGTTCTCAGGAGGGGACACCGGTGTCTGTTGCTGCATTGATGTGCCCATATCGGAATCTGGCCTTTCTTGCTGGGTGGTCTGGTCTGTGGGGGGAGGGTCAGCATGCTCAAGTGGAGCCTCGACCGAGTCAGCCCCAACATTGGCCAGCCGGGTAAATATAGTAGAGACAGGATCCTGGGGTGTGGCCACGGGGTCGACTGGTGGTACTACGGCCTCAGTACTGGAGGTGACTTCAGCCCCGTGGTCTCCTCCAAAGAGTTCCCGGATAAGAGGGTCTGATATAGTGGCAGATGAGTTTGATGGAACGGATGAAGTGGTAGGTGGACGGCTGGTGGAGGGAGCGGTGGACGGGGTGGAGGAGGTATGGGGGAGGCGAATGTTGAGGAATTTTGATGGATCGATCAGGGGTTCCTCCGGAATCAATGTCCCTGTGAGTGGAGTGGATGGCGGATCATCATCAGTAAGGTCCACCACCGGATCAGGGATGGCAGTGCGGGCCCGCTTGGATGGAGGGGGGTCTGATTGATCAGGTCCCGAGCCCGTTTTGCCCATCGGGGTGATGATGGGGCTGGTAGAAGTGAATAAGTTGGTGGGGATGGGAGAGGTGAGAGGGGCAGTATGGGACGGAGCAAGAGAACGACTAAGGTGGAATTCAGAAAATAAAGGGAACAAAGGGGCACCACTTGAAACAACTTGGGTCGCCACATTGAGACTTCGTACCTGAGCATTGAAGTGTTGTACGATGGGGACCAGTGATTCGGGCAGTTCCTGTGAGGTCCCAGCTGCATCCTGAGAAGGTCCCGCCGTGGCCTGTGAGGACCCTGCTGCGCCTGTCTCGGCAGGCCGCTGCGTCGGCAGCATCCGCTCAAAGTTATATCTGGGGATCCCGTCGCGGATGTGCTTTATGACCCCCGGCCACGCAGAGACCTCGCGGTGAAAGGTATCATCGTCCAGTTGGAATCTGAGCGGCGCCATGTGGAAGGTGGCTTCCGGCACGCAAGTGGGGCGGAGGTAAGTGTGCCTGTGGCTTACCCCGAACCATACCTGCTTACTATACTCGTCCAACAGGTGCCTGGGCACCGGTTGCTGGTTAGCCACCACAACTCTCATTAACCCATACCAAGCCTGAAACGCTTCCGCGTTCACCTGTTTAGTGCTGGGGTCAGAGGATACCTGCCATGGGGTGAATTTCATCGCAAAGGGCTGGCTCGCGGTAATTTCTGCCGGCAGCCAGACAGGAGGAATGTGCCATTTCCACATGGAAAAAGCTACAATCAGGTAACCATATATGAAGCTAGTGGTGTGCTTATAATTCTCTTCGCATGCCGCGAACAGTTCTTTGAGCACAAAAGAACACCAATTCAGCCTGGTGCCTTGGACACAGTGCTCCGCAATGGAGATTGTATCCAAGGTGCACTCTCCTTTGGTATAATGTCGCATCGTCTTGCTAGCAATGAGATAGCAAGCGAACCGAATCTCCGGCTTGTTAATCAAATCAATTTTGGCACCTTTCCCCCCCGGCGAGTGCCATACTTGGTATAGAGGTCTGTATCACCCGACTTTCGGGCGCGCTTGGAAGATGTCTGACCGGCAGTGGAGACATCTGCGCCATTCTGGGATAGCCCTGTGAGTCGATGAATGTCTTCAGCGTGAATGGGGATCTCCTCGTTTAGCCACAAGGACCCGTTCTGAATTCGGCTGAGGAGGAACCGGGTGCATTGCAGGGCCGGTCCTGTAGTCCCAAAAACAGGAAGAGTCCTTAAATTCATCAAGGACGATTGCTGGAGGCCCCTGTACTCTTGTCGCATTCGGCTGTTTGAGCTACTGCCTGGTGTGTAGTGATGCTCCATATATGTCTGCCAATGGAGGTGGGGGAATTCGGCTGGGTCGGACAGGTTGGCGTCTATCAACGCTGCACTGTCATATTTGCCAACCAGCGACTCTGTTCTGTGGATTCGACTGTCCAGCGTTGGTTCAGCAACGGATAAGAGAGCCTTTGGCATCTTGGCACGACGCTGGTAAACCTGGAGAATTCTTCTGGAGCTTCTATCTTGGTGCGGTGCGTTTTGAGACTTCAATCGCTCTGGTGTCGCTGCAATTGCCAAATTGAACTGGTCCGTCATTCTCGTGCTGTTGGTTTCCATGCAAGTTATGTCATCACTAGGCACGAGCGGAGTTGATGAGACCCCATAACGACAATTAATTCTTGTTGGCCTTCTTGCCTGCGATAATCGTGCGATCGATCGCGTGCCTGTGTGTAATCTGACAGTTGCTGACGATGGGGAAATGGGCGGACGCGACGGCTGAGGGAACTGCGGATGATGGCAAATGATTATGGTACGATTACTGTCTACTTATGGTAATTTATGATGCAAATCTGAGCGATCCTACAGACTGACAAAAAGGACTGACGGAAATGACCTGGACTGATACTGGCACGTGGATGGATCCTACAAGGACGACACGCTGGACTGGCGCCGTGACACGCTGGACTGATGCCGCCCCGACCACAGTCGGTTGCGGCGCGGTCCCCGCAACTGACCGGTTATTGACAGACTACCTATAAACGGAAAAGACTCCCTACACTCATCCCGGTTGCGGGAGAGTTATTCAACTAAGCTACGCTACGGGTGCTCTCGGGTGCGAGAGTTATTGATGAGAAGTGAAAGGTACCTACTCCTGGTAGGGTTTCAGGCGTGCGCCATTCACCCACCCAGGGAGAACTGTACCGTCCAGCTGTGCCAACCGAACGGCTCCTGAGTCGCGGATCTCGATGACAAAGTAGGGTCCCAACCAGTGCATCTGGAGCTTGCCTGGAAACTTCTGGAACCGGCTATCATATAAGAGAACTTTGCCGCCAACTTGGAAGGCTTTGTTCTTGAGGTGGCGGTCGTGCCACGCTTTCTGCCTGGCCTTCTGAACCTTCTGGTGGAATTCCGCCAGGATTCGGGCCTCATCCAGCTCCTGTAGCTCCTGGAGGCGTTCCCGAAGTGACTCCTCTTCTAAGAACTGAAGAGATGTAGCGATTAAAAGACTGGGTACAGTGAACTCGGTGGGAATCACAGCTTCCCGGACATACACCAACTGGAATGGCGTCTGATTGGTCAAGCGTTTCACCGTGGTCCGGTAGGCCCACAATGCCGCTGGGAGACGCTCATCCCAATCGTCGCGCTGAGCATTGCAAATCTTAGTCAAGCCTTTTTCAAGAATTTTGTTAAATTCTTCCACAGTACCATTGGCCTGCGGGTGGTATGGGCTGCTTTTGTGATGTTGAATCATAAATGTGTCCAGTAGTGACTTGACCATGGCATTAATGAAATGTGTACCCTGATCACTGGTTAAGCTTCGTGGGCAGCCAAACCGGCTGATGATGTGTTCAAAAATGAACCAGGCAGCGGTCTCCGCCGAGCAGTTGCATACCGCCGCTGCCTTAGCCCACCGGGTGAGGTAATCCGTGGCGGTAATGATGTACCGGGCCTTGGAGTGTCTGGCGACCGGGGCGATGGGACCTACAAAATCGACAGCCCACTTTTTGAACGACCGCAACACATGCACTGGGTGTAGCGGAAGCTCGTCCCGGTGAGAAGGCCTTCCCGTCTGCTGGCAAACATCGCAGCGCTTCACGTAGGCCTTACAGTCAGCATGTACTGTCGGCCATCACAGGCCAGCTTGGAGCACCTTCCTTGCGGTGGGTTTTGCACCCACATGCCCTCCCGCAACACCGCTGTGACATTCCCACATTACCGCTTCCCGTTCGTGGTCAAGGACACATATGCGCAACACCTCATCGAGGCCCAATTTATATAGCTGCCCCGCGATCAATGGGTAGTCGGCCGCCCGGACAACCAGGTGGTGTTTCTGGAGTGGGGTGTAATCCTGAGGGCATTGTCCCGTGGTCAGATAAGTGGCAATGTCAGCCAAATAATCCGGTATTGCTTCGACTCGGAAGAGGTCGGCATCCAGCAGCTGATCGTCCAACGAGCCTTCGTTCTCTCCCGTCTCCAACCTGGATAAATGATCGGGACCGACATTCAACCTGCCGGGCTAGACAATCACCTCAAACGTGAATTCCTGGAAAAGTAGAAGCCAGCGACAGATCTGTCCTTCCAAAACAGGCTTATTCACCAGATACTTCAATGCAGAGTGGTCTGTAAAGAATGTGAACTTGCTGCCCAGAAGATAGTGGCGGAACTTCTGGAGGGAGTACACCATCGCCAAAGCCTCCCGCTCGGTCGTGGTGTAATTCTTCTCCGCATTCGATAACCTGCGGCTGGCGAAATAAACGGGGTGGTCAACTGTTGTCTCCCCGGGTTGCGCCAAGATAGCCCCAAGTGCAATACCAGACGCATCGATGTGCACATGGAACTGCTTATCCCAGTCGGGATGAACAAGTATATGCGCCGTCGCCAACTTCTCCTTCAAGGTGTCAAGGGATTTCCTACACTCCTCCGTCCACTGGAATACTTCCGACTTCCGCAACAGTTTCTCCAAAGGGGCCGTAATCTTTGCCTAGTTGCGGATAAACCGCCTGTAATATCCTGTGTGGCCGAGCAGTGCCCGCAACTACTTCACAGTTTCGGGGGCTTCCATGTGAACGATGACCGCGACCTTGGCGAGATCAACGCAGACCCCCTGCTTGCACACCACGTGGCCCAAGAGTGTGCCGAATGGAACTGCGAAAATACATTTCTTCAGGTTCAAGGAAATCTGCAGCTGACGACATCGGTCAAACATAATACGCAACAGGGAGGCGTGTTTCTTCAATAGGCTGTAGACGGTCCAGTCGTCCATGTAGACCTCCAGGAACTTGTGAATGTATTCCCGGAAAGCAGCAATTACAATCCGGGAAAACACCGTCGGTGCGTTCTTCAGACCAAACGGCATAACGTGGTATGCGAATGATCCCCACTCAGTGGTGAATGTCATCTTTGCTTTGTCCTCTTCGGCAATGCGCACCTGATGGTAGCCCGAAAACCCATCAGTGAAGGAATAGGCTTCGTTTCCCGCAACATGATCTAGAACTTCATCGCTGAAAGGAGTGGGAAATGGATCGTGGATGCAGACATTGTTCAGATTTCGGTAGTCTACGCAGACACGTATCTCCGCTTTGTCCTTCTTGTTCTGAATGACAATAGGACTCACCCACTCTGCTTCTTCTACTGGAAAGATAAGACCTGCAGCCAGCATCTTGTCGATCTCCGTCTTGACCTTTTCTTTGATACGAGGGTTCAGCCGGTAGGGTCGGTGCTTCACTGGCCTGGCCCCTGGTTTCAGCACGATGCGCATTTCGCCCAGGTCCCCCTTGATCCCCTTCAGTTCTGCAACCGAGGACGGGAACAAGTCTTCGTATTCCCGCAGCATGCTGAAAATTTCTTTTGTCGTTTCCTCGTCCCAGTAATCTCCCACCGTTGCCAGCTTGGGTTTCTCGTCTGTTCCAATGTTCAGCTTCTTCGTCTTTAGTGGCGGTAAATGGACTCCTTCAATCTTCGGCTCTTCACTGATGTTCCGCTCGCCTTCCCTTTCATCAAAATAGAGATGCCTGAGGTCCTCTAGACTATCATCATCCGGATTGCCGTCAATCCGGCGGCAAACCAACTCGCGCCTGACCTCAGGTCGTGACACAACCGGGCCCCCGTCGGGCTCGGGATGGCAGAAAAACAAGACCTCCTTGATTTCCTGTAGGGCCTGAGACTCTTGTGCCATCTCCCCTTCGAACAGGAAGCACAGAACAAACTTGTCCATGACTTCCTGCCAAGAGCGGGTTCCCCGTTTCCGCTCTTCCTCCAGGTACCAGGCCTAGGTAATCGTACCCAGTGAGTGGATAAACTTGTGGACCCACAGCTCTTCAGGGTACCTGGTGCTACGCCACTGCTCCTCGCAGGCCCGCAAATGGTGTCGTGGGTCGGAAGTTCCATGATACTTAAGCATACTGCGAGGTCCTTCATCTTCTTTAAAGCGTGCCCGCAGAGCATCCGCCACGCACTCCCATCGCAACAGAGTGTTGCGGTGATTTTTCCACCACCGGGCCGACGTGGATTGCAAGGCCACATCCAAAAGTGGCATCCGGCTTTCATCTGGGACCATGTCTTCCACCTTGGTAGTGAAAGTATTGACTGCTTGCATGTTCGACACGGTGGGATATCCGCGGATCTCAGTCCCCACCCACCGGACTTGGGCAATGGTAGCACATTTCCGCGTGGTGGTCTCATACCCCCCTTGCTGCCAGTCTTCCCACGCGAGTTCGGATCCAAGCTCCGAGCTCTGTACACTCTTCCAACTGACAGAGCCAGTCGCGGTCGGGTTAATATAATCGTCCCGCTTTCCTGCGGTCAACTGATAAAGGTGGTCCATCATCTGAGCATCCTCCCGATTGTGCACTGTTTCCATATATCGCGGGCCCTGATATGAGTCAAGGGGCTGGGTGACCCATACCTCCCCATCCTCAAAGATCATCAGCTCCTTTTTAAGGTCAATGATGGCGTAATTCTCAAAAGCCCAGTCAATGCCGAGTAAGGCAGGATAAGGATCATTGTCGCCCATGATATCAATAACCTCAAAATTGGTGTATGTCTTCACCCCCACAATGTCGACCTCGACACCCTTGAGCCAGCCGATTGGCAGAATACAGTACTGGTTCGCCATCCTGAGTTGGATTGGTGAGTAGGCTAGTCGTGGCCTTCCAAGAGCCTCCCATGTCTTCCGTGGCAGAATGTTGACGTCGGACCCTAAGTCCAGCATGGTGTCGCTGATTTGGAATCCCGCAACCTACGTGTTAAGTTGGAATTCTTTGCTTGTTCGTTGCTTGTTCCGCTTGACGCGCTGCACGTATTGAGGGGAAGCGTTCGCCGGATCGCTAAGTCCTGTGCGCCCCTGTAATGCTCCTTCTAACGCATGCTTAAGCTGCTGCCGTAGTGCAGCATTGTCAACAATCTTGAGGAATAGCTGGAGCCAATCCTTGATCACAGTACCTGTGACACTCTGCACCCCAGATTCCGGCAGCATGGGCTCCTCTAGACCTCCCTCGTCCCGCAGCTGGGCGAACGGCTCAACTGCCTCCTGGAAATACTTCTTCTGGGCTTCAGGCCTGATTAACATCTTCGGGGATGCCGGCCGAACCACTCATGCTGGGTCCTTCCCGTGGGCATCCTCTCCAGTTTTCTTTCCGCCCCTCGTCACGATCGCGACGTTCTGCATGTTTGGGGTCGCGGTCCCTCACGGATCTGAGTTTATTAGATTCGCTCCCCTCTGCCTCGCCCGTTCTTCCCACTTCTTGATGAGCTCCGGACAGTCCTCTGTGGCGTGGGCGTTTACCCGGCACTGGGAACACCAGGGTCATCGCGGAAGGGGACATTCTCGAGCCACGTGACCCTCCTGGTCACAGTTGTAACATTTCTCCAGACCGCGTCTGCCTGTGCGGCCTCCCCGCATGCTGCCACCTCTTCCCCTTGGGGCCTCGTTCACCCCGTAGGAGGGACGATCCAATCGATCCGCAAGTGCGTCGAGCGCCCTGCACTGCTCAGTGTTGTGAGTCATGGAAACAAAAAATTTGCAGTACACATTTTTCGGGACCGTGGAGTACTTCTGTAGTATCGGGCACATCCGAGGAGGATGCCCCAGCATCTGGCAAATCTCGCAGTACTCTGTGGTGGAGGAACACGGTTGAGGTGGGAACCCTACGTAAGTCTGTTGCGACTGGTAACCCCCTGCGCCCCTGGATTTCCGCGACCGAGGGTCCTGCCCCTGCGCCGCGCAATCGGGGACACTCGGTTGCGACATGGCCCTCGACCAGGCAATGAGTGCACCAAAAAATCGGTTGCGCTGGCCTCACCAGCTGGAGCTCCTTGAGCTTCTCAGTCAAGCTGGCGATCTGGTGTTGCAACCCTATCAAAGAAGGATCTTGCAGGGCTGGCCCCCCCCGACATTCCTGGGGGTAGCCTGCCATGGCTTCAATCTTCATGGCCTGCTCCAAGGCGTCCTGCAGATAATCGATCTTCTGCTGAGTGAGAGGGGTTCGTGTCAAGGGAAGCAGAGCCTTGATGAACTAGTCCCTCTGGTGGTTTGGATCAATCGGGTAGCTGAGTTTCCCGATTGTGTCCTTGAATCACCGCATCAACTCCCACGTGGTATCACCTTCCTTCTGCTTAATTTCCCACAGCTCGGACAGGCCCTGCTGGTCTGTCTGGGGAAGCTTAAATTCGCGAACAAAATCCTGCTTTACGTCTGCAATTACAGGGTTAGGATGAGCCTCGGACCACTTGATAAACCATCGCAGAGCCCTCTCTCTGAGCGTGGTTTGGAACTCTATTAGCTTCCTTGCATCTGGCGTCTGCCGAGCCCTCCAGATGGCTTCGCACAGATACCAGTGTTGCTCTACATCATCGTTGCCCCGGCCAGAGAACTCTGGGTACCGGGTGAAAGATCCAGCCATGTGTACTTGTGGAGTATTGACCAAGATAAATCCTCTAGGTCCCGGTTGCGTAACGGTTCCACTAGGGAATACAACACTACTAGTAACGATGCTATTACCGGACGTTACTAACGCTGATGAACTATTGTATGACTGACTCAATGCTTGTAACTGAATGAAAATATTACTTAAAGGTTGATACAGTACCAGGGGAAGGTAGGGATCCTGGCCATGCAGAATGTGGGAAGTATGGCTGCCTGGAGGGGTGGGTGTCGTCTGCTCTTGAAACATCCGCTGCAGCATGTCGCGCCATTCATCATCGGAACTCTCTTCGAGATGTATCTTTTCATCATCTCCGCTAGTCACCATCTCTCTTCCTCGCATCGCTGGGCTCCCATGCACCCATTGCACTTCCACCGCTGTCCCGTCTTCTTCCCGGGTATCCAAATCCATACTTCCTATCCTCTGAGGCGCCTCCTTCTCATTTTTCCTCTCCATCTCCCGTCTCTTCAAATCTCACATCACCCTTCTTCGCCACCTATCGGCGATCTGTGCCCGCCGATGCGCACGTCGCTCCCTCAACTTGCATGCAGCCTCAACATCCATTCCCCACTTCCCGCTTTCACATTCTACGTAGCATCGGTCCCCTCAACCCTTCCCCCAGCACGGGTGGTTTACGCTTCCATACTCGTTTTGTGGAGTTCAATCAACCCTTCATCCACCATCAGAGCTTTAATCCACAGCGGAATCTTCTTAAGCAGCTTCCCTCTTAGCCCTGAGTGGAAGACAGCCTCGACTTTCGAGAAGGATTGATAGCACTCAACTGTAAACTCCACAGTGTATCCTTCCAACGTGGTCCTTACCCAAAAATCCACCGCGCGGGTTAGTTCAGTGTCCACCCGATGCAGCGCCACCAGATCTTCGTGCGCCCACCTGCGGTTTATCTTCCGCAAGCCCTCTTGGGGCACCGTCGCTCGTAATCACCGCAACCAATTGTAAAGGTCGGTAGGGAACCTTCCCCAGAAAATTTCGTACGTATCACTGGCTGAGTCAGACAAAAGGACGAGCTCCTTGATCGCCACCTCCTTTTTCTTGGTCAGCTCTGCTTGCTGAGCAATGAACTGGTCGAGATGATTATCCCACCATCGCTGTATCTCTCCTTCAAAAATCCTCGATACCATGATCTAGGTCCCCTCAGAACATGCAGGTCCCGGCAACAGAACCATTTGTTGGCGAGAAGTCAGGTCTCGCGGACAAGACCCAGGTTCAGGAGTTGTGGCCAACAAAGGGGTCCGGTGTAGTCTAGGATCACGCCGGCATTTTCACCCTGCTCCGGAGAGTAGTGAGTCTCACTCGAGGCGTTCCGAAACCACATGCAGAAGGGGATGAGATCAATGGCAAGGAACAAAGTCGCAACTCATGATGGACAATGCATCGATTATATAGGTAGAGTTATATACGCAAGAGCACTTAATAAGCATTCAGACATTAGCAAATAAAATTTTAACCCAGCATAAACACATTACATGCATGTAAACCTCTCATTGAGACATCAACCTTTCATTGTATTAATCTCTTGGCCAAGCACATGATTACATAGCATTTTCAGCGATAGCTTACAACTCTGATATAGATATCTTACGGAACAGAAAGGTAGAATAGAGAAGATGAGGAACCATACAAAGGTCATGCATGATTTCCCGCAGTCGCTCTGTGCTTCTTCTCCTGTTACGAGCCTCGCAACCTCTGCAGCCTCCCCCTTCTTTCAGCCGGGTGACTATTATTTATTCACCCGCTCTCGCGACTATCAGTTCCTCTGTGTCTTTTCTTCAGCTGCTCCCAGCTTCTCTCCTGTTATCTGCATATTCTGCTTTCTATCTTCTGCTGTGTGTTTTCTTCATCTGTACTTGTGCATGTTCTATCTTCAGCTATCTCATGCTTCTGCGCCACCTTGATAGCTCCGCGACTCCTGGTAGTTGTGACGCGGTCGCGATTGCCATGTGTCTTCATGCCGCAACTCAAAAGGTCAAAATTCAAAATGTTCTAACCAAGATTTCAAAAACAAGGGCCCAAACATAAAGTTTCATTTTTTTTTTTTAAATTGAACCTGCCGTCGCTATACCGACGCCTTGTAAGCATCGAAATTGCGACAGATTAGAAACATCAAAAGAGCAACAGTATAAAAACGTCGGACAAGCGACGTTCAAAACGTCGGACCACATTTCGTCGGAATTGCGACAGTTTACAAACGTCGGAAGAGCGACGTCCAAAATGTCGGACCACATTTCGTCGGAATTGTGACAGTTTACAACCATCGGAAGAGCGACGTCCAAAACGTCGGACCACGTTGCGTCATAATTGTGATAGTTTACAAACGTTGGAAGAGCGACGTTCAAAATTTCAGACCACATTTCATCGTAATTGTGACAGTTTATAGACGTCGGAAGAGTGACGTTCAAAATGTCAGACCACATTTCGTTGGAAGTGCGACAGTTTACAAAAGTCGGAAGTGCGACAGATTGGGAAACATCGGAAAAGTGACGCTTGTTTGGAAGTGACGGAAAAAGTGTTGATAGTTAGACACTTTTTCATTGCGTTAGAACTATGACGGTATGGTAAACCACGTTTTTCCTGCCCTCAAACTGTCAGTCTTGCGACGACTATGTGTCGGAATAGCAATGAATTGGCCGTTGGAATTTCCGCCAAATTTTCTAGTGAATAGCGCTCATACATATGACAACACCAGATCCACAAAGGGATTTTTCAAAATTCTTGTATTCATGCTCAAATGTATAATCCTCTGGTAATAAAATGTATTCCGCTCGTGTCCCAAACCAAATATCCTTTACAAGTTTCCGAAGGAAATATTTATAGAGCAAAGCTTGTCCTTTCGGCTTCCTTGACTTTTTGTCTTTCTGACCGTTGGGCTGTCTTGCGACCCAATCTATTCTATGACTTACGATCTGAGCCACTGATGCAACCTTATGACTTGACTGGATCTTGCGACTTGTGACCCTCAGTAATCTATGACCTGCGACATTGATGCATTTACAACCTACGACCTTCTTGGATTTTGCGACCTCGCGACCTAGTCACTGGGTTGTTGGGTCGCGTCGTCAAGCGTTTGGCATGGAACATGACTCCGCGACCTGGAAACCTGAGGAATTTTGGGACCTGGGGGTTTTATCCCTTCTACATTTCTCTTGTTGAGATAGTCTTAGTTCTCGCCACGTGAACCAGCATTTTTTGGGTAAGCAGAAAACTTCCTCGTCTGAGTCATCAACATAATCTCCTCATGTTACCTGCGCTTAAGAATATTAGATTAGCCATGTATAACTTATTAAATTAGCCTCACACACATAATTATGCTTATGCATGTTGAAGAAAAAATAAAATACAATAAAAAGAAAACGCAGATGCATAAGGAGCATATTAACAAACAAAATCAAGGGATTTTAACAATTAGCTTGGACTTTTGTGTAGTCAAGTGTTGTGTCATTAAGGCATCAAAGAGAATAGCTTATGTAGACTTCCCTATGCCCCTTTAATCACTGCACTTTATCTTCAACATTTTCCTCAGATTCCACCACGCTGAAGCCATGTTTGGCATGAGGAACCGCTTCGCTCTCCTCATGCTCAGCTGTTTCTAGTTCACTTAGGTGTTTAGAGTGTGCCAGTAGATGAGTTGCCACCCATGTACATTTAGGGATAGTATTGAATGGTAATATTTTGAACAAAAGGTGCATGTTAATATTCAAACATTTTGTATCTCTTTGATGGTGCGATGCAAACAAAAGGAATCCTCCCCGAGATTGATTATCAAGCGAATTCTATATTTCCATGTAGGAAAAATAGCACCATTTTCAACTATGGTCTTAAAACCATTTTAACGCTAACATATATAAGCTTTGCCATCGTTTATTTAACCTCACCATTATAAAATGATGACCATCGTATTAACATTTTCCATGGGCTCCACATGAAACAAAACCTTCATGTAAATGTGCAACACTCTTTAAACCAGTTTGGAAGAGGATGAATATCGTTTATTTTCATTTGTGCATACTAGTATGTTTCCGTGACCTGGAAACCTGGTCGCATGACCAGGAGGTCCCACTTTGGACGACGTTGCATGCTTTGCAACCTGGCAACTTAGTCTCATAGTCGCATGGTCAGAGGATCGCCCTTTGGATGACTTTGCAATTTCTGCGAACTGGCGACCTGGTCACACAAGCGCATGATCGGGGGGTCGCATAACTTGTAGACTACCTCGATGAGCTGTTTCGCGACCTTGCGACTTGGCAGAGGTTGCATGATTGCAAAGGGACTGGGTCGCAGCCCTTGATCGATAGCAACGACCCCATAAGGTCGTAGATCCGCAATACCTTACTCCTCTGCCCCCTTTTTTTGTTGAAAATGAAACTGTGACTAGTACTTGTAGCTGCGTTTTTTCGTCAGTCTACATTTAAGTGCAACGCACAAGAATGCATGCGGTTGTGATACTTTTTGTTTCCATTCCACAGTTCTCGGAATTCATCCCAATCCGATGTCCTGTTAAAAAACAACCTGCACTTCCATGATTTTGATTTCTTTACACTTCTGACCTCGAATATACCTGTAACGGCCGATATTTGTGTTCATTATTTTTGGTTTCTTCTATATCCATTTTGTAACCACCCAGCACATGGTTTGAACAGTCAGTCAATTACTCCTCACAGGTGCCCACGTTTCTCGGTGTGGTGCCTAATGCATGCTTATTCTTTAAGCGTTAGATACAGCGATGCTCAAGCCACTACCGTCGATTACACTTCTCCTACGATTTGAATACGTGTGTCTCCTCCCTCTCACATTGCCACCCAAATCCTTATTCAATGATTCATCCTTTTCTTTGTTCACCCAAGCCTCAAATGCAACTTTACCAGCAATTCTGGCATGCTCTGAGTCTACTTCCTTTGCATATTTTGCAAAAGACACATCATTTCCAGCATATGTGTAAATAGAATCAACACCTCTCAATTCACGAGAATGGAGCTTAATTCCTTTGTCATCCAAGTCAGGGGAAGCATAGCATCTTCCCAGAACCTTTTCAGCAACATTTTTTACATCAGTAAAGTTCATTTCGCTCGAGCTTCCTTCTATGTTGTCACGATGGGTCAAATTTGTGTAGGCCATAAATTATTATGGACCTCAAATCACCACCCGCTATACCGTTTGCTCCATGTGCTTCTGGATCAACATCATCATGGCCAATAACATTGTGACTAAGCTACAATTTTATATTATCCCTTTCCATAATCACCTCCTCAACTGTGTTTTCTGTTACAATGCTTATTGCTAAGACATGACGCAGCAGACCAATGCGATGAGCACGCTGTAATGCTTGCTTGTCAACTTGTGGATTCTAGTCCTGCTCATAGAAAATGATAGTATCAGCCCCTGCAATATTCAAACCAACACCAAAAACTCGAGTAGATATTAAAAATACAAATGCTTCATGAGTATCATCATTGGCCTTTCTGATGTCACTTGACTCTGGTAGTGTTGATGCTTTGCCACCAAAGCTTTGCACAGCTGCGAAATGCTCTTCTTCTCTTACTGATCCATCAAGATGCTCATAAGAATACCTTTGCAGCTCTAAGTAATCCTGAAGAATTTCTATTGTCCGCGTCATTTGAGAAAAAAAAAATCAAGACACGATGTCCTTGACTACGCGGCTTCTCAAGCAAAATGTCCAAGATGATGAGCTTTCCACTCGCCTGCACCAAGTGTTCACCTTCTTCAAATGGCTCTGGCTTCACATTATTGAAAATATAAGGATGGCTACATGTCTTTCGAAGTTGTACCACAATATTTTTTAAAGATCGATGTTGAGTTCCTGAACCACTTGTTTGAAGCTTGGGAAACTCTTGATGCAATACAGATACATACATTTTCTTCTGAAGTGGGGCCAATGGAGCTAGTACTGTAACCTCAGAAAGTGGTGGCAATGTAAGATTTTCATTCTTAACAATTAAAGATTTTTTATGCCAAAACATGAATGCATGCATAATATATCTTAGCAGCTTAAACTGTTTGCTACATCCAGAGGTATTGTCACCTTGAGTCATGGTTGCAACTTGCTAGAATGCAGTGATGAAATCCTTCAGTTCACCGAAAATCCAAGGCATACAAAATGCAACATAGCCCAATGCTCAGAAAGACTATTCTGCACAGGAGTCCCAAGTCATATTTTTTTAAGAAAACATCGACGGGTAGAAGTTGATCACGCCAGCGTAGAGACATACATCTGATCTAGATGTTTGTTGGCTCACATGTTCAACTATGGGTTTGCGCATCTTCATCTCTATACATTTTCAGAATGTTCTTATAGGTAACAATGTTAAGAAGGACACCTATTTTTCTTGTGCTCCAGAATAATCATATCGAATTTTTCCATAAACAACAATCGTGGTATTGCAAGTTGTCAGATCGGCTATACATTCCACTGACTTCATCTCATAGAAAAGAGACAACGCATCTAAAATTTTTGGTTTTCCATGTACACATTTAGAAGTGTGTTGTAACTTACAGTATCTGGGATCCATCATCGTATTGTATAGAATCAGGTTGGCATATAAGTTTATAGAATTCAACTTGGATAAAAGTGAGATCGCTTTTGAATAGTCCTTCACCTTTCTATCCAATTCGATTAAGGTACTATATGTGATGAGATCAGTACCAACACCATTAACCTCAAGGAAAACCTTTATTTCCAAACTTCCATCAATTTATACAGTTCTTCTTCACTGGAGACTCCCTTCAAGGAGATTAACAACTCATCTATATCGATAATATGGTCTGGCTGGGGAACTTGTTGGCTATCATGATATGCAAGGGACTTTCCCTGTGGAACCCAAATGTCTCCTTTTACAGTTGAACCAGATCTGCACCGTATTTTTCTCCCAAGCACACTAATCTTAGCATCTTATCTATCTCTTGAAGGAGGGATATGCACTTCACTAAAACAACATTTATTATCTCTATGATATTTACTCCAATCTCTTGATGTATAGTTTCTAAGGGTTTTTCATTATCTAAATTACTGTGTGACTGCACCGGAGGCACAACTGTTGGCAATCTTGATGACATGCCTTGGTATTTTACTTTTTGATTATTTTATCATGTACACATACTACGGATGTTGTATAGCCAGTTGTGGACCTTGGCAATGAAGATATTATATCAATGATCAAACCAAACTTTGGCAAGTTTTAGGTACCCCGCCCTTAGCTTCCCACAAAATGTAGGATTCCATAGATAGCAACAAAAGGATCCCATTGCATCCCAATTTAAAGTGTCGGTTATCTGTGAAGCATCCAATTATATCTTGATATTGTTCGTTTCACATTTGGCAAATAAGAATACTACTCTTCACTTGCATCAAACACTCCCCGTTTGGATCAGGTAAATCTTCCCTTTTAGGGATGGAAATGCACATCAGGAAAGATGTGATTCAACCATGATTTGAAAATTTCTCCATTGATGCACCCTTATGCTTGATATATTATCTTTGGGGTCGACCTGCATGCAACATTATCATATCAATCAATTCAATTCATTTTCAGAGAATGATCCCCCCACATAATTTTACATGAGACTAAGAGCTTAATTACAACACTCAAACAAAATTCCTATATGATCCATGATGAAAGGGCTTCAAACAGATATACTTAATGCACAGGGAAATTCCTATTCGAATGTATGCCTGGTGATCCCCCACACATGGTGCAACTATGGCAAGAGAATATCGTCATGATGATGGGAAGGCTCAGCCAGGGCTTGGGACTGGTTAAAAGGATGCCATTGACTACAGGGTGGGTTAAAACCCTACTGGCTAAGCAAGTGGAAGGGGGAACCTGAAATTTTAAATATACCCAAAATTTTGGGTGCTGTTGTAGAGGCTACAACAAATGGCGAACCACTGGTAGAATCCAGCATCTCTGTCAATATCGAAACAATAGTCTAAGTCTAGATAGTGATGCAAGGGAATATTGAACAAGTTCTACGGTACCCTTTGTATTACTTTGGCCTTTACGGGTATGCCCAGTCCTTTTGTCTCAGCTAGGTCTCGCTAATCAGAACATATCAAAGAGAGATCTCACAGATGCCAGTAGCTTGTTGATGATATGAAGAGCAAGGCAGTGGGTTTATTATTCTTAGGATTTTTTAAAGTAATTTTATGGTTTTGCTCCGCTGCTAGCGGGCCTGGACAGTACCCTGGCGGAGTCACTTCAAGAAATCACAAGCGTTGCTCTGCTACCAGCGAGCCTGGTCAGTACCCCGACAGAGTCGTTGCATTACCTCTCTGCGCAGGAAGCCTTTCTCGATCCTTTACCCTTATTTGTTTCATGTGTTTGCAGCACTTATTTTGATGTGCTCGTGGAACTTATTTTTCATGGGCGGATGAGGGATCCCGACTTATTTTACGAGCAAAGAGGTTGTCTCTTGTTTTACAAAAACTAAAAGATAACTTGATTTGGGTTTGCCCTGGTGCCAAACCTTTACATCCCATTTACCACAATAGGCGAAGCATGCAAAACAGATCATTAAGATGTCCAAGACTATGTTGGGCACAAGGCTTAGGTTACGGGTATGGGCCATTCAAACTCATTAGGTCTCCCATAAGAAACCGGCTCGTATCTCCCCGGCTAAATAAGTTTGGACTCATAGGCATCTTGTTGAGAAAGCGACTTTGATGACCTATCCTGAGAGAAAGCTGCCTCTTGAGATAGGCACCGCAACCTCATGCAAAACAATGGGGTTACTGTTTCAGCAATCGGGGCAAAACAAGACCGCAAGGTGGTAGGGTTGCAATGAGGGCTCATGAAGTGGCAGGCGATATGAAAAAAATGATGTGAGGAAGAGAGTGTACGATGCAATGTAATAGGTGAGGCTCAAGATGCAATGCAACGCCATGTGCGAGAACGATCAACCAGTTGTAGGTGGAAAAGAGGCGTAATACAAGCAGTGATTATTTATGCAGAAACCAGCAACTAAAAAAGAAATGAGTGGAAAATAATTGTAACATGATGATGCCTAAGATATTAATCGTAAACAAAAATAACAAACACACTTTTTAAATTATGAAGTAAAATTTTTTTGGCAAGTAAACCTAATTAAAACTTTGAACTAACAAATTTTATTTAACGGGTTCTAGCGATCCTACACCTAAAACCATAGCTTAACCAATGATGCGGTTGGGTTATGTGAAATCAGCTTTCCAGTGCAGCCATTGCATTAGTTCCTGACCTACAAGAAAGACAATTTTCGCAATCAGAGCCAGCATACAAAATCGTGCACCAACAACAAGACTTACCTGAAGAGCATGTGCAACGGCAAGAAGATCATGGATACTTACCAAAGAACATGCGAGAATAGATTGTGCAAGCTGAATTCCACTCTCATCCTGATACACAAAAATATGCTCTTGAAACTCAACATTTATAAATGACACACATCCATTCATGCACAATCCTAGGTCTGATGGGCGCTCGGTAAGCCATTGCCTATTTGCAGGCACATCCATCGAATAGGGTTGGTCGAGCCAACCAGCAAACTCATTTTTGTGGTGAGGATGATTGATTTTATGGGGTGGAAGAAACAAGCATGTGCCAGGCGAATTATAGATACTTGCGAATCCGAGAGTAGAAACCCTAATTTTGAAAACCCTAGTTCAGAGTTGTTCCTGGAATCTGTCAAGGATATGAGGATCTAAATCCACTTTTAGTGGATACTGCAATTCCTCATCGTCTTGAACAAACTCTGGACCTTCGAGCGGTGGGTTTCCCAACTTTGACAGTTTGGTGAGATCAACAGGTGAATGGATATGATCATGGATTGTGGTGAGTTGCAAAATGTCAGTGGGCTTTGTATCAATTCGGTCAAATGTTGGCTCACTGATAGATTGATAATCCAATGTATCAAATTCTTTAGATTTTCCAGGATGGGTTGGATTTACTGTAAGGTTTTCGGACAGTTGAGGGATTTGCCAAAAATCACATGTTAGTGCCTAATTGCAACTGGTACTGGCTGGGCAACAACTGGAAAGATTAGATACAATGGCCGGTGTTTTCTTACCAATGAATAACTTGGGGTATATCGGCTGCTGTATACCAGCTGTTGGGGAACGAGAATATGTGCTCAGGGGAACCTCATTACAATGATAAATCCGCCCAGATGAAATGATATCTGATGTGGTTATGATGGGAGGTGCATGGTACTTGGGAATTGTCATTTTAGAAACCCTAATCTGAGGAACCCTGGTTGGGGTTGTTTGAGAGATCTCGTTAGGGTCGAAATAACTAGGGATGACAGCTGGCAAGAGAGGAAGTGTTTCGATTCCCTGATGGGTACTCAAATCTTCATAGAGTGAATTATCAAATTCTGGTGTCTCCATATGGTCGGCAAAAAGATATGAGTGACAGTCCTCAGTGGTATTAGTGAATATGTTTTCAGATAAGCAGTGATCGCTGTAACCATCGATTTGATCAAGTTGGGTACCAGGCATGTTGGGCTCCCCGGGAGTTACCAACTGGGATGGATCAATAAAGAGGACATATTGAGGTTGCACATATAGGAAATCACTTCTATGGTTGTCTAAAGATTCAGAGTGAGAAAGATCAGAACTAAAAGATTCATCAATTTTGAACTGTGATTGTGAAACACCATGTGCGTGCTTATGATTATTGCCAATACCAGTATAAGGAAATTTTGAAGGTCTCGAAGAAATTACTGGTGTGGCAGACTCATGAAATAAATCGAGGAATAATGAATGAAATATTGAGCCGCAGGGGTGTTAACCGTACAAGGACTTCCATCTCGCATACCGATGTTATTCGGAGTGAACAATGATCTGGCAGGCCTTGTAAGGGAATCAAATTCATCCGAGATAGGAGTTGATTCATACTCAGTATGTGAAATAGATTTAGGACTATGTCCAAGGAGACATTAAGTGGGCTTGAGGTAGGTTTCATGAACGGGGAGAGGTAAAGAACCACTATGGTTTTCAAGCTCTGATTCGACATGGTACGTGAAAGATTCAAAGGTAGTGCAATAGGCTTTATCCTCTTGCCAGTGTCTATCCTTGCTAAGGACTTTCGAGGTCACAACTCCACTACCCGACAACTTAGGAGGAGGGGCAAGAATATCACAAATAGCAACACTCTCCTTGGAGGCCTGAATGTGGTTTGGACTTGGTGAGATGGACAAGGAAGCATTAGGGACAAATTATAAACAGCCGGTAACTTGCGGGTCATCATAGGGAACACTAGGATCTAACTGAAATTGTTCAAGGGAAACGAGAATCACATACTTGAACTATTCACTTAAATATTTCTAATCAACATCCCTTTCAAGGAAATCAAAACAATAAAGAACAAATCTGATAGAGAATTCATCTAGAGATTCCTGAGGTTCCATTCTGATGTCATTTAGCTTTATCAATACACTTTGAAAATTGTACCTGTGAAAAGCTCGTCGCAATTCAATGGCGAGTTCTTCAAATGAATGGATGGAAGCTTCCGGAAATGTGCGGCACCATTGCTTAGCGCAACCTTCAAGAGTGAGGAAGAAAAGAAAAAAAATCAAACCTTCATTGTCAATTTCATAGCACTCACCAAAGTCACAAAAATATGAAAGGTGTTGGATTATGGACACTCTATTTTCACCCTCGAATTTTAACTGGGACAAGAGAATTTTATGAGACATCGAGGCTCATAAAAATCTGACAAACATCTCGGGAGAATGATTTGGGAATGAGCCATTACAGGTATGAGATTAACTGCAGGCTCTAAGGGCTCATCTTGTCATCTGGCCCTCCTTCTAGCGCCAGCTCTGTTGATGGGAAAATCTGTCCGGCCAACAGCAGGGGATCTCCCCGATAAAAATTCCCAATTAGACCTTGAACCATTTGGAATAGGGATCCCGTCCGGGGTGTGGGTCCAGCTACCACTGATTTCTCCTTTCTTTGGGTCTTGCTTAAACTCTATAAAAAAATGGATACACACCTAATCAAATGATACAAGACATATGATTAATGCATTAAATGTACATATAACACTATGAGTAGCAAGAGGAAATAATAAAGCATGAAGACTGAAGGAAGTGTTGTTAACAACACTTCATTAGGGTCATGCTTGTAAACTATTCTGACCACGAAAGAAACAATTCCTCATGGCAAGAACACCATTCACTTCCTAAAAGTTTTAAATGATAACACAAATTCTAATAAACAAAGCCATCAGCGTTCGTTAAGAAAGTGAAATGAACTCAACCACCATTAACATACTCAGCAAATTGTTATGCAATTGTGATATGAATTAAAGATATAGTTCCCTTAATCTAAGATGTTCAGAAACTGAAAACATAATACTCAATAACGCTCATACATATGACAACACCAAATCCACAAAGGGATTTTTCAAAATGCTTGTATTCATGCTCAAATGTATAATCCTCTGGTAATACAATGTACTCCTCTCGAGTCCCAAACCAAAGATCCTTTACAAGTTCCCGAAGGAAATATTTATAGAGCAAAGCTTGTCCTTCGGGCTTCCTTGACTTTTTGTCTTCTTGACCATTGGGCTGCCTTGCGACCCAGGCTATTCTGTGACTTGCGACCTGAGCCACTGATGCGACCTTGCAACTTGATAGGATATTGCGACTTGCGACCCTCAGTAATTGCAACCTGCAACATTGATGCATTTGCGACCTGCGACCTTATTGGATTTTGTGACCTCGCGACCTAGTCACTGGGTCGTTGGGTCGCGTCGTCGAGCGTTTGGCATGGAACATGACTCTGTGACCTAGCGACCTGAGGAAGTCTGTGACCTGGGGGTTTTATCCCTTCTACATTTCTCTTGTAAAGATAGTCGTAGCTCTCGCCACGTGAACCAATATTTTCTAGGTAAGAAGAAAACTTCCTCGTCTGAGTCATCATCATAATCTCCTCATGTTACCTGCGCATAAGCATATTATATTAGCCATGTATAACTTATTAAATTAGCCTCACACACATAATTATGTTTATGCATGTTGAAGAAAAAATAAAATACAATAAAAAGAAAACGCAGATGCATAAGGAGCATATTAACAAACAAAATCAAGGGATTTTAACAATTAGCTTAGACTCCTGTGTTGTCAAGTGTTGTGTCATTAAGGCATCAAAGAGAACAGCTTATGTAGACTTCTCTATGCCCCTTTAATCACTGCACTTTATCTTCAACATTTTCCTCATATTCCACCACGCTGAAGCCATTTTTGGCATGAGGAAGCGCTTCGCTCTCCTCATGCTCAGCTGTGTCTAGTTCACTTAGGTGTTTAGAGTGTGCCAGTAGATGAGTTTCCACCCGTCTACATTTAGGGATAGACTTGAATGGTACTCCTTTGAAAAAAATGTGCATGTTAATCTTCAAACACATTGTATCTCTTTGATGGTGCAATGCAAACAAAAGGAATCCTCCCCGAGATTGATTATCAAGCGAATTCTATATTGCCATGTAGGAAAAATAGCACCATTTTCAACTACGGTCTTAAAACCATTTTAACGCTACCATATATAAAATTTTCCATCGTTTATTTAACCTCACCATTATAAAATGATGACCATCGTATTAACATTTTCCATGGGCTCCACGTGAAACAAAACCTTCATGTAAATGTGCAACACTCTTTAAACCGGTTTGGAAGAGGATGAATATCGTTCATTTTCATTTGTGCATGCTAGTCTGTTTCCGCGACCCGGCGACTTGGTCGCATGATCGAGAGGTCGCACTTTGGAAAATGTTGCATGCTTTGTGACCTGGTGACTTGGTCGCATAGTCGCATGGTCGGAGGATCGCCCTTTGGATGACTTTGCAATTTCTATGAACTAGCGACCTGGTCGCACAGTCGCATGATCGGGGGGTCGTATAACTTGTAGACTGCCTCGATGAGCTATTTTTTAACGCTAACATATATAAGCTTTGCCATCGTTTATTTAACCTCACCATTATAAAATGATGACCATCGTATTAACATTTTCCATGGGCTCCACATGAAACAAAACCTTCATGTAAATGTGCAACACTCTTTAAACCAGTTTGGAAGAGGATGAATATCGTTTATTTTCATTTGTGCATACTAGTATGTTTCCGCGACCTGGAAACCTGGTCGCATGACCAGGAGGTCCCACTTTGGACGACGTTGCATGCTTTGCAACCTGGCGACTTGGTCTCATAGTCGCATGGTCAGAGGATCGCCCTTTGGATGACTTTGCAATTTTTGCGAACTGGCGACCTGGTCACACAATCGCATGATCGGGGGGTCGCATAACTTGTAGACTGCCTCGATGAGCTGTTTCGCGACCTTGCGACTTGGCAGAGGTTACATGATTGCAAAGGGACTGGGTCTCAGCCCTTGATCGATAGCAACGACCCCATAAGGTCATAGATCCGCAATACCTTACTCCTCTGCCCCCTTTTTTTGCTGAAAATGAAACTGTGACTAGTACTTGTAGCTGCGTTTTTTCTTCAGTCTATGTTTAAGTGCAACGCACAAGAATGCATGCGGTTGTGATACTTGTTGTTTCCATTCCGCAGTTCTCGGAATTCATCCCAATCCGATGTCCTGTTAAAAAACAACCTGCACTTCCATGATTTTGATTTCTTTACACTTCTGACCTCGAATATACCTGTAACGGACGATATTTGTGTTCATTATTTTTGGTTTCTTCTATATCCATTTTGTAACCACCCAGCACATTGTTTGAACAGTCAGTCAATTACTCCTGGCAGGTGCCCACGTTTCTCGGTGTGGTGCCTAATGCATGCTTATTCTTTAAGCGTTAGCTACAGCGATTCTCAAGCCACTGCCATCGATTACGCTTCTCCTACGATTTGAATACGTGTGTCTCCTCCCTCTCACATTGCCACCCAAATCCTTATTCAATGATTCATCCTTTGCTTTGTTCACCCAAGCCTTAAATGCAACTTGATCAGCAATTCTGGCATGCTCTGAGTCTACTTCCTTTGCATATTTTTCAAAAGACACATCATTTCCAGCATATGTGTAAACAGAATCAACACCTCTCAATTCATGAGAATGGAGCTTAATTCCTTCGTCATCCAAGTCAGGGGAAGCATAGCGTCTTCCTAGAACCTTTTCAGCAACGATTTTTACATCAGTAAAGTTCATTTCGCTCGAGCTTCCTTCTATGTTGTCACGATGGGTCAAATTTGTGCAGGCCATAAATTATTATGGACCTCAAATCACCACCTGCTATACCATCTTCTCCATGTGCTTCTGGATCGGCATCATCATGGCCAATAACATTGTGACTAAGCTGCGATTTTCTATTGGCCCTTTGCATAATCACCTCCTCAACTGTGTTTTCTGTTACAATGCTTATTGCCAAGACATGACGCAGTTGACCAATGCAATGAGCATGCTGTAATTCTTGCTTGTCAACTTGTGGATTCCAGTCCTGCTCATAGAAAATGACAGTATCATCCCCTGCAAGATTCAAACCAACACCACCAGCTCGAGTAGATATTAAAAATAAAAATGCTTCACGAGTATCATCATTGGCCTTTCTGATGTCACTTGACTCTGGCAGTGTTGATGCTTTGCCACCAAAGCTTTGCATAGCTGCAAAATGCTCTTCTGCTCTTACTGATCCATCAAGACGCTCATAATAATACCTTCACAGCTCTAAGTAATCTTGAAGAATTTCTATTTTCCACGTCATTTGAGAAAAAAAAAATCAAGACACGATGTCCTTGACTATGCGACTTCTCAAGAAAAATGTCCGAGATGATGAGCTTTCCACTCGCCTGCACCAATTGTTCACCTTCTTCAAATGGCTCTGGCTCCACACTATTGAAAAGATAAGGATGGCTACATGTCTTTCACAGTTGTACCACAATATTTTGTAAAGATCGATGCTGAGTGCCTGAACCACTTGTTTGAAGCTTGGGAAACTCTTGATGCAATACAGATACATAAATTTTCTTCTGAAGTGGGGCCAATGGAGCCAGTACTATAACCTCAGACAGTGGTGGAAATGTAAGAGTTCCATTCTTAACAAGTAAAGCTTTTGTACGTCGAAACATGAATGCATGCACAATATATCTTAGCAGCTTAAATTGTTTGCTACATCCAGAGGTATTGTCACCTTGAGTCATGGTTGCAACTTGCTAGAATGTAGTGATGAAATTCGTCAGTTCACCAAAAATCCGAGGCATACAAAATGAAACAAAGCCCAACGCTCAGAAATATTGTTCTGCACAGGGGTCCCAAGTCATATGTTGTTAAGAAAACATCGAAGGGTAGAAGTTGATCACGCCAACGTAGAGACATACATCTGATCTAGATGTTTGTTGGCTCACATGTTTAACTATGGGTTTGCGCATCTGCATCTCTATACATTTTCAAAATGTTCTTATAGGTAACAATGTTAAGAAGGACACCTATTTTTCTCGTGCTCCAGAATAAGCATATCCAATTTTTCCATAAACACCAATCCTGGTATTGCAATTTCTCATATCGGCTATACATTCTACTGACTTCATCTCATAGAAGATAGACAGTGCATCTAAAATTTTTGGTTTTCCATGTACACATTCAGAAGTGTGTTGTAACTTACAGTATCTGGGATGATATCTTGCTCTCTCATCTCCCTGAGAAGATATTTAGCTTCTTGAAACCATTTTGCATTGCCAAAGACATCCATCATCGTATTATATAGAATCAGGTTGGCATATAAGTTTATAGAATTCAACTTGGAGAAAAGTGAGATCGCTTTTGAATAGTCCTTCACCTTTCTAGCCAATTCGATTAAGGTACTATATGTGATGAGATCAGTACCAAAACCATTAACCTCAAGGACAACCTTCCCTTCCAAACTTCCATCAATTGATACAGTTCTTCTTCACTGGAGACTCCCTTCAAGGAGATTAACAACTCATCTATATCGATAAGATGGTCTGGCTGGGGAAATTATTGGCTATCATGATATGCAAGGGACTTTCCCTGTGGAACCCAAATGTCTCCTTTTACAATTGAACTAGATCTGCACCATATTTTTCTCCCAAGCACATTAATATTAGCACCTTCTCTATCTATTGAAGGAGGGATATGCGCTTCACTAAAACAACATCTATTATCTCTCTCATATTTACTCCAATCTCTTGGTGTATAGTTTTTGAGTGTTTTTCATTATCTAAATTAGTTTGTGACTGCACCAGAGGCACAATTGTCAGCAATCTTGATGACATGCCTTGGTCTTTTACTTTTTGATGATTTTATCATTCACACATACTACGGATGTTGTATAGCCAGTTGTGGACCTTGGCAATGAAGATATTCTATCAGTGATCAATCCAAAATTTGGCAAGGTTTAGGTGCCCCTCCCTTAACTTCCCACAAAATGTAGGATTCCATAGATAGCAACAAAAGGAGCCCATTGCATCCCAAGTTAAAGTGTTGGTTATCTGTGAAGCATCCAATTCTATCTTGATATTGTTCGTTTCACATTTGGTAAATAAGAATACTACTCTTCACTTGCATCAGACACTCCCCATTTGGATCAGGTAACTCTTCCCTTTTAGGGATTGAAATGCACATCCGAAAAGATGTGATTCAACCATGATTTGAAAATTTCTCCATTGATGCACCCTTGTTATGCTTGATATATTATCTGTGGGGTCGACCTGCATGCAACATTATCATATCAATCAGCTCAAGTCATTTTCAGAGAATGATCCCCCCACATAATTTTACATGAGACTAAGAGCTTAATTACAGCACTCAAACAAAATGCATATATGATCCATGATGAAAGGGCTTCGAACATATATACTTAATGCACAGGGAAATTCCTGTTCGAGCATATGCCTCGTGATCCCCCACACATGGCGCGAATGTGGCAAGATAATCTCATCATGATGATGGGAAGGCTCAGCTAGGGCTTGGGATTAGTTAAAAGGATGTCATTGACTACAGGGCAAGTTAAAACCCTACTGGCTAAGTGAGTGGAAGGGGGAACCCGAAATTTTAAATATTTCCAAAAATTTTGGTGTTGTTGTAGTGGCTACATCATACTCAAATATAAACCTCCTTGTTGATCCCCACTAAACATCTGATAAAACTGCGCAATTTCTGAACCAGTTTTTGCATTTGGCTGTAGCCTTCCTCTTTGGGTGCTTTTTAGCTAGTCTAGTTTTTGGGAGATCTGTTTAATGTATCTAAACTAATTTGTTTTAGATAAAATTACATATATAAATCCCATACAGCATAAATAAGAGGAAAAAAGTCCTGATATGTGTTATTTTTGCATATTTTTACTTATACAGCGTTTCTCTTGAGCACCTTGTTGAAATTCATGAAAAAGGAATATTACAGTGGTATCGGAGCTCCACTCTTGGCATAGCCTGTGCTTGCCTTGGAGCACCAGTCATGCTGCATTTCGAATAAGATGATCCTCTCACTGAAAGGGAGAGGAGGTACCAAAATAGAAGTCATAAAAAGTATGACTACACCACTGATGACCCTAACAAGGGTCAAGACAAGGGGAAAGCCCCTGAAACTGTGAATGATAAGGAAGCAGGGGAGTTTGAAAAAAATTTGTTGGAGGCCATGCAAGATGTTTCCAAGGAGATCAAGGAGATGAGGTTGGATAGAATGAGGGAATCACTCGGGAGATTTCATCAAGGAGAAAGTTCTGACATGTCTCATTATGGGACTGGTCAACCTGTGAGCTTGCCACAAGCTCCACAGGCCTCACAACGCTCTACTATGCCTACCTTCTTAGCTGTAGAGAATGAAGGACTGCAAGAGAAAACCTCCATGGAAGGTTATTTTGTGGAATATGACTCTCAGAGTCAGAGATTCAAGGATAACTTGAGTTTACAAGACTTTTGCCATCTCAAGGACTGGAGGAGACCATGGCAACAATATAGATATGGTGGTTTCTTTCATGGGAGACACCACACTATGGGTAGATTATTTTTTCCCAAGTTCAATGGATCATCCTCTTGTTTTTCCAAAGCATGGGTGGAAAATTTGGATATCTATTTCCAGTTGAACAAAGTCCCTGAAGTAGAAGCCATCAAGATTGCAGCTCTGCACTTTGAGGGTAAAGCCCACAATTGGTGGTTCCATGGGTTGTCAACATTAGGACACAGCAATGTGTCTACCTATGCTGAGTTCACTAAAAGACTGGTGGAGAGATTTGACCAGAAGGATCTCGAGCCACCTTTCATAAGCCTTACAAAGCTGAATCAGACAGGAGATGCAGAGGCCTATATCTCTGAGTTCTTGAGATTATCAGTCATGGTCCCTGATCTATCTATAGCAAGGAGAGTCTACATGTTCATTGATGGCCTGGAGGAACCTTTGCATGGGTTGGTTAAGTCTACCAAGCCCATCACTTTGCATGATGCCATTAAGAGAGTTACAGATCTCCAAGATTCCTTGCCAAGAGCAAAGGCAAATTTCCAAAGAAAAGCCCCTCACTCTTCTAAGGGGAAAGAAGGGAAAGCTGCTCCACCCAAGGAGAGTTCACTGAAGAAACCTCTTGACATTGATCTCCAGAGGGAGTTGAGGAAAAAGAGATTGTGTTTCACTTTCCAAGAGCCATGGGTACCGGGACATAGATGTGCTGCTAGAAGGGCACACTATATATAAGTATTCTTAGATTTTGAGGAGGAAGATGGGAATGATGGACCTAGGATGGGTCACAGCACTGGTGATGATGAGGAGGAAGATCAATCACCATCTAGAGATGAAGAGGGAGCCTTTGCTCCAGCAAGCGAGACTCTTGCCTCTTTGAGAGGAGTGCCTAGGTACTTTACCTTAAGAGTACAAGGCTCAGTCATGAACCAGAGAGTGTCTATTTTGATTGAAAGTGGGGCAACCCACAACTTTATTGATGCTCACCTTGTGCAGAGGAGAGTAATCCCCACTGACACTTTTGATGGGTTTCCTATTTTCGTCCCAGGAGATAGAACCATGCAATGCATGCAATATGTTCCATCACTTTCTGTCACTATGGGATCCTACACTTTGGTGGATCACTTCTTTGTAGTTGACATACTAGACACTAATATCATCTTGGGTGTCTAGTGGTTGATTAACTTGGGGAAGGTTACCACTGATTGGAAATCCTTTCAGATGGAGTGGGTGGACTTGAAGAGTGGGAAACCAAAAATAATTCAAGGCATGCACACTTATCTTGCACCTAAGGTTTCCACACAAACAAAAGATATGGATTTGCGCAGTGGAAGAAAGGATCTCACAGTTCCTTCTCTCATGTTTATGAGAATGTTGCAAGGAACATTCTTACCTCATGGAAAGCCACTTGGAGTGTCATTAGATTCTGATCCTGTGGGGAAAGCCTCACAAAGTGCTACTCCAAATATAGATCAAGCAAGTATTGGAGCAATGAGAGAGCAAGCTACAACGTTGTGGTAGGGAGGGAAGGGGAGGATCAGCCTCCCAACAAACAATTTTGGCATGTGTAATGTCAAAGAAACAATCAGAAACAAGGCAAGCACCACCATAGGTGTATCAACAGCACTGTCATTGTTGAGTTGTGTGGATCCATATTGGAGATCTCAACTCCTTGTGGAGTACTCCAAATATCTCCACACTGGGATGATATTAGATGGCATGAAGCAAGGGGGAGGCTATTTGGTCCATGAAGGGGTCATATATCATTTTGGTAAAGTATTCTTGTCTCAAACCTCCAAGCTTAAGCAAGAGATACTACAAAGAGCACACAAAGAGTTCCTTTCCAACTATATGTAGTCAGCAAAGATATACACCCTAATCATCAGGAGTTTTGATTGGGAGGGTATGAAGGAGGAGCTACATCAGCACTTAAAAGAGTGCAATAGTTATGAGGAGTTGGGATAGCCAAAGTACTCTATGCAGGAGTCATTTCAACCATCTCTACCTTCTCTTAAAAGAGGAGAAATTCCCATGCCCAACTCCATGTGTGTGGGAGACTTGAATGGTAAAGAATCTGATCTTATGAAGCATGTTTATTTTTCTGATTTGACATATTCTCTTACCATATGTATGCAAGCCATGGCTCATACAAGGAGTGATATTACATGTAGATATCATGGCATTGGTGAGGCCAATAAAAATTCTAAATATGGTCACTCCCTTGAGGTGCAAAGGGATATTCTCTTTCATGATGGGTGCTTCCCAAAGGCACCTAACTTGGGTATCACTTTCAGCCATGTCAAAGTGACGCATGCAGAAAAGGTGTGGTGGGATTACCACTTACCACACTCAGATCCACTAAATACAAGTAGTGCATTGTGCTAGTAACTTATGTGGGATTGTGACCCACCTCCTCAAGTGCAAATTTCAGTTTGCATATATGTAATTTTGCTTCCATACATAGATGATATATCAGTATTGTTTATGGGTTTGTATGGGCAAAGATTGGGCAGTGTATATGTACCACATGGGATGGAACTTCATCTTGTAATTCATGATACATGTTTTATATGTGACATTGCTTCACCCATGTTTATTTATGTTGAGTTTTACACTCCTGAAGGGATGGACTATGCCCCTCTCATGCTAGCATTGGAGGAGCAATTTTTGATGTATTGGCTTAATGAGAACTTGGCCCATGATGAAAACTTGATCCTTGATGGTACCATCAATGGAGAAGAAGAAGAACTATAGCTCTTACCCTATCAGTTGCTTGAGGACAAGCAACATTTTGGAGGGGAGGACTGTAATGTTCCCACTTAGCCTTAGCTAAAATGAACGTTCAATTTTGTTTTAATTTATATTTCATGAATAGATGAATAAAGGAGGACATGTAAAACTCCTAAAAATTCTGAATAAATCAATGCCCATGTGAACAAAGACAAATCAGGGCCATGTAAATAATCACTTGTAGGTGTGAAAGAGGTTTGAGCTAAAGACTGGGTCAACCTTGACCAAATCAACAGTGTTGTTTAGGTTCATTGCATCTCCAAAAGGGACAGCGCAGTTCTAGAAGGAAGCCTCTCATGTGAAAAGGGCTAACTCATCAAGGTGGTTTAGAGTTTGTAAAATATGTCTCATCTTATAAAAGGAAAAGGAGGGCAGCAAGAGAAGGTTGTTGATTGATCATATTTCTGAGTATTTGTCTGCTTAGACAAATACCATTCTCTGTTGTTTAGTGGAGGATTGTATTTGGAATTCCTATGTAGGGATTTCACCTCTTCCTTTGAGGATTCTTGGAGGAGTGTTTTCTGAATTGAACCACTATCAGGCTTGAGTCCAAGCTCTACTTTCATTAGCAGCACTGCTCCATTGAGGGTTTTGCTGCTTCTGCAAGCTGGAGCAAGTGGGAGTCTAGATTTGCAGAGATCTAGTGTATTTTTGAGAGCCTCTTCTCATGGAGTGGGTCCTTTGACCTCCTGGAAGAGTGTCTCATTTATTTTTACTTCAGATCTGAAATTTTGCAGTATTTTTCTATGTCATTGAGCTACAACACTGTTCCCATAAGTAGACTGCATTATTTTTGTATGAGGGTTTTCATGGTGTCTTGCTCATAGTTTAGATCAGAGATCTCTAGTGCTGGGATTTTCCTTGCACTTGGTGATCCATGGATTAGCTTGCTGATCTATGTTATGTTTAGATCTAATCCATTGTAATGAAATTTTATATTCAGAAATTTGTTGCACCAATTTCCAGGTCTGCAACTTGTTTCTCAGATCTACTCTTATTCATGCATGCTTTTGTCAAAATTCCAAGTGGATATTGAAGAGAAGACTATCTAGCTTCTAGATCTGAAATGGATCTAATGTTTTGTACACAGATATTTCCTAGATCTAATTTGTAACTTCCAACTGTTGAAGCTCCTTAAAAATAACGCTATTGAGCCATTGCTGCAAATGTACATGTGTTATAGCTCTCTTTTCTGAAGATTCTTGCGGCATTGTCTCATGCATTCTATTGTAGATTGAAAGAGCTTAATCCTAATGCTTATTTGCTGCTTTATTACTGAAATATAAAAATCCTTGCTGATCTCCACTGAACATATGATAAAATTGTGCAATTTATGAAGCAATGTTTGCATTTGGCTACAACCTTCCTCTTTGGGTGCTTTTTAGCTAGTCTCGTTTTTGGGAGATCTGTTTAATGTATCTAAACTAATTTTTTTTAGATGAAATTCCACATATAAGTCCCATACAGCATAAATAAGAGGAAAAAAGTCTTGATATGCATTATTTTTGTACAGTTTTATTTATACAATGTTTCTCTTGAGCACCTTCTTGAAATTCCTGAAAAAGGAATATTACATTTACAAAAGTTTTCTAGAGGGAAGGGAGATCATGTATGTTGTTGGGAGGAAATTTTTTAAACCATTTCTTGGGTTCTCCCCCTAGGCTCTGGGTAAAAATCCTCTTTTTCATGGCTTCCTTTTCTATCTCCATGTAATCAAAAGCATCATTTATTCTATCAACGTGTTTCTGGGCAGTGACAGCTTCAGTCCCTGTAAATTGAGCGATCTTGGACTGATATTCATTTGGAAAAGGTAATAGTGGTTGTGGTAGAGCTAGTGGAGCATACCAAGCTGCCATGATGGGAGGAAAAGGAAACAAAGGCGGATTTACAAGGGGAGAGTTTATGGGAGGTGGAGTAGGATGGAGTGAAGTGGTTTGCACAGTGGTGGTGTGAATGGGTGTAGTGAAGGTACTTGGACCAGCAAACTGATTCTGAGCAGACTTGGGGTGAAAAGAGCTGAAGTGGTGGAGAAGCTGGAAATCAGATGGAGTGGAAGGAGAGGCTTCTCTACTATAGCTTTGCTGCAAATCTATAGGCTCAAGGTCAGTTCAGTCAATACCACTTTGTGATTTGGTCCTGAACAAATTCTTGGTGTGGTGCAAGTCAAACTGAGGATCTTGTGAAATTGTAAGGTGTTCTGGTGTAGAGCTTTATCTATGAATGTTCCTATCAGTGGTTGATTTTCTAGCTTTATAAGTTTGCCACAAAATATTTTATGGGTCATCAAATATGATGGGAGGATTTGGGTCCGGATGAGATCTGGTATTGATCCTTTGTGAAGCCAGAACTCTAACTCAAAAATCAGAGAGGCTAAACGATTTGGGACTTTTTTTGGAAGGCTAACCTCTCTTAGTGTTTATTTTTCTCACACAAGGTATAACTGGGCCTTAAAGCTGCTTACGACTAATTTGAGACAATCCTATGAGAACCTATGGGGCTAGTGAGGCGAAAAAGGCCTACTGGAGGCTAGTGGAGTTGCCAGGTGGATGTTTTTGTAGTTTTGAGGATATGTATATAATGGTCAACCACCAAATTTTGACAAAACTCAATCTAGAGAATATTTTGGGTTTTCTAAGTTTCCCTATGCAACCCTAAGGTTTCAATGAGTATCCTCTAGCTGATTCATCATATTTCTAGGATGGTGAGGAAATTAGTTTCTACTCTTGGCTACCAGTTGATTTTCTAAACTTAATTGAGATTTTGGGAATTCCTAAGGGATACCTAGGATGTTTTTGACTCAAATTCTCACCGTGATCGCCATTATGTTAGCTCCCCGTAATTTGTTAGATTGATTGAGATAAAAATGGACAGGGGTAAAATAAAACCAAGCTTTGGAATCCAAGGACCTAGCCTTCCTGGATTCAGAGAGGGATTTCTCTATTAGGTGCAAAGATGTAAACTTGTTTGTTGATTAGTGTTGATTTTAGGCTAGTTATGAAATATTGGGTTTGTTGATTGTTTTTTGTTGGGTATGATGCTTAGATAGACTAGATAGAAACAAGGAAAACTTCATGTCATTGGGCAATGGAGTCTAACAAGGTCATGATAGGTTCATAAATGGAGCAGGGAGTATTGTAGGGCAAATCTAGCTTGGATGGTGGATCTTTAAGGTTTGAAGGATCATGATATGGACATTAGTTTTGAGAAACAAAGTTTGACAAAGAGCAGTAAAGAATTCTCTATCATATACTTAAACTAAGGGAGTTAGAAGAATCATAAGAATAGAGAAGAAATCAAAGGAAGAGGAAACCCTAAACTCTTTGATTCAGACTTAAAGCAGGTAATTATCCAAGACAAACATTTAAATGAAATGCACAAAGGCAAGAAACTTATTCAACTTTCATGGATTTCATTATCAAGAACATAAAACATTAAAGATGCACAAATAACTACAATCATAGAAGGAGAGAAACTTTTAACATCTAAGATTATAGCTATGAAGGTTATTTTAAACAATTAGCTAAGCAAATGCAAAGAGCATGACTAAAAAAACTTCTTTGACAAACCTAGGTAACAGTGCTTTAAAGAGATGACTCCAAGAATAGAGTTTTTAGTGGCACCAAATATGAAGGGATAGCCATAAATCATGCTTGATACCAACTGATCTAAAACATTCAAGAAATAGACAAGCTCGGGAAATCCTTAGAGAGAAAAAGATGAATTATCTAACATATCCCAGCAGAAGAAAACATTAAGGCAGTGAAGAAAAAACAGACCTAAGGTGCCATCAGAAAACATGTCTTAGTATAAATTATTTCTCCTAATGCAACAGAGAAAGATGGAAACATAATTAAAAACTAGAAAAAATGAATAAAAGAGAAACACATCACCATCAACCAGGCTTATGGATCCTGCAAACAGTCCTCCTCCATCAACAAACAAATCAGGGCATGCATGAGCTCCAAGACATCAAATTATTTTCAAAACTCCAAAAGACTATGTATTACTTGAAAATAAGTCATCAAAATCCAACCAAATATATAAGAGCCTCATGCTCTATTTATGGAGAAAATGAGGAGGTGGAAACCATTAGAGGCTTCCAGAAACCCTAGTTATGCCATAAATGTCATTTATGTGCTTAATGACCATGCAAGGCCCAAGACAAATAATAGATAAGATAATAAATGAAAAAAATCAAAACGTAACTCCTTAATCAAATATGGAGTGATTTTTCCAAGAAAATATTAAAAAAAAACCTTTTCCATCAATCTGTGTGTTTTGTTGACTTTTTGGCAAAAGACAGTCTCTGTGCGTAACACCTTTTTAGCAGAAAATATGGTCTATTGCAGCTGAGTTTTGGATCCCTTCCTGGCATCCGTTTTGGCCCTGTGATGGCTCGTTGGAAATATTGATGAGTATAATTTCCAAAAATACTTGATTTGTGCTGAATTCATTTAATTTACCTGCTCAAAAATCAAATCTCCCAACACTGCTCTGTGCGCAGCACCTGGTCTTAAAAGGAGGCAAAAAGGTCAAATTTGAGGTGTTTTTTGACCTTTTGAGGGGGAAAAACTGCTCCAATTGACATGAAATTTCGTGGGTAGACTTTTGGTGATGTGAAAAACCCAAAAATTTAAACTTGGAGAGCTTAAGATGCACCAATTGTGTGCGTAGTGCCTAGGGTGTTGCGCTCCTAGGGGTCAAAATTTTGAAAAAAACAAAAAGTTTCCCGATTTGCCTCAAATTTGGTGGAGAGACCCCTCAAGGGGTTTTAGATACCTACTGAGAAGAATTAACCAATATCCCAAGCCTTTCATGTACTTTGGTTCTTTTTAGGTCTTCAAGCTCTATGAGGGCCTGCTTTAGCTTGGCATTAGCAAGCATGCTTTTCCTTGCATAATGTTTGACCATTTTCTTTTGTAGGGCAAGGCCCCTCTTCACCTCTTTGAAATGTTTATGCTCCTATTTATAATAGTATATGATCCTTTGTGCCCTCTCAAAATCATTTTCCCATTCTCGAAGCTGTGCATTGTTTTCTAAGAGGAGCAACTTAGTACTCATCTCTTGGTCTTCATTTTCACTGTCTAGATCAATGAAAAGAGGCCCTTGAAAAGTCTTCTTGATCCTTTTTCTCCATCGTACTTGTACCTTCTGCTCAATATTTTCCATATTTTCCTTGCCCTTGTCCAATGTTTTGGCAGCTTGAGAGGAGATGACCCTTTGCCTTTTAGAGGCAACAAACACATCTCTCCTCCCTCTATGGTATGTGTATGTGAGAGGGGTAAAAATGGCAGTTTTGAATGTGGTTTTGTCACCACTTTGATCCTTAAATTGATCAACATCTTCTGCACTTGCCTCAATTTGATTGTATTTGTCATTTATAGGCTAATTAGTGTCAAGATAGTCATGACAGCTGTCATGACTATCATGACTCTTTCCTTGAATGTCTTGTGCACTTTGCTGACTATCCTCCTCATTTTTCTTCTCTTCTTCATCACTTGGTTCACTATTTTCAGCTCTGTTTTCCTTTTCATACGCATACTTATCTTTGTGGCTGCCTTCACTAATTTCATCTTTTCCATCACTACTTTATTCATAGCTACTTCCCTCTTCTTCACTATTTTCTTTATTCTCATCATCTTCTTCTTCACTGCTTTCTTCTTGGCCATCATTATCTGTCTCGGTTTCTTCTTGACTGCTGCCATCTATTTGTTCTTCACTAGGGCTACTATCAGCCTCTTCACTTGGTATATTAAGAGAAGAAATAGGAGGTGAAATTATTTGTGGAGAAGGCACATAGATAGATGATGGAGGAGTGGAGGTAGATGGTTGTGAATTGGAAGGTAAATTATGTTGAATGAAGGCTTGGGGTTTTGTAAAGACATCATGTGAGATGAAGGTTTCCCAAGATATTCCTTGCTACTCTAGCTGATATAAGACAATATTTTTGATCAAGGAGTGGTGAAAAAGGCTCGGCATTGGGTGGTCATAGCTTTTGTTCTTGACAACTAAGGCCATTTTATCAATGCTTCGGAAAATGTAGTAAGATAGGTTCATCATTTTGACCTTGGTGAAGTGCATCAATAACCTTATATGATATGAGTAGATTTTGGAGTATCTCCCCTCACATGTGAAAAACCTGATAATCTGCCTCATCAGTGCAGCATACCTTTCTAGCAAGAGGGAGAAAGGGAAAATAGCCTTACAATTTTGTTCATAGCCGGGTTTCAGGTAGGGCTCATAATAACTCAACCCCAACTTCTTTTGTTTGAACCATACTTCACCAATGTCTGGTATATCTGTTGCTTTGGAAATAATTTCAGATGAGAGCTCAAATTGCACCCTTACTAGGTTAACTTGGTTATTCTATAAGCTAAAGAAAAATAATCTAGTTAATTCTGAATGGATGCTAACTTACCTGACCTTTTCACAAAATTTATAGCACCCAACATCCTTAAAGCATGAAAGGATCATAGGAGAGGAAGTAATTTGAATGGTGTCTAGGGGCTCAAACCTATTTGCCTTTCCTCCATGGTGTTTAGGCTTGGTGGGTCTCTGGCTCTCATCAATGCTGGTGTGATTTTCTCCCTCTGACATGGTGACTGGTCGAAAAAAAAACAACAGCAGGACCTTTGGACTTTATTTGAGGACTTTTGGGCAAATAGGTGATTTTAGTGGTGTAGGGAAAACTCTTGCAAATGAGGGCTAAGGTGAATTTTTTAATGATTGCACTTAGTGTTTGGAGGTTGGTCTATAGTTACCCAGTCCTCTTTTTCACCTATAACAAATTTTATTTGCAAACCCTAACCCAAAAAGACTCAAAAACTAATTTTTATGTAGCCTAGGGTTTGGTACAATTTTTCCTGTAGATGTCTTCCTTGCTTTTTTTTTAGAAAAAGGAAAGTTTGGGAGCAGGAAAGAAGATTTCACCAACCTTATGGTTTTCTTGCAGGATTTTTGGAGGCAAAAATTTGAGTTCTTGACTTCTTTAGATAAATTTTTGAGAGAATCCGTCTGTGCGTAGTGCCGGTGCATACTGCATATGTGCAGCGTCGGGCCAGTCGGGTTGTCGGAGTGTAGCGCCAGGCAGAGATGGGCAGTTTTCGGGCGCCTTTGGAAGTTGCTGAGCCTGTGTGTAGCGCCAGCCCAGGTGTGTAGCGCTGGGCTTTGTGAATGTAGTGTAGTGTTAAATAACCCTGCCTGCCCCACTCCTGTGCATAGCGCCGAAGGCCAGGTGCGTAGCATCGGCCTCGGTGCATAGCGCCGGTGAAAATCTCCAAAATTTGCACAAAAACTCTGAAAACTCCTCCAGCGGATTTCCTCACTTTGGAAATGGAAAGTGATGTGGGGGAAAGGCTTAAGAGACCCTTTATAGTCCTTTTGAAAAATTAAATTAAAAATAAAAACCCACTTTTACAAATTTAGTGTCTCCCTACCTTCTTTAATGTGCCTTTGACTAATATTTTGCTGTGAAGAAACACTTTTGACAATTTTTGTAAAATATTACTTATGTCTCTATCATCTTTCGTAGAATAATCTTTTGACAAGGAGGCCTTTGTTGGGAGTATACTGTTGAGATGTAAACTAGGGCTATACTTTCTTCTTAGGCCATTTTGAGAACAATTTATGTCCAACTTTTTGATCTTCATTTAAAACCTCTGCTTTCACCCTTTGGTGAGATTAGCCCCTTTAAACTGATACTCTTTGCCATTTCTCCTTTTAGTGCAGGTGAAATAGTGTTGTTTTTTGAAAAACCCTAGAGAGGTAGCTTAAAACTCTCTCGTAGCCATCTGCAGTGATGAAGGAGGTTTCATCATCATTTCTTAGTTATTTTGTCATTTTTCCAAATTCCTGGGTTCTTAGGGCTGCTTAGAAAAATATAAACAATGTTATTTTCTAATTTCTTGGAAACCTATCAAAACTCATTTATCATTTCTGAAAATTCTTCAATTTTTGCTTTGATGGAGTCAGGTGACCTCTACCCTTGCAACCCTTAGCATTGATTCCTTGTTTGGAAAAAAACATTTGTTAACCCTAATCTTTCTAAAACATATGCTTGTTGTTGTCTATTTTTCACTGATGATCTTCCTGTGATGATATTTTCCTCTTTTACCTTACCTGATAACTGATATGATGGCCCTTTTAGTCTTCCTAGCAGGCAAGTGAGAAAAGGGTAGCTGTCCCTTTACTAGATTCATGATTTAGACCAAAGGCCTTCCTTGAAGGATCTCTTCATCATTTTAAGACAAATTTACTTGTCCCTTTCCTTTTCTAAAAGAAGTCTCCTTGTAGGTAAAAATAGAGACTTTAAGGGTACCAAATCCACCCTAAGACTCATAAAACCTTAGGTGTCCTAGTGGAGGCTCTCTGTGATTTGGATTTTGGACTGAAACCTAGAACCTGGGCTCTATCAAGTGTGAGACAGAGTTTATGATAAACTACAGTATTGAAGATTCAAAAAAAAAAATCCAATGTATTTGATTTATCTAAAGAGCATATAGAGATAGTTTTGAGATCATCAATGCTTGAGGCATTTGGGAGACATAAGAGAGTTGATTGGTTGGTGACCTTAGTTAGCAGTGGAGAGGTTGGGCAACATAAGAACAGTGGGCTTGAGGCCAAAGGTGACCAGACATGGTGAAAATGAATAGCATGAGCCCATGATGGGTCTTTTAGGAGTAGCAGGCTGACCTTGACATGAAAGGATGATAAACTAGTGAAAATTTATCCTAAGGATAATGAAGGCTGTGAGATTTCTAGAACTCACAATGTTCATGAACTTTGTTTCTAGAAATCTAAGATAAGTATTTTTAGTCATCCATGAGAAGAAAAAAGTTACCGATGACTAATAGTGGCTCCACCTAGGGAGGGAAGCTCCTTTTCAGGAGCATGGAAAATTTTAGGGGCTAGTATTCGTAGGTGGGCTAATTTTCCATGGTTTTTCCAAAAAAAAGATTCGCCAATTTCCATTTTTTTTATAAAAAATATTCGCCCAAATTTTACAATATAAAGTTATTTTACGTTAAAAATCATCAACATTATATAGAAAACATATATAATATCATTATAAATTTGAGTAATTTTACAAATACATTAATAAACATTTTATAGTTTGCATATTAGGGACTAGTGAGATTCGCCAATTTTTTAAACTTCAAGATAATTTTCCATCCTTAAAATTATCCCTGTTCAGGAGGTGTCCAGAACTTCAGATCTCTGGCTTTATGGTGACTAGTGCCTCGTCCATTGGCTATATTTTTACCTCTTTTAATTTTTTGATGCTTGCTTGAAGCTGCGATCTTAGTAATCTAAAAAAACATGATTAACATCAACATCATCTCTACCTACCCAACCTACTTGCCTAACATTTTTTTCATCCTTAGGTGCTTTTTAACTCACAAACCCTTGAAAAAAAATCAAACTATCTAATTGTACCCTTATCTCTTCCAAGATTTCAGATTGGGCTAATGAACTCTCTTTATTTTCTACCTAGTCTACTCATTTGTCAAGATTAAGTTGTTTGACAAACTTTATTCTCTATCCTACTAACATGAAATTGAAAGCATGGAAAATCAGGATTAGGCAATCTGACTTACCATGAGTTGTGGCATAAGAACAAGTTGCATACAAGAGTTATTTTTGTACAAAGAAAACTTATGAAACATAAGGGAAATATATGTCTTTTGTTAAGCATCCCTATTTTCCTCTTTGGTTCATATTTGAGCATGTGGAACCAACATCTTTCATTCCTAATCTATACCTATTGATAAATTAAGATTATATGTTTTGACAATTTCTTCCTTTCACTAACCTATCAGCAAATAAATTGAAAACATGTTCTGCCATGATTAGGCTAGATGACTGAACAAGACCTCTCTTTTAACAACAAGTAGTGGCATTTAGACTTGCACACTTTCAACATTACTATTTTTGGGTATGGGGCTGTACCTTTCTTTCTGAAACCTACCCTCTTTTACTTTTTTATTTTTTTTATGGGTTTCTTCCTTTCTATTTCTTAATCAGTTTATTTTATGTACAATGAGTGCTATATGCAAAGTTCAGGAATCTTGACAAAAGTAGTGTTTGAGCATCCTTCCATTAATAGGAACTCCAAACATTTCATCTCCATCAAGCTCTTGCAAAAATAAAGCATTGTTACCCCTAACTGAATGAATGATGTAAGGGCCTTTCCATAAATTTTCAAATTTGCCATGTTTGCCCTTGTCTTCCCTTCTTGAATTCCATTTTAGAACTATGTCTCCAATTTGGAAATCATTTTCCTTGGTTCTCCTATCAAAAATTTTCTTGATGTTGTCTTGTATTACTTGTGTTCTTTTGTAAACTTCCTCCCTTGACTGTTGCAAATGAATGGTTTGGTTCAATATTCTTTTCATGTCATTTTCTTCTGATTGTACCTCTTTGAGGAGCTTCAAGACTAGAACTCCCACATAGGTAGGGAAAACTGCATCCATACCATATACTAGTTGATAGGGAGACATACCAATTGATTTCTTGGTGGTTATTCTATCAGCCCATAGTGCATGCACTAGTTTTCCATGACATGCCCTTTGATTTTGTTCTAGGAGCTTTTTTATGATGTTCACCAAGCTCTTGTTAGAGGACTCAACTAGTCCATTGCCTTGTGGGTAATAAGAAGTGGAGTGGCCTACTATTAGGTGATATTTGTAACAAAATTCCACCATTTTTTTAGATGTAAAGGCAACAAAATTGTCGGTGATGATCTTTCTAGGGAAACCAAACCTGGACAAGATGTTGGATTCAAGGAATTTGATAATAACGGAATCAGTGGCATGCCTAGAAGGGATGGCCTATATCCATTTGGTGAAGTAATCGGTGGCAATGTTACACTGAAATTTGTCACCATGAAATTTTAGTACTCCTTTAAGAAGTCTATAACATCAAAGTTCCTAAAGTCAAGCCTTGAAATTGAGAGAAAAGATCATAAAAGTCTTAAAAACACTTGTACCACACTTTCTTTTAGTATTGCCTGCGGTGCCGCACCTTTTGGCTATAAATCATGCGGAGCCAAATGCATTTTTTATTCATTAATGGTGTGGACCCCTGTAAAAGGTAAAAAAGGGTGCAAGTAAAATCTAGAAGCTCAGTTTGAGTCATTTTTGGAAGCTTCTAGAAACATTCCTGCAGTGGAAAGTCCACTCTTTTCAGGTTCATGTATCCCATCCATTAAGGAGCTAACCCCTTGATGTAAGGAGCTAATCCCTTTGAAGGATGATTCTATCCCTTCTTGTTTGGAGTTGTAACCTCCTCTCTTTCACTATAAAAAGAGGCATAGGGCAGCCTCAAATAGAGTTCAAGATTTAGTATTATTGGAGGTGAAGTGCTGTTGGAACTTAGACCCTTTTAGCTGAGATTTTATGTGGGAAAGATTACATAAATGTATGTATCTCAGTTGGAAGAGTGAAAGGTTGGTTAGAGTAAAGGAAACGCCTGTTCCGGACCCTGGGAAGGCCTGTATGACATCAAGGTGGACACAGTTGTAAGGATCTTCTTATTTAAGTTAATACGAATGAATATTGTTTTCTCAATGGGCTATTTAATTGATTATTTCATTTCTTGAATTCCTTGATAATATTGATAGATGTTTGATTCATAAATTAATTTATTATACAGGTGCTTTTGATATTTTATTGTGTTTGTGATTGCAGATCCTTGACGACGACTTTCTTCAAGCCACTAGAAAGAAGATCAGCGTTGGATTACAAGTAGGTTTCTAAAACCCTGTTATAATTAATTCCATGTCAAAAAATATCTAGATAAAATGGTTTTTATTTGTCCGTTTGTTGCTAGCTATCCATAGGACACTTGGGAGGTCTGTCTTATCTGCAATAACAACTTATGCGTCCAACAAAATGGTTACTCCACTAGGGAATGGATCTTGAACTTTGATTTATTTTATTTTTGACTTGTGAATTTATTTATTTTTTATTTTGATTGATTTATACTGGCTTGGGTAGTTTATCCCTGTAGAATCCCTGAGAAATGATTAAGAGTTTTTTATCTTTTCTTTAGTTTTCTTGTGTCCACTCTTTTCTTTTATAGACAGTGCGGGCAGCTCTGCACTTTTCTTGTACCCACAGTGCGGGACCGCATTGGTTTGCGCTGAATCCTGCGGACCCTGTGAAAATTTTTGGAAAATATTAAAATCCTCTTTTCTGGATTAGTTTGTTAGATTCTCAGTGAATGCCCATACTCGTATCTTCTGTCAGGAAGCTTTGGTTAAGATTTTATTTCAGCATTTTTAGTTTTGAATGATTTTCTGAAAGATCTACATGTTATAATGATTTTTACTTTGTCTTTATCCCGCTCAAAGATCAGAAACCTTGGTATGCCTTTAGATCACTGGTATTTCCCTTCTTTCTTGATGAGTCTGACATCATAGCAGAAATTGTTTTATGAGATTTAGATCCCATTTTTCTCATTTACAAATCTTTAAAAAACTTTTGTTGATAAGTTTGGAATTTCACTTAAAAAACCAAAATTGGATGTTTTTTGAGTTCTTGCTGATCCAAGCAAAGAATTTCTTAGTTAGATTACAAGCTAAGTAAGACATCCTTAAAATATTTAAATTTTTAATTCAAATTTAGTCTTTATAATTTTTAGATCTCAAAATTAGTGTTTTAGCTTTGAGTGTTATTTCTAGAAATTGTAGTGTTCTTTTGAAGAAAAACTTGGTTTGTAGTTTCAATCTTGAATAAAAGGGATTTCTTGTTGAGCATTAGATCATTTTGAGTTCTCATTGAAATTAGATTTCTTTTCATTTATTCTTGTTTGAAGGACAGATTTGTTTTTAAAATATTGCATTTCTCAACTCTTCGTTTAGATAGAATTAATTGAAAGAACAAGAATTGTTTCTCATAATAGATGCAATTTTAGTGTGTTTTGATTCGGGTCACTACATATCATCAGTTTCACTTTCGCACCTATTTTCCTAAGAAACAGCCTTTTAAAATCAACGCTTATATTAAAATCAATCTAGTAATTTTTATATTTCTAGGGCTCTTTTCACCAATATAGCTTAGGCTAGTGTCTTGGAGTAGGGAGTAATTAACTCTCCAAGACAATTAAAACAAACAAGTAGTTGATCTTGCGGTAGGAAAAAATCCAATAGTCACTTGTATGCTCTAGGAAGCTCCTCTTAAAGGATTCAAGCATGAGGTCATATCTGAACCAGTGGGATAATCAATTCTATCTTATTGGGAACAATAGAAGATATGAGCGTATTAATAACGGTAAACGTCAGATAGATCATTGTCGAGGAACCTGGGGTCACTTTTCGGTATACCTTGGATTATTTCAAGGAGACTTCAACAGGATTGAGATTTTTTACTCTGTCCTTGCGTGTATGTCGGATCGTAGACTGTTCCCCTAGGTATATTAGTTCCTGTTGGTATCCATAGTGACCATAATCTTTACGGTTTTTTCCTAAGGTGACGGTGGAGTAAAGATCCCACTGTACCTAGAGCAGATGTCAAATAGACTCACTTGGAATCTCTAGAGGGTTATCTTCACTCGAGATGGTTTAAGTGGAGAAAATTGCACCGATCTATTTCATTAAGCAGGTTGTCAGGGTATCTCTTCCAACCGCCCTTTCTACATTAAATACTAAGATGTTGGATTTCATCACCAACTAGTGTTTTTAGTGTGGGAAGTTACTATTTGTGTGTAGTTTGATCTCCTATATTTTTAGGCGTGTGATTCATTTGTTTGTTCCCTTAGCGACTCTAGGAGTTTTCATTGAAATTTTCTTTGATTACATGTGATTAATACATTTTTAATCGTGGCTGAATTACCAAGACAATCGCGTAGACTTCAGGGAAAGCCCCCAGAGTATACACCAAGCCAACTTGAAGGGCTGCGAGCTCTAGTATCACCTAGTGACAGTAGAATTAGATCAGCAGAAATAGGAGAGTCATCTATATTTATTCATCCTGATTATCAAAGACAAACAACAGAGCATATTCAAGAGCAAATTTCAGTTTCTGAAGTTACGGGTAGTATTTCTCCTTCAAGTGAATTAGCTGAAGAACCTGAAATTTCTGAGCCTGACACTGAACCTGCTGTATTGGAACCATCTTCAGGATTTGTTACTCCGACTTCTAGTGATCCTGGTTCACCTAGGGTAATACATCGCATTACTGAAAATCTTCCTTCTGACCTCATATCTATTAAAGAACTTGCTGGTCCAGACGAAGACGTAACTCTTCCTGAAACCCAACAAACTTTGAATCTTAGGGAGTGTGAATCAATATTCTACAGTCCTTTTAGAAGTGACACTTGGTATTTATCATTAACAGATTTTTTAGAAAACCCGAGTCTTAGTTTTTCACCACCCCGAATTCCTTTTCATTCTACACCAAGAGATTATTATCCTTCATCAATTATGTCAGGTGAGTCATCTATGTTTTCCCAATCTCCAGAAACATTTTTATATGGTGGTCCTTCTGTTCCTTCGAGGTACCAGTCACTCTCTGGTACTTTCTCAGGAGAAATTCCTCGACCAACTGAACAAGTGTTCTCATCTGGTACAAATGGAACTAAAACTGAAATGTTGAATGCAGAGCGAATTTTTATGATGTCTGGTAATATTCCAAATCCTCAACCTCAAGGTAGACAGTTACCGCCTAGGGGGAAACCTCAAGGTAGTCAGTTACCGCCTGGGGGGAAACCTCAAGGTAATCAATTACTGCCTTGAGGGAAACCTCAAGGTCATTTTTTTCCAGGAAAAACTCTAGGACAATATTATGTACCTGGAGAACAACCTCAAGGACAATACATACCTCAAGGTTATCAACCTCAAGGACAGTACATACCCCAAGTTCAACCCTAGACTCAGTATATTCCTCAGGGTCCTTATCAACCCCAGATTTAGTACATGCCTCAAGGTTCTCAACCTCAAGGTCAGTGCCCAACTCAAGGTTTCCAACCTCCTTCTGGTCAACCATTATTACAAGGAGTTGGAAATTTACCAGTTAGTTATCAACCCTGCGTTCAACCAGATTATGGTCCTTCATATGCACAACCTTCTACAGGTCAATACCCTGCAATGAACATGGTGTGGAATCCATCTCAAATTCAACAGACTATGCAACCTAATGTGCAGTTACCTAATCAACCTGGACAGCCTTTATTTTCCGGTCCAACCCAACAACCTGTCCAGCCTACTATTCAAGTCCCTGCACCTATTTCTGTTCAATAGCCTGGGCCTAGTACACCTCAGACTACTGTAGCTACTGCAACTTCTGTTCAACCTACAACACCTGTTTTTGGAGTATCTATGGCTCCAGTTTCTTTTATCCCTGTATCAATACAAATTCCTCAAGCCTCTGTGCCACAGTCAGGACCTACAATTCAGACTATGGTCCAGATGCCTACAAGACAAGCTTGTACTAGTACGATTGTCTCTAGTCAACCACAGTTTACTTATCAACCGTATTAGGGACAATATAAATTTGGTCAGGCTACACAAAAACCAGTATATCAGTGTCAGTCGTACCCTGGGTATACTTATCAAGTACCTCAACAACCCCAGTATGGTCCAATTAATCCTGGTTACCCAGGAGGTTTCATGATTCCAAATGCACATCCAATTCTAGGTTATCCTGGCTATCCTCCTCCTGGCATTGGTTTGATCACACAAGGTTCTCAAGACCCTATCCATTGGTTACCATTCATAGAAACTTTAGATTTACCGGATCTATTGCACCTTATGAACGATCCCAGTTTTTATCTTCCATACTAGTCGTCGATGCCTAACAAGTTGCCCAGTGATATTCTGAATTTTGAAGGTAAGTCAGGAGAGGACCCATCTAATCATGTTATGACTTATCACCTCTGGTGTGCATCCAATTCACTAATCGATGATTCGATTCGATTGCGTCTTTTTCAAAGAAATCTCATTGGTCTAGCTGCCAAATGGTACATTGAGTTACCACACGGCTCTTTTAATAATTTTAATGCACTAGCGATAGCTTTCTTAACCCATTTTAAATTGCCTGTCAGATACGACAATGACACAGAATTGATGATTTCATTAAAACAGTCTACATCTATGTACATATCTGATCACATTCATGAATGGAGACGTAGAAGGCGTTTAGTGAAAGTCTTCATTCTGGATCAACTTTTGGTTGAATGGTTTATTAAATCGTTGTTGCCCAAAATTACTGAATATGTGGCCAAAGGAGCCGTTGTTACAAAAGAACAAGTCATTGCTCAGGCTCAGTACCTTGACCTTGTATATACTTAGTCAGGTACTCTGTATGATAAAATCCCCGATTTACCAAGACCTGGTCAATTAACTACAACTCCTTCTAGCTCTCATGCCGCTGAAGGTGTAATTGGTTCTATTAGCACTGGTAAAAGTAAGAAGAAGCCTTCCAAGACCACTTCTCCTATTATCACTTTACCTGATTCACCCAAAAGAGATTATTCCCTAGAAACTTCCGCTGATATTCATGTTGTAGAGTCGTCTACAACCAAATCTAAAACTGGTGATAAGAAGAAAGGTAAGAATAAAAATAAAAAATATTCAAAAGATAAAAATGATACAACTGAACCAACTGATGAAAAATGTAAACCTCGATATCCTTGTCCAATCTGTGATGAGGATAATTTTACAAAAGAGTGCTCGCATAGAGCCGAGGTATCAAAATTTGTTAAATGTTTGCCTATACTTGTTGTCTTGAAGGATCCCTTTCTCGCTCAAGATAGTAACATGGTTGGATATTCCTCCAATGCGCTTGAGAATATCTTGATGGTTGTGACGCGATCAGAGGATTATGGTAGTAATAATACTGGTAAAGAAGCATAAACATCTAATTTTGCATCAACTACATCTCCCTCAGTTTCTGATCCGTTACAGATCGAGAAACAAAATCCTGACTTAGTGATTAAACTTCCTGCAAAAGGTGTACTTCATAAATCAGATTTCAATCCACATGCAAGAGTTGCTCAGAATTACAATATTGTTGAAGATTTGGCGATTTCCCCTTCAACAATGTCGGCTTTGGAAGTATTTAAATCATGCCCAGCTCAAATAAAATTACTTTTTTCAGCCTTAGGATCCGTAGATCTCTAGGATTCAAACCTCATGATCTTCGATTTAGAGAATTTTACACCCCGCCTACCCCATCAAATGGCTTTTCAGATTCCAGTAATAGTAAAAAACAAACATATCTTTCATACTGTTGTTGATGAAGGGGCTTCTACGTGTATTATGTCATTAAAATGTTGGAAATCACTAGATTCTCCGACCATTAACCAATCACCAACTATTCTCAAAGCTTTTAATGGAAGAGGTTTTCAACCATATGGTATTTTACAAGATCTACCAATAGAGGTCGAAGGCAAAATGGTTAATCTAGATGTGGAAATGGTTGATGCCCCTCTAGATTACAACCTTCTCTTGGCTCGCAGTTGGTCTTATGCCATGACTATTGTTGTATCATCGATATTTCATCTCATCATGTTTCCTCATAAAGGAAAGATCGTTAAAATAGATCAGCTCTCATATTATTCATCCGACCTAGCCTCTACTGATAACATCCAACATATCGGAAAATCGACTATCCCTTATAAGGATGTTGGAGTAGGTTTGATTAAAGATTCGACTTTACTGGGAACGTTTTCCTTGCTTGCTCCCAACATACAACTTCCTATTGCTAATATCAATATGATTACATCAAGTACTATGTCCTTTGATGATCATTGGATAGTACCTTTAGAATCAGAATTGGATTCTTTCGATGGCCTGATGCATTTGAGTCCTTTTGAGTTAGCATATCAAAATGTACAGTCATTTTCTGATACTCCTTCAACTGAGTCTGATCCAGTGAATGTGATCAATCAGGAGTCATTTTCAATATCGAGCTTAGCTTCGACGCCAATTCTGGATCCTGCTCAACAAGTATTCAATACTGATGAACATATTCATGAATTCTTGTCGGTAGATGAGTTACCATGGGAATATCTTCATCATAGGTCTTCATTTTTACCTGATCTCGATCATTTTGAAAATGATTTTTCCTCCATTTTTACCACTGATTACGTCAAAGAACCTCAGAATTCTCTCTCACATATCGATTCTGAATTGAATTTAGAAAATATTTCTACAACGGTTCCTCTTGACATTTCAGTAAAACCTGGAATTGTTGAAAACATTCACATAGGTGCTTCTTGTACGCCTAATGAAATCCAAGCATATAAAGCCTATTTCAGGAATTTTGGACATTTTTTCCTGGTCATATGAAGAAATTCCAGGAATCGATCCGTCGATTGTTGTTCATGAAATTAAGACATACCTGGATGGTAAACCTGTTAGACAAAGATTACGTTAGATACATCCGAGAAAAGCAGCTGCTATAAAAGCCGAAGTTGAAAAATTATTTCGCGCAGGTTTTATTTATCATATTCCACTCACAGACTGGGTATCTAATGTTGTTCCGGTCAATAAAAAAAAGGAACAATACGAGTATGTATCGATTATAGGGATATAAATCGAGCTTGTCCAAAAGTCAATTATCCAACCCCTTACATCGATCAAATTATTGACGATTGTGCTAGAAGTGAAATGTTCTCGTTCATGGATGGATTTTCCAACTATAATCAAATCAACATACTACCTACAGATCAACCTAAAACAACTTTCATTTGTCCATGGGGAACTTTTGATTATCGCAAACTACCTTTTGGCCTTAAGAATGATGGCACCACTTTTCAAAGGGCCATGTCTTATGCATTTCACGACATTAAGCACATTGTGCAACCCTACCTCAATGATTTTCATGCTCACTCTTCGCATAGAGTGGATCATATTACTCATTTACGAGCCATATTTATATGATGTAGGCATTATAAGATTAGTCTGAATCCTCACAAATGTGTTTTCTGTGTACAATTCAGACGATTATTCGGATTTATTGTCTCAAAGGCAGGCATTCGTGTTGATCCATCGAAGGTTGAGGCAATCATCAATTTACCTTCTCCTTCTAATCTTCGTCAACTCCAAAGTTTGCAAGGGAAAGAAAAAAAATTACGTCGATTTATTCCTAACTACGCTGAGTTGACGAAAGGTTTCACTAGGTTGTTGAAACAGAATATTCCTTTCTTTTGGGACGAGGTCGGTGATAGATCTTTTGATGCTTTGAAACATGCATTGACCCATGCACCATTACTGCATCCTCCCAACTACAACCAAGATTACTTTTTGTACCTCGCCGCTTCCGAGTCCATGATAGGGATGGTTTTAGTTCAGGAAGATGAATTTCATGGTGAACATGTGATTTACTATCTTAGTCAAAATTTTCATCCGACTGAAATCAAATATTCACATGTGGAGAAATTGGCCTTGGTAGCTATTCAAGTTGTCCAACGTTTTCGTCATTACATACTTTTAGGCAAAACAACGGTGATCTCTGATTGTAACCCTATGATGTACATTTTGAACAAACAATTGCTAGGGGGAAAATACTCCAAATGGATTGTTATCCTACAAGAGTTTGATTTGGAATTTGAAAAATCCAAATCCAAGAAATCATTGATATTTGCTAAACTTATGTGTGATTTCCCACGTACTGATATAGAAACTGTGGCGGAACAACCAATCGCGGATGAATCCTTGTTTCTTATTAGTACCATTGATCCTTGGTATGGAGATATTATTTTTATCTTTAGACTCAATCTTTTCGACCTGAGCTTTCATAGTTGCAACCACGAAAAATATGTTTCCAATCTCAACAATATCATATTGTTGGCGACACACTATACTGTCGTGGTGCAGACTCAGTTTTTTGACGTTTTCTAACCCATGAAGAAGCCGAAAAGGTTTTAAATGATTGTCACTCTAGAGCATGTGGCAGTCATATTTCTGGGTATGCCACAGCCCAAAATATATTGCGCACAGGTTATTTTTGGCCGTCCTTATTTAAAGATTGTATTTATGCGGTCCGAAAATGTCATAATTGTCAAATCTTTGATCGAAAAATGCGTGCACCACCTGCTCCTCTTCACCCTATAATTGTTTTCGGTCCTTTTTCAAAATGGGGCATTGACTTCATTACATGTAACCCTCACTAGGCCGGGGGGCATGGGTATATTATTCTAGCAGTAGATTATTTTACCAAATGGACCGAGGTGATGCCTACATTTGCGGCAGATGGAAAAATTACAGCTACTTTCGTATTCAATCATGTGATTGCTCATTTCGGTGTACCCCAAATGATAATTACTGATCACGGGAGCCATTTTCGGAATATCATGATGACCGAGTTAACAGACCAACTTGGTCTATGCCATGATAGTTCTACACCATATTATCCGCAGGCTAATGGTTTAGTTGAAGCAATTAATAAATTTTTAGTCACCATGATCAAACAAATCATTGGAATTCATAAGTTGAATTGGCATACCATGCTTTTTTCAGCACTTTGGGCATATCGAACCTCAGTAAAAACATTGACAGGTTTTACCCCTTTTCAACTAGTTTACTGTTTAGAAGCAGTATTGCCCATTGAATGCGAGATATCGTCACTCCAACTAGCCATAGAGTTACTACCAGCCACTTCTGAAGAGGAGAAACATTTTTTATACTTGGCTCAATTAGATGAGAATCGACGCATTGTTGCATTAGCTACTGAGACTCATGCGAGAAGAATGAAAGCTCAATATGATAGAAGTGTTACCCCTCATAATTTTTCAGAAGGAGACCTAGTTTTGATTTATGATCAAGCCAGTGATAAACTAGGGGCTAGGAAATTCGAACCCATGTGGAATGGTCCTTATATTGTCAAGCGACAGCTCGCAAAAGGTGCCTATGAATTGATTGATTTTGACGGGGTCTCTTTAGGTAAACCCAGAAATGGACTTTATCTGAAGAGATATTACGCTTGATTTTTGTGTGGAGATCTTCTCTGTATATTAGTTACTTTCTAGCTAGTGTGCTATAGATTAGAAATGTGTGCCTATCTTAAGTGTGATTTTATTACTATTTCGACTTATCTAGATTACTTTGATATCGCATATGTCGACATGCTTTCAAACATATATTGGTTTTGCTGATGGCACTTGTCATAGTACATGGAACATCTCTTCCGCAGCTTGGGTTATTTATTCGCCCACTGACGAGTTAGTATCCATGCATGGGGTAAGCCTCGGTCAAACAACGAACAATATTGCCAAATATAGTGCAGTTATTGAATTATTTTCGGAATCCATTTCATTTGGAATTCGGAGTTTGATCATTAGATTAGATTCTGAACTCGTTGTATTACAGTTAAATCGAGTATATGCCATTAGAAACCCATTATTATTAATATTATTTTTAAGGGTTCATTTCTTGGAACGAGAGTTCGATTAGATTAAGTATCAACACATTCCAAGACATTTAAACACATTAGCAGATGCAATAGCTTCTAGTGTTATAAACAGACATTTGCAATAGTAAAGTAGTAATTCAACATTCGATAACATGATTGAATAGGTAACTGGAAATAATAGTATATCATAGTATAGATGTAGTGTTCAAAAAATAGTACATCGTCTTCGATCATAGGTTCAAAATGCCTTATGATCGGAAAAAGGTGATACAAAAATGAGTCTATACAGTCAATCATCCACTATATGTAGTGTTTTCTTGGTGTCGAAGTTGAGCATTCATTGAAATGTATTTCAACGGATTGCGATTAGAGTATGCCCTTGAGGGCAGCTCGAATTATATTACATGGAAGGACAGGATGGAGGCGGTGCTAGATGATAATGGGCTGAAGGATTTCATCGATAGCGATGTTCCTAAGCTGGGTTCTAGCGATGCAGCCGCACTTGACGCATGGAAAAAGAAGGTAGCAAAGTGTCGAAGGATTCTGTTGGAAGGTGTGAAGGACCACATTGTGTCCAGACTTCACAATAAATCCACTCCATTCTTAATGTGGAAGGCTTTGACAGACTTGTTCCAAAGCAAAAGTGACCAGAGGAAGTTGGCACTTAAAGACAAGCTCAGAAAAATAAAAATGGAGAAGAATGACACTATTCTGATATACTTGACAAAGTTTTTCCACTGTAGGGATGAGCTTGGGAGTTGTTACACTAAAAACTGTCATCCTGACATTTTACTATGAGTATGAGCTCATTATTACTCATACTTCCTCCTTTTGCAAGTCTAACATATCAGCTCCTCATGTCAAGCTTTCAAAATCAGAGAAAAGTTCCTAAAATCCCCTAAACATTGGTATCGCACTTTCTCTATACATTTCTTGCGGTCCCGCACCTAAAGTTCAGCCTTCCTGCGGAACCATACCGCACGTTCTTTGTGTTATGGGTGCGGACCTCTGTAAAATTCAAAAAGGCGAGAAAGTAAAGATAAAAAGTGAATTTCAGATGAATTCTAGAAGATTCTAGATGGGAATTTTCGGGAATGGATACGCTTTGAGAAGGTTCATGCATCCCTCACTTGATGGAGCTAACCCCTTGATGTAAGAAGCTAATCCCTTTGAAGGAGGATTCTATCCCTTCATATTTGGAACAAGAAACCTCCTCTTTTCCACTATAAAAAGAGGCCTTGGGTAGCCTCAAAGGGAGTTCAAGCTTAAGATATTTGAAGTTAAATGCTGTTGAGATTCAGACTCAGTTAAATAAGACTTTCTGTGAGGTTAAATCACTCATCTCTATATGTCTTGGTTCAAAGAGTGCAATGGTTGTCAAATTAGAAGAGATTCCTGCTTCGGACCCCGGGAGGACCTGCACAACATCAAGGCGCAGGTTGTAAAGGTTTTCTTTATTTGAAGTTAATACAAATATACTCATTTCTCTCATTAAACTGTCGATTCATGGTTTATTTCATAAATTCCTTGATCATTATGATAAGTATGGTTTATAATAATGTCTATACAGGTGCTGTGTAATCTTTTTGCTTGTTTGTGACTGCGGATTCACGAGGAATGTTCTTTCAGTGCACGGGAAGGACTTCAACGAGATCAAGAAAGCGTTGGACATAAGGTAGGCCTTACACCTATATAGTGTTTTTATGAATCTTATATGCTTAGAGAGAGATTAGTATAATTGGCTGTTTGTTGCTAATTACTTCTAGTACTAGAGAGATCGGTCTTGTCCGCAAGATGGATTAATCTACACAACAGGAGTGTAGGAGTCAGTGTGGGTAAAGAAGACTTTGTGAGCATGGACCTCCTTGGGCTTTCGAAGAGTTGGCATAGCTACGAAGACTCTGTCAATGGACGAGAGAAACTACCAGGATGGGAGCGACTTTGGTCGGATCTTGTGCAGGAGGAGATAAGGCAGAGTACCATGGATGGATCTTCATCAAAGAATGATGATGAAGAGGATTTCTCTTTGGCTACCAAAGAAAGGAAAGGGAAGGGAAAGAAAAATCCTTCTCAATATGGTGCATATGGCAAAGAGCGTGACATGTCCAAAGTGAAGTGTTTTCACTGTCACGAACATGGGCATTTCGCCACAAATTGTCCACAGAAGAAGAAGAATAAGTAGGTTGTTGAAGCTGTAGCTGGTGAGTCTCTTGCCTTGCAATTTGAGCTGGACTTCTCATTGATCGCATGCATGGTGTCTAGTGCATTGGGATCGGGGTGGTACTTTGATTGTGGTGCTTCCTTTAACATGACGGGAGATGTGAACCTTTTCAGTGACTTGGTGGAGAAAGATCTCCAATTGCATGTTGATTTGGGCAACAATGGATGATACAGTGCAACTAGCATTGGCACCATTACCTTTCAGAGGGAGTTAGGTAAACTCATTCTTTTACAAGATGTTGTGCATGTTCCAGGTTTAAAGAAGAATTTAATCTGAGTTGCAATGTTAGAGGATAAAGGGTATGATGTCGTCTTTAGTGAAGGAATTTTTTTCCTTCGGTACAAAGCAATAGGATAAGTCAAGAAGGTTGGGATTTGAGCTAAGAATCTTTATAGACTTGAAGTAGATGGGATTTCTATGGAGCTTCCTATTGTTGGGAAGTGCAAGAAAGCCATGAAATTAATGCTTGAGAGGGAGCAAGTTTTGCATGAAGGTAAGTGTGAACCTTGGGATGTGGAGCAGCCACAAGATGAGGGTCATGGAGTGGGAGAAACCACTCATGTAGAGAAATTCCGTGCCATATGGGCAGAGGGAGTGCATGCAGCTATACCACCAGGTGAGAGGTGGGGCGACATGCATGAGTAATCCCAAGAGGATATTTCTGGGTAAGATTCATGGAGATGGTGTGAATCTCATGAATTGAACCTGGCTATGAGGTTCCCATAGAGCAGCAGTAGCATGATCAGTTGGATTGATGTGGGCATATCAAAGTGACAGTGTCGGATACTGGAGCGCGGTTCAGAGTTGACAGCAAGTGCAGAGTGCATGGGTGCAGAGTTCAACATCACAGTGGTTCCTGAAGACATGTGCAGTTGGTAGCAACAGAAGTCGAAGAATTTGATGATAGATGCATTAGACTGATTGAGTTTTTTGGATCCTTTCAGTTTTGGAATAGTTGCAGAGCAGATGCATGGAGTTGCAGGATGCTTGCAAAGGTTGCAGGGTGAATGCATGGAGTTGCATGTCGCATGCAAAGACAGTCCTTTCTTGTTGAGAGGGAGTGTTGAAGATTGCAACAATAAATAGTGAAGGAGGCATCCTGAAACATCATCCTTGATCCTAGTTGGAAAATAATCACCTAAACTAAGTGGGGCCCACACAGGTGATTTTTGGCGCAAAGTCTATTTTTAGACTATGTCTATTTTTAGACATGTCGATCATATTCTATGAGTTGCAGGATGTTATTTGTGGATGGTTGGTCAAGTTGAAAAAATAGATGGACTTCTATTTTTAGACATATTGGGCGGAATCTATTTTTAGATTGCCAGTCTAAAAATAGATATGTCGAATATTATTAGCTCTTAATAATATTTGGACTCTAAACATTATCTTATTCTCTTGGAGCACTTTATTTAAGTGCATAGATGTGTCACAGGAGCTAACAGAAGGAATTACGCTATTCCTAAGGGTTATGTGGAGCTATTGCATGGATACTTCAGTTAGAACTCAAGTGACAGAGTTTGGTGGAGTTGGAGAAGTAGTTGGTGGAGTTGTGTTTAGTTTAACTCGGTTAGACTCAGTTGAGCTAGTTGTATCTAATCTAACTGAATGATACACTAGTGAGAGTGGAGTGAATTAATTAGTTAATTAATTCACTAAATAATAACTCATTAATCAACTACAGAATACATCAGTTAACTACAGTGCATGGTAGTTTCAATGGAGACCAGTGGAGAGATAGGTGAAAGGGAAAGTGTGACTATTAGTTGTGACTATAGTGTTGCATTGTTTGCACCACACATTCATTGGAGATTCCAATGAGAATTGCGTGAGAAAGGCTGGATCTATTAGAGTTCATTCAGAGCCATTATTCAGCAAGGATTGCGCAGTAGAGGCAGGCTAGCAGGTGGCAAACATCGGTGCATGGATTTGCAAGATCAGGCCTAATTAGTGTGTAGCGATTGTATTGCACTGAGAGCTTGTGATAAGCTTTGTATGAGGATTGTTACATGATCTCTATGACATATATTATATACCGATAGTTGGGGTTTTCATCTTCAGGATTTCCCGTTAAACGACTGTGTTAATGTGTGTGAATTTTTATTGTTTCATGTGTGCATTGCAATTGATTTGATTTCCGCGTATGATGATCAATGGTGGACTAGATTATGTATTTTGCATGAAGTTAAAATATTGTGATATCAGGAGAATCTTGGACATATAATACATAAGTTATATAATTTCTACAATTTTTGACGAAGAGTATACTTTTATCACTTTTTCGGGCTCTTTAAAATTTACGAAAAAGCGAAACCATGGAGTCCTCTTTTAAGCCCTTTTCAGACTCTCTAAAAAATGAAAAGATTTCTGAGTACTTGACTATTCAAACTCGTTAAAGTAAATGAACGTTTGTCCATTTAGTATAAGTTTACCCCTTTTCCGGACTGAAATGGACTATTTACGAAAAAGGTATACGTTGACTAATCATGGTCAATATAGTTCTCTCTTGCATTATTTTATCCTTTTTCGGGCCTGAGGGACTAAATTTACGAAAAAGCACACCCATGCATTTTTCTTAATTTTTTTCTTCTGACTCCCTAAAAATGAAAAACACTGAGTTTCTCCTATATTGGACTTGTTAAAATTTAACAGTAAAGGACCTATCAATTTCAAACAGGAACGGACCACTCCTTCTTAGGGTTTGATTTTAAACTAAGTTGAACTCATCCGAACGATGAGATTATAAACAAGCAAATGTTATCCTCCTTAAGATTTTCAAAAAATAAAGAGGTACTTGCTAGAAATGGTGGGGGAAAAGAGATAAAATAGATTCATTTGTTACACTTTGATTTGTAAAATCATTACACCACTCTTGAACACGACACTTTTTGTCACACTTCTACCTGGGCTGGGAAATCCTTTGCCTATCAGTTAATCAAACCATATTGAAGGTCTTCAGCTAGTTTCTGGGTATTAGCTTAGGGAAATTGTCACCAAACCATCTGAAGTGTCGTTATGTGTTCAAGAGAACAGTCAAACAAAACATTCATCTGCAAACATTTGTCTACATTCGCATTGACTATCCCTGAGTCAGTCCTTGAAAAAAAATAAAAAATTCTTCAAAACTTGATCTATGGTTTCGTGTCGTGAGCTTGCTTACAATGGATCACTTTCTATCGACGACATCTCATCATCTAGGAAGTTGATCTAGAACCCGTCAGTACATTGGAATCTGCATGCCTTAATGGCAGGTTTCTCACCTTCGACGATAGGTTTCATCATTGACCTTCGATTGAACGATTCCGTGGAATGTTCGACTTCAGATCACTTATTCAAATTTCATGGATTGTATTGAGTACTTTGAGATCCATTGTCATTATTGGTGGTTTCTCTCACACTTGTTAGTAGTTCACGTCATTCACTGGTAATCAAGTGGTTTCTACCATGTTCGACTTCAACACATTTAATCACATGGATAGAATCGTACTAGTTCCAGAAGCAGAAATCAAGACCCTGGATCTAGTTTCCACCATCCAGTCTGCAAGGAGTTTTATTATTCATTAGGCAGTAGACTATTCATTACAGATGGTTGCGCCCATGCTGTGTCTACACTATTGATGTAATATTAAAATCATTTTTGTATCAGAACAAGTTTAGTTAGTTTTGATCTGATTATGGGAATGCCTACCTCAGCGATGATATATATGTTTTGCATTGAATGTTTTTACAGGGTTCCAACTGGGGTGTCCACAGGCTAATCCTTGAAATGATAAAGCACATCACTCTTCGAATTCTCTCAGACTTTTCACTTTAGGGGGGCAATTTGTTACCCTGAAATTTGTCACCATGACATTTTGGTACTCCTTTAAGAAGTCTATAACATCAAAGTTCCTAAAGTCAAGCCTTGAAATTGAGAGAAAAGCTCATAAAAGTCTTTAAAACACTTGTACCACACTTTCTCTTAATATTTCCTCTGGTGCTGCACCTTTTGGCTATAAATCATGTGGATCCAAACACACTTTTTATTCAGTAATGGTGTGGACCCCTGTAAAAGGTAAAAAAGGGTGGAAGTAAAATCTAGAAGTTCATTTTGAGTCATTTTTGGAAGCTTCTAGAAACATTGTTGCAGTTGAAAGTCCGCTCTTTTCAGGTTCATGTATCCCATCCATTAAGGAGCTAACCCCTTGATGTAAGGAGCTAATACCTTTGAAGGAGGATTCTATCCCTTCTTGTTTGGAGCTGTAACCTCCTCTCTTTCACTATAAAAAGAGGCATAGGGCAGCCTCAAACATAGTTCAAGCTTTAGTATATTGGAGGTGAAGTGTTGTTGGAACTTAGACCCTTTTAGCTGAGATTTTATGTGGGAAAGATTACATACCTGTATGTATCTCAGTTGGAAGAGTGCAAGGATGGTTAGAGTAAAGGAAACGCCTATTCCGAACCCCAGGAAGGCTTGTATGACATCAAGGCAGACACAGTTGTAAGGATCTTCTTATTTAAGTTAATACGAATGAATATTGTTTTCTCAATGGGCTATTTAATTGATTATCTCATTTCTTGAATTCCTTGATCATATTGATAGATGTTTGATTCATAAATTGATTTATTATACATGTTCTTTTGATATTTTCTTGTGTTTGTGATTCCAGATCCTTGATGACGACTTTCTTCAAGCCACTGGAAAGAAGAGCAGTGCTAGATTACAAGTAGGTTTCTAAAAGCCTGTTATAATTAATTCCATGTCAAACAATATCTAGAGAAAATGGTTTTTATTTGTCCGTTTGTTGCTAGCTGTCCGTAGGAAACTTGGGAGGTCTATCTTGTCTGCAAGAACAACTTATTTGTCCAACAAGCAGTGAGGATCCATTTATGTTGGGTAGATGAGGTAGGATGGATCTCTCCTATGAATTCCAACCCCCACTATTGGAAAGGAGCTTCAACACTGATGGGATGCAAGGGAAAAGGTAGAATTTTTCTTTTGCCATCAAATATTTGGCACTTATGGCAAGTCTTGACTAGTTTGTGAGTATCGGGAAAAAGGGTAGGCCAATAGTAAGCAACTCTAAGGATCTTGTTGGCTGTAGTCTTCCAATAGAGGTGACCTCCACATTCTCCCTCATGTAATTCATGCATGATTTTTTCTGCATCTTCTTCAAGAAAACATTTAAGTAGCAAACCAACAGAACTCTTCCAGTATAACACTCCATCTAAAATGAAGAAATTTAAAGCTTTTTGTTTTAAGAATCTAGCTTTAGTCTTTGACAGAGTAGGAGGAGGATTGAGATAAAGAAGTACATAAATGATATCAGCATACCAAGATGAATTTAAAAACATTTCTACAATGTATGGAGTTGTAAATTCTTCTTTCTCCTCTAACGCATCAACCATATTCATGTCTAAAGCTTGGAAATTTGATTCATCCATAAGTTTTGCAAGTACTTGTCCTTTAATCAATTTAGTGGGTCTGATTTCTAAATCATATTATAAGATAGTATCAATCCATCAGGGTCTTGATTAATTATTTCTTTTACAACTATGTGTGGGACAAAAGCTATGACATGTGAATGCAAAATATAAACTCTAAAATCTTTCAAAGCTTTGATTAAGGCAAAGGCTTGCTTTTCCATGATGTTATAATTTAGAGGAGCATCCCTCAAGGCCTTGCTAAAGAAATATATGGGTTTTTCTTGCCCCATTATGTTATTTTTCAATAATACTGCTGCCACGGTATGTTCAGATGCAAATGAGAAGATGTAAAAATCCTTGGTGAAGTCAGGACTGATTAAGACTAGTGTTTGTGTGAGTGCTTGTTTTAATATCTCAAAATATTGTTTTTCTTCCATATTCCACTTCACTCCTACTTCCTTTTTCAACATATTTGTGATATTCCTTAGGAGTTCAGCAAGTTTGGGGATGAATATTCTTAGGAAGTTAATCTTTCCAATGAAATATTGCAGCTCTTTAATGTTTCTGGGATGGCTGATTTGTAAGACGCCTTCTATCCTTTTGGGATCTATTTTGATTCCTTCTTCAGAGATGATGTGGCCTAATATTTTTCCTTCCTGAAGGCCAAATAGATTTTTCTTAGGATTCAAAGATAGGCCATACATTCTACACTTTTCAAAAACTTTTCTCAAGTGGACTAAGTGTTCTTCATCAGTCTTAGAGTAGACAATGATGTCATCAAGGTATATGACTATGAAGTAACCTATGTCTTCCGAAAAAGCTATGTCCATTTCCCTTTGGAAATTGGCCCCTGCATTCATTAAAATGAATGGCATTTTAACATACATGAATGTACCCCAAGGTGTGGTGAAAGCAGTTTTGAGTTGGGCACTTAGAGAGACCAGAACTTGGTTATAACCTGAGAAGCCATCTAGTAATGAGATTCTTTGTGAGCCAACTACTTTTTGGAGTATGTGATCCATTTTAGGCAAGGGGTAATTGTCCTTTAAGGAGGCCTTGTTCAAATTTCTGAAGTCAATGCAAAGCCTAATTTCCCCGGTCTTCTTCCTAACTAACACAAGGTTTGACACCCATTCTGAGTATCTGACAGGGACTATGATCCTGGCATCGTACATCTTTTTTATTTTTTTCTCAACTGAAGGTAACAAGACGGAGTTAATCCTTCTCAATTTTTGTTTGAATGGTTTCTGATTTTCCTTGAGAGGAATTTTGTTTTGAGTGATTTTAGTGTCATAGGATTTCAAGTCTTCATACCCCCAAGAAAACACATCTTTAAATTCTTTAAAAAGCTCAATGTATTTATGTTTTGTGCGACGAGGGAGAGTTTTGGATAGCTTGACTATTTTGTGCTCTTTCATCCCTCCAATGTTACATTCTTCTATATTTGTTTCAGTGGATTCTATCTTGGGTTTTTTAGCTATATCATTAAAATAAAACAACTCTTCTAATGGTGTAAGGCCTCTTGGCAAGGTGTATCAAATATTTGATCTGATTTATCAAATATTTCTGCAACACAAGGATTTTTAATGTGGTTCATATCATCATTAAAGGAAAACTCTATTTTGGGAGTTTCATTTTCAGAAAAATTATTTCTTTCAAATCTTAAACTTTGTTTTGTGCTTGAAAATTCATTTTTGAATTGCAGAAAATCACCTATTTTCTCATCACTGTCAAACACTTTCCAATGGTTCAAGTTGTCTAGAATAGTAGGCCTATTTTTTACTTTGATGAGGTATTGTTTATTTTCATAGGTTAAAGAGCAATTACTTGCAGCAAAAGCAAGCTCATTGGCAACACAGTTTTGGGCCCTAGGGATGAAAATGAGCTCATACTTCTCAAAGGTTTTGAGAAGATCTAGGGCAGCATTCCTATACTCTCTCAGTCTAGGGTTCTTGGCTGAATATTCTCCCTTTATTTTTCTGATGATCAGTTCTAATTCTCCTTGAACCAAGATTTTCTTAGCTTTGAGGTCTTTAAGTAAGTGTAAACCAATAATGGGAGCCTCATATTCTGCAATGTTATTGGTGCATTGGAAATATAGCCTATAGGAATGGCCTTTATTTTTGTTATGGATCCAAACGCCAGCTCCTGAGCCAGCCTTACCATAAGAGCCATCAAAGCTCAAATGCCAAAGGGTGTCAATTTCATATTTGTCACTGTTTTGTACTTCGGGGCTGCTAGAGTTTTGGGTGTCATTTTCTTGATGAGAGGGTTGGTTTTGTTGTTCTGGGGGGCTTAGTTCTCCTTCATTGTCATTCACTTTTTCATTGATATCATTTTCATTGTACAAGATGAATGAGTCAAGTTCTGAGTGAATGGAATAAACTGGTGTGTTATTTTTCCTATCTTTTCTACTCACCATATATTTCATGTGGGATTCCCGGTACAACCTCCTTGTTTGATTGAAGACTGGGATGACGTCATAAGTCATGTCCATTTGAAGGCTACCCTGGAGTTTGGCCCCCCATGATCTAGATAAAAGCATGCCGTACTTTGGGGGGATGTCAGCAACAACTATGTCCATGACTAGACTTTTAGCAGGGATTTGTGCCAAATTGACACACAGATCCTTGATTAGGCCTAGACACTTAACCCTACTTGAATCAAAAGAGTACAATTATTTGTAAGGCTTTGTGATTTCTAGGACTAATCTCTCCATCACCACCTTTGGCATGAGGTTGTGTGAGGCATCGGAGTCTAGCATAGCATTATGTAGAATTTTGTCATGTATGTTCAGACTGACATAGAAAGGAGGGACAGCTCCTTCTTGATATTTTCCCTCCACTTCAGAACCAAACAACAACTTTGGTTTATCATAAATTAAGTTTAAAGTGTTAGTATCATTCCCTATGTTTAACACTTTGGAAATTTGGGGTCTATATACCTCTTGCATTACCAATTCAGTGAGAGGCATGGTTATCTTGATTTTGGAAATCTCTCCTTCAAAGTTGAAAGGTAGAGGTGTCTTTATTGCATTTACATCAGTTTTATCAGCCATAAACTTTTCTACATTTTTTATTGCTAATTCTGATTTGATGGTTTGGACAACAATGTTTTTTCAGGGCCACTAGTTGAAGTACTAGGGCAGATTGAATCATTACTAGGTTGATTGTTTTTTAGTTTGTTTAGATCATCTTTCTTAGCCATGGAATTTGTGTTTTCCACTGTCTTTTTAGGAATATGTTCGTGGGTTTCCTAACAACAGTGTTTGACTGATTTGTTTTAGGAACATCTTGATTCTTTTTGCTCCTAAGGTCGTATTTCCTATGGACTTCCAATATGGCATTCTCAAATCCTAGTTTATAGTCTTCAGAATCTTCATATGATTTTTCATTTGGTTTTGAAGATAACATCCTTTGTTCTTCTTCGGTAATAAAAGTTGTTAGTATGAATTCTTCGTCGAAGTGTACGAGAAAGAACCACTTTAGCTACGCATAACTAATAGCCCTAACAACAATAATGGCTGCAAAACATCTTCAGATCTGCAATTAGTAGTTAAAGTGCTGCAACAAAACAGATCTATAAATGGAAAGATATTAAGCAGTGAAGTAAAGAGTTTGCTCCATGCATCCAACAGACAAGACAAGAACACGATTTTTGAATGAATTTTTATATTACAGGGCACCTGGGAGGAAACAAGAAGGTGTATCCAGATCTTCTCAATGGGATGGGTTCTTTGTAGTCCTCAGCACTTCAGATCTAAGCTTTCTCTCTCTTGTAGATGTAGAAAACCCAATGTAGAAGGTAGAGCTCAATGAGAGCAACAATGGCAGAAAATGAGACCGAGTGTATAGATCCAGAGTGATCTAGTATGCAACAAAAGGTGAAGAATGAAGGGGAAAACCCTCCTATTTATAACAAAATATTGGGTCATTCTAGATCTTGGTGCATGATTAAAATAATGTTAACCAAATCTAGATCCACCTCTATGGAATATTTTATTATTATTTGTTTGAGGGAAAGGGACTTTGACTTGGGTCAAAATCCCTTGATTAGTGAAGAATAAATAAATAAATGATTTATTTATCCTTTTAAGGAAGTGGGTGAGATATAATCAAATAAATAATGATTTATTTAATTAATAGTGGTTGATTTGGTCATATTTAACAAGGAATATTATTTAAATAATTATTCCTAGAAAATAATAAGATAACTATGGGTGTATCTCATTAATTTCTTTGTTTTTGGGTTAAACATGACCGGGAATAATAATTAAATTATGGTTTAATTAATTATTCCTTTTGGGGTTTCTTTAATTAACATAGTGAAAGCAGTTTTACTTGGGGTAAAACTGGTCTTACATGGTGTACTTGGGTCCATCTAATAATAAAAGGTGAGATGACCAAAAAATGGTGTAACAGATTGCCCCCCAGCGTGCGAGTGTCAGGAGCAAATCGTATGACCAAAGTACGTTGTAAGAATACAATCACCAGACAACAAAAGGGGATGTCAGAGAGAGAAGTGTGAGGTAGATAGTGTGCTGAAGGACTAGACCCTGAGGAGACGAGACTCGCAGGTGCAACAAGTCTCTGTTATGAGAGGGTACCTGTGCTGAAGGCGGCGTGGGAGGCATACCTATGCCCGCCGTGACAAAGTACAAAAGAATAGTGTGTCCAGTGAACAAGGGACCGAACCATAGAGTACAGCTGGCATAATCAAGAGCCAGATAAAAATACAATGAATAGTCTCACATACATGCCGTGCCTGGGATAACAGCCAGGACTAGTACAATATCATCTGAGTACATGAGATAAATACAACCCAAATGCCCCCTGTAAATGGGGAAGGGCTCACAAAATCTGACTGATACATGCAAATCATGGAGGCGCCGCAGGTGGCTAAGGCCAACATCATCAAAATCTGGAGCGGCATCAAAGGCTGCAATGAAGAGGTCATCCGGGCATGTGGGGGGCTACCTGCAGGGCCACCCCCTCATGAGGGCTGAGACATCTCACACACGCCCGGGAATCATCAAGAGCTGCTGCTGGGTCACTGGACTGTCCAGTATACTCATCTCGATCATGCTGAAAGGAGCGGGAGAAGTAATCAAGTCAAAGGGAAGTGAGAGATCCCCCTGCCTGATCCGAGGCACCGAACAAGAGTGGAAGCTGGAACCAAGGTACACCGCCCTCTAGACCTTGCTTCTGGAATAAATGCGCTGATGTCGACAGAAGGAGGTCCGCCGTAGGTGAGGCAATAAGAGACCCTCAACTAAGGCACGAGAGAATAACAATAGAGCGACAGACAGACTGATACCAATGATGATAGTGGAAAGGGGGAGGATGGAGTGGCGAATGGACGACTTCCCTTGTTAGAGCATAAAGGGCATGAATGACATGGCAGCGACTGACACAAGATCGAAAGGGATAGGGGACAGTGGGACTGAAGGTCATGATATGCGACACAAGGGAGGAACCAAGCAAAGAAGGATGGAGGGCTATAGTGGGGTGCAAAAGGACGCAGGATAGACTCCATGAATGCAAGGATGACTCGACTTGGATGCTCTAAACAAGGGCGACTATAGAGTGCTGCCACACAGTAAAGGCCCCAATGGGGGGTCATAGAAACATGAGTACAAAGTGGGCACTCATGACGAAAATCAACACGAACATGGACAAGTAAGGGGGCAATGTGGTGCCCCAAGTACAAGTGTCGTAAGTGAGGAAATTCGATTTTAAGGAGTGGTGAAGTGACCCTTCGTGGAAAAAAGATGTCCGGGTGAAGTATCAAATCATCAAAAACTAAGTAAAACCCATTTGAGAGCTCGGTGAGATCTATCCAGCGGTGCTGACGGTTCGTCGAACGGGGCTACGGTGTGGTCGCAGCAGTCGAAAGAAGAAATAGGGGTTCTCTTTTAATGAGGCAGTTTTCCCTCCAAAAGCATTCATTTGCTATTGTTGCTGTGGTGAATGTCGAGAGGAGAGAAGGCCCTAAATCTTGCGGCGAACGTAGCGGACAAACCGACCGTTGGATTCGAGATCTGTCAGTTGGAGGCGAGAGGCCTAACCTTGCTCTTGCATTTTGATGGATTACATTTGCAGCTGAGGGCCCAAAACCCCCAGAAACAGCCCCTCCTTCATCTCTATGGCCGGGTCGCACTTTTTTGGGGCAAAAAGTACGACCCAGGACGCAGGTATTAGGGCAACAAGTGCGACCTGGTCCAGAAAATGGCAGAAAACTGCGACCTGGGAGATGAGGGGGGTTTGGTGCTGTTTTATGGCTGGGAGTTGGATTTTGGTGAAGTAGAAAAAATGAAAAAATAGATGCTGGCTATCCTTACAAATCCTTACAAATGATGTAAGGGCCTAGCCATAATGAGTCAAACTTCCCATGACCTAGGACATCATGGGCCTGGTCATATACTAGAACAAGGTTGCCTTCGCGAAAAGTGCGAGGTTGGACTTTTCGGTCATACTGAGCTTTGGTGCGTTTTTTGGCCGCTTCCATGGTTTGCAAGGCAACACGGCGGTCTTCGGAGGCACGCTCAAGCATGATAAGTCATTGTTCTAGCGGTGGGGTGTCAGGGAGAAGTTCAACGGCTAGTTGTAGAGAAGGAATTTCACACGTGATTGGTAAGACAACCTCCTCTCCAAAAACGAGGTGAGGAGGGTTATGGTTGGGGGGCAGAGGTGCCCCCAAGCATGGTGTGGTCATGCCAAAATGTATCTAGAAAAATGGGAATCTAAACACATTTTAATGATGTGGTGTGCCATTTGTTCTCGTTATGGTTATGCAGTTTGAGAAAGGAAATGGAGGATTACCGATCTCTTTTGGTACTACATATAGGGATCAAATGGACTTTAAGTTTCCGAATTGGCATACCTGGTGTCACTATCCCAAAAGGAGGATTTGGAGATAATGAACTGATGCTCTCGTAGAAAAGCTATAGGTTGGTCAACAATAATGTCGAAGAGACTGGGTTGCTGATGTAAGATGAGGGAACGATAAGGGGTATCGTCCCGAGAGTGATCTGAAGTGATATGGGACTCTAGAGGTTCGTCTAAATGTGGAAGAATACTGGGTCTAGAGTCAACACGACCAGATACACTAGGAGAGTGGTGGATAATGGCGTCTCGTGGTCTCTCAAATGTGGGTGCCCCCTTACCCAAACATTGGGTTTTGATGTAATGGCCACAAGGTGGATGTGGTGTCAACGCATGGGTTCGATGTAAGGGGGAATAGATAAAGTCAGGGGTGGGAATTTCTTCCATAATGTCGTCATCGTGATAGAAGATGTGGTGACTGGTGGAAGAAGAACCACCTGATATGGTGAAGTGGCCTGAATCATCATCATGAGAAGAGAGGTTCACATGCGCATCGTCACAATGGGTGACCGAAGAGTAAGCAGATAACGGATCTACCGATGTTGAGCCCAAGATGACCGCTGAAGGAAGGTCAAGCGAAACAACAGGGGAGGATTCAGATGGAACGTTCCCCAATGGTCTCAAGGATGATGACAGGTACAAAATGGTGACTGAGGGCTCCGTTGGCTTAACAGCGGGAGGCGGAATGTGAATGTCCTCTGGTCCGATCGAAGCGGCCTTGAACTGGCGGTACAAGTCCAAGGAGGAACGGTACTCATCAAGGCGGGGACAGAGGTGGGTGTAATGGCCGTGAAAATCGCACAAGGCACAAGGGTGGTTTGTGCGCAAGTGTTTGAGTTTTGGGAGGGAGTCGGGGATAGTGACATGTACTTCTGGGAGATCAGAGTCTGGGAATGTCTCGTTGACCAGAAGCTTGAGGTGGGGCAATTCAGGACACATGTGAGTGGCATGACCGACGACATCACACAAAGCGCATCGAATGGCGGGCTTTGGTGGTCGTGGGAGGGTAAGGGATGTCGGGGGGGCCGGATCTTGATGGGTTGCCCCATTTCGGGCTTTGCCTTTCTTCCCGGGAGCCGTCGCAACAGGAGAAGGGTCCTGTGGAGGTGCTGGGGGCACAGTGGCTATGGAGGAAGCAAGGGGGACCGGTTGACCCGGTGTCAAAGCCATATAAGGTTTGGGGTGACCAGGGGGGGTGGCGGCTGGGGGGTCAAGGTACCAGACCGGAATGCCCAAGTTCAAGTTAGGGAGAGAGAGAGGGTGGCCATGACGGGGACGGAATATACTCCAGGAGGGGGAGCCAAGAAGGGGATCTGTCCAGCAGGGTAATGACCAGGAGGTACGGCTCCGAGATGGTTAAGGCTAGGGGGAACCGAGCCGGGAGGATAAAGAGGTTCGGGGATACCAGCTGTAGGGGGAGGGCCAGAAGGAGGAGGTCCGGCTGGTTGAGAGGAATGGCTAGGAGCGGGTTGCGGAGGGCGGGGGGGAGGTTGCAGACGAGCCGAGGCAGGCCGCTCACGGGTGGCCTGAGACGATTGCATCATGCAAACATTCGACAAGCTGGGATCAGTAACAAGAGGGGGGGGAAGATGAGTGAAAGTACCAAGCAGGGTGGAATCTTTATAGACGCCGGGGGAGACACTGGTCAAAGAATCGACGGTTTGCTCGTTGGCTACAGAAGAGATGGTCGTCTCGGAGGAGGTCGGAGACGGCGGCTCATGATAAGATAGCTGGTCAATGGTGACTATCTTCCCATTATGTGGAAAAGACATCTTGCGGAAAACCGCGGATGGGACAGCAGACATGGCATAGGTGTAGCTTCGCCCCAATAGAATGTTGTAGTCTAGGGGGGCGTCAATGACTTCGACGTCAACGCAAACAGTCTTACCGACGAGGGTGATGGGACAGTTACGAAACAGGCCAATGGGCTGGGAGGCATGACCGTCCCACGCTCTAAAGGTGATCGTGGAAAGGGCCAGCTCAGGGGATCCGAGTTGCTTCCAAACCGAAGCGGACATCACGCAGGTGGATGCCCCCTCGTCAATGATACACCGAGAAACGATGGCGTTTCGTATTTTGACTGAGATTTGGAAGGCGACTAAAGGAGGGAGGGGAGGGTGGTCCGATTGAGTGGCGTCGAAAATAATCATCTGGTCGTCAGCAGGATCTACAGCGCCCACGGCAGATAGTAGAGCCTTCTTTTGGGAAGGGCATGACTGGAGGAGTTCCAGTGTGGAAATGACAGCAGGGGACTGCGCCAAATCATCTACTATGCTATACGACTGAGCGACTCGACCGGAAGCAGCATTTCGGCGTAATGGTCCTTTTGGAATCTTTGGATGAACCTCAAATTTGGGTTGAGGGATGTGTAAGGGGCCATTGGATGTCGAAAGAGGCTCTGTAGAACCTGAAGAGGGGGGCTCGGGAGCAGACTGAGCAGGAGGCTTGGGGTACTGGCGAGACCGAGTTTGAAGGTTAAGGTCGACGGTGAGAGGCGGATCAGAGTTCATCATGAGGATCTGGTAATTGGGGGAACCAGAAGGGGAAGGTGGAGTGGCCACCTGTCCGTCAGGTGGTTGGGTAGCCATGAATCCCTGCTGTGCATCCACCTGCGCTTGAGGGGGCGGGGAGCGCCGTTGCAGGGGTTGAGAAGGCAAGGGAGGCGAAAGGGCATATGCTGGAGGAGTTGGCGCGCGAGGCTGCGGATAAGGGTAATGGTTAGGTTGGGCAACATTGAGGTAAGCAGGAGGTTGGGCAAAAGGATGAGGCATGCCGTATCCTGGATGCATGCTACCGGGAGGGGGAGAGGTGCAGGAAGTAGTGCCCCCTCCCCCAGGAAAACCATAGCTCATGTGAGTTTGAACGGATGGATGAGAGATGGGTCCAATGATACTGTTGGCGGCATGAGGTGCCCCTGGTGTATGGGCATCATTGGGTGTGGGAAGATCAGGTAGGACAGTAGGATCATAACCTGTCTGAGCGTAGATCAGGTCATACTTTAACGCCATTTGGAGGGCATCTTCTTCGGTTTGAGGAAAATGGGATGCGACATCTTTCCCGATAGGGGACAAAAGAGATCTAAGGAACCAGTCCATGTAGACACGGTCTTCGAAGGGAGGAGATTGGCATAAGTTCCGTCGTCTTCGCCAGTCCTGGACATGGGTAGAAAGGCGGGTCGAAGAGGTTTGCTTGAAGGAAGTCAAGAGTTCGATACCAGTGTCATAACGAAGGGGAAGCTGGAAGTAAGATAAAAAAGCCCGGGCAAGAGTTGCAAAGGTGGTATGAGAGGAAGTGGGCTGGTCAACGTACCACTTAGAAGCTTCGCCGGTAAGCGTGCGTTGGAACAGTCTAAGACGAACAGAGTCATCGATAATGGAGGTAGATGAACACCACATGTGGAAAGATCGAACATGATTTGAAGGATCTTCTCCAGCACGACCTTCAAACTTTGGGACGTCGGAAGGGAGCTTTGTCGGCATAGCGGGCCAACTAGCGTCATGATGTATAGGGTCGTTTATCAACCGGTCCAGATCGGGGAGGCTGAGGCCTGCCAAGAAGGGGAGTACAGGTGAAGACGAGGTAGTTCTTGTGGTGGTTCTGCTAGTAGTAGTCCTGGCATTAGGGCCGGGATTCCCGCTAGTGTTAGGCCCTGGACCAGACATATTGGAGGTGACAGGGGGGAGAACCAGAAGAAAAAGGAGAACCCAAAGAATCAGCGAAGGACTGGCTCGACGATGGTGGGACGGAGCAGGTCGATCGATCGGAGACAGAGGGTGAAGGCCAAGGAGGCTCCGGGAAAGGTGCCTTGGGGGCGCAATGATGACAGGAAGAAGGAAACCGACAAGGGCAGAAAGGGACAAAATCAAGAAGGTCAAGGGCAGAAAAGGTGCAGTGACAATTGATTTTAGAGTCTTTGCCGGGCGGTGTAAACCAGGCGCTTCTTCACTTAGGGTCAGTGTGTGGCGTGCGTTAATTTTAATTTTTAAACCCTTTCCGTTGTTTGAGAGCAAGAAAAAGTGTGCGACGTAGCTGAAAATAAACCTACAGAGAACAGAATAAAATGCTGAAATAACAGAAAAATAACAGCTACGCATGCATCTATCTAACCCAAGAAGGTGGGTCTCTCACAACTATGCTGAAAAGAAAGGGAAAAACTATGGAAACACACACAAAGGAAGCTCAACAGATCTAGGGTCAAAGGGGACAGAGATCTGGAGGATAAAGCTGCAGACAAGGGGTGCAGATCACAGCCAAGAGACAGAGGCAAGGTGGCTGGAAAAAGGGAAATCAGCAAAAAACCCGGGGGAGGGCAAGGCAGAGGCCTTTAGCAGAGGTCCACACAAAACGACAAGAGGTGATTTGAAAGGAAAAGAGGCTGATTTCAAAGGATCTAAAAGTGAGGTAACAGATCTGGAAAAAGAGGGGGCTGAAGCTCTGAAACCGACGGCTGAAACAGCTGAAACTCTTCCACAAAAAGTGGAGGGTACTAAAGCCCTATGGGGTTGGGTTCCCACTTCTATGAGTAAAAACAGATCAGATCTTGGTCAAGGCGGGCTGAGACGGAGGCTGGAAAACCCTGGCAGAGGCTGCAGCAGAACCCAGAAAAGTTACAGAAAAAAAAAAAGCTGGAAAAAAGGCAGGTCGCAGGTTCTGACCTGATCTGAGTTGAGGTCGCAGGAAACAGGCCAAAAAGTGCATCCAGGTCGCAGGTTTTGGGCAAAAAGGTGCGACCCCCCCGTTCCGGCTGTTTCGGCGGCAGATTTTTTGAAAAGTTGCCGTCTCAGTTGCGGCTGGTGTCGCTTACCTGCGCAATAGGGCCAGAAACACACGAAAGTTAGAAATTTTAAGTTTTTAGGGTTTTATGTGAGAAAAATGACATGAAAAGAGAAAAACTGAGCAGCTGAAAAGAAGCCCTAGGGCCTGAAGTAGCTGGATATGCAGGAATATGAAAAACGACAGCGGTCGTAATTTAAAACCCGTGTGGAGTCGCCATTTGTTAGTATGAATTCTTCGTCGAAGTGTACGAAAAAGAACCACTTTAGCTACGCATAACTAATAGCCCTAACAACAATAATGGCTGTAAAACATCTTCAGATCTGCAATTAGTAGTTAAAGTGCTGCAACAAACAGATCTATAAATGGAAAGACATTAAGCAGTAAAGTAAAGAATTTGCTCCATGCATCCAACAGACAAGACAAGAACACGATTTTTTGAATGAATTTTATATTACAGGGCACCTGGGAGGAAACAAGAAGGTGTATCCAGATCTCCTCAATGGGATGGGTTCTTTGTAGTCCTCAGCACTTCAGATCTAAGATTTCTCTCTCTTGTAGATGTAGAAAACCCAATGTAGAAGGTAGAGCTCAATGGGAGCAAAATGGCAGAAATGAGACCAAGTGTATAGATCCAGAGTGATCTAATATGCAACAAAAGGTGAAGAATGATGGGGAAAACCCTCCTATTTATAACAAAATATTGGGTCATTCTAGATCTTGGTGCATGATTAAAATAATGTTAACTAAATCTAGATCCACCTCTATGGAATATTTTATTATTATTTGTTGGAGGGAAAGGGACTTTGACTTGGGTCAAAATCCCTTGATTAGTGAAGAATAAATAAATAAATGATTTATTTATCCTTTTAAGGAAGTGGTTGAGATATAATCAAATAAATAATGATTTATTTAATTAATAGTGGTTGATTTTGTCATATTTAACAAGGAATATTTTTAAATAATTATTCCTAGAAAATAATAAGATAACTATGGGTGTATCTCATTAATTTCTTTGTTTTTGGGTTAAACATGACTGGGAATAATAATTAAATTGTGGTTTAATTAATTATTCCTTTTGGGGTTTCCTTAATTAACATAGTGAAAGCAGTTTTACTTGGGGTAAAATTGGTCTTACATGGTGTACTTGGGTCCATCTAATAATAAAAGGTGAGATGACCAAAAAATGGTGTAACAAAAGTATTATTCTCATCATCAGAACCCATGACATTTACATGGTCTTCTTCCAACTACTCTGGCTCTCTCTCCTCTTCATCTACATAGTTGTCTTGGCAAGGGGGTCTAGTTTGTTGGTCATATTCTCTTTGTCTAATTTGAGGGGGTTCTCTTCTAAAATTTTGATTCCTATTCCTATTTTGAGGATTTATTTGGTTTTCCCTAGGAGGTGTTCTCTCATTCAAACTGATTTTTACCATCATTCTCTCCATTGTCCTACTAGGGAGTCAATTTTGGTGTCAGAATATGAGGTTGAAGGTATTGTTTCATCTTTATATGTCACTCTCTTTTCTGATCTCATCCTAGTTATTTTCTCAATTAAGTTTGCCTCTACACTCACAACCCCCTTTTACATGTCTTCTAGAGTTAGGTTATCTCTCTCCCTTAATTCATAGGCCATGACAGCATGAAAGCCTTCGGGATATTTTACTAAGGTTAAGCCTTGGGGAGGCTTCATGTGGGGTGGGAGGGAATTTTAAGCACTATTAAACTTGTTGGAGTAGTCCTGAACACTTTCCCCGGGATTCCTTTTAATATTGTTATACTCAGAAAGAATTTGAAGGGGGTTTTTCTTGATTTCCAACTTGTTTACAAAATTTTGGTAGAGGGAAGGGAGATTATGTATGTTGTTGGGAGGCAAGTTTTTAAACCGTTTCTTGGGTTCTCCCCCTAGGCTCTAGGAAAAAATCCTCATTTGCATGGTTTACTCTTCTATCTCCATGTAGTCAAAAGTATCATTTATTATATCTACATGTTTCTGGGTAGTGACAGCTTCAATCCCTGTAAAGTGAGCGATCTTGAACTAATATTCATTTGGCAAAGGTAACAGTGGTTGTGGTAGAGATAGTGGAGCATACCAAGCTTCCATGATGGGAGGAAAAGGAAAAAAACGCTGATTTACAAGGGGAGGTTTTATGGGAGGTGGAGTAGGATGGAGTGAAGTGGTTTGCACAGTGGTGGTGTGAATGGGTGTAGTGTAGGTACTTAGACCAGCAAACTAATTCTAATCAGACTTGGGGTGAAAAGAGCTGAAGTGGTGTAGAAGCTAGAAATCCGTGGAGTGGAAGGAGAGGCTTCTCCACTATGGCTTTGCTGCAAATATATAGGCTCAAGGTCAGTTTGGTCAATACCACTTTGTGATTTGGTCCTGAATAAATTCTTGGTGTGGTGCAAGTCAAACTGAGGATCTTATGAAATTGTAAGGTGTTCTAGTGCAGAGCTTGATCTATGAATGGTCCTATCAGTGGTTGATTTTCTAGCTTTAGAATTTTTCCACAAAATATTTTATGGGTCATCACCTATGATGGGAGGATTTAGGTCCAAGTGAGATCTAGTATTGATCCTTTGTGATGCCAGATCTCTAACTCAAAAATCAAAGAGGCTGAATGATTTGGGACTGTTTTTTGGGAGGCTAACATCTCTTAGTGTTTATTTTTCTCACACAAGGTATAACTGGGCCTTAAAGCTAATTAGGACTGATTTGAGACAATCCTATGAGAACCTATGGGACTAGTGAGGTGAAAAATGCCTACTAGAGGCTAGTGGAGTCGCCAGGTGCATGTTTTTGTAGTTTTGAGGATATGTATATAATGGTCCACCACCAAATTTTGACAAAAATCAATCTTGGGACTATTTTTGGTTTTATGAGTTTCCTTATGCAGCCCTAAGGTTTCAATGAGCATCCTCTAGCTGAGTCATCATCTTGCTAGGATGGTGAGGAAATTAGTTTCTACTCTTGGCTACCATTTGATTTTCTGAGCTTAATTGAGGTTTTGGGAATTCCTAAGGGATACCTAGGATGTTTTTGACTCAAAATCCCACCGTGATCATCATTATGTTAGTGTGGCGATGAGGTGGAAGATTCACTGGATTTTCTAAGTTAAACTAAGGGTCTAAAGAGTCTTAAGAGATATTCATGCAACTATGTACTCAAAAGCCCCACCTTGATTGCCATTATGTTATCTCCCCGTAATTTTCTAGATTGATTGAGATACAAATGGATAGGGGTAACATCAAACAAAGCTTTGGATGTAATGTTCCCAAATTGAAATTGCGCAGCAGGCTTGTAAAAATAACGCACTCCTGGGAGATTGATGTATAGAAATGAGTTTGTAGCCCTTGGATCCCTTATATCAGCAGATCTGGAGTCTAAATCCAAAAGGGGAGCAAAAAAAATCAAAGTAGGTGTGGTAAACAGATCTCCCACAACCTATTCTACCTGGAAAACACCCTACAAGAGGGGCTGCAGCTATGCACAACAAACTACTTCAAGAATAACGCAGTCTTGGAAAATATGAGAAGGAGGCCATAAAATATGATTAAAAAATGATTGTACAGTAGCAAATCAGAAGTAAAGTGAAGCTCTTTCAATATAGAGTAGATTACATGAGACCATAGAGCAAGATATATTTAGAAAAGAGAGCTACAACACATATATATCAGCAGAAAAGGCTCAACAACATTATTTTCAGGAGCTATAGTAGTTGCATATTACAACTCAGATCTAGGACATATCTGAGGAAAAAACATCAGATCTATTTCATATCTGGAAACTAGATAGTTTTCTTTACAAGATCTCCTTTGGGTTTTGACCAAATCATGCATAAATGAGAGTAGATCTGAAATACAAGTTGCATATATGTAAACTGTTGCAGCAATTTCTGAATATAACATTACATTACAATATATCAACTCTAAAAAAAACATGGATCAGCAAGCTAATCCATGTATCACCAAAGTGAAAGGCAAATCCCAGCACCAAATATCTCTGATCAAAACTAGAATCAAAACATCATAAATAACCTCGTATCAAAATAACAGAATCAATCAATGGAAACATCGTTGCAGCTCAAATGACATATATGGCCCACTTCCAAGTTACAGATCTGAAGTACAAATAGAAGAGACACTCTTCTAGGAGGTTAAAATACACACTCCATGAGAAGAGGTTCCCAAAACAAGCTAGATCTCTGTAGATCTAGAATCCCACTTGCTGCAGCTTGCAAAAGTAGATAAACCCTCACTGGATCTGCGCTGTAATTGGAAGTAGATCTTGGCCTCAAGCCTGATAGTGGATCAAATCAGCAAATACTCCTCCTAAAATCCCCAAAGGAAGAGGTGAAATCCTTGCATAGGAACTCCAAGTGCTAAGCAGCACAATTCTCTACTAAACAACAGAGAATAGTATTTTTCTAAACAGAAAAGATACTCAAAAATATGATCAATCAACAACCTATTCTTGCTTCCCTTCCCTTCCTTTTATAATATGAAAGCCTTTGCAAACCCTAAACCACCTTAATGAATTAGCTTCTTTCACATGAGGGGCCTCCTTCTAGAACTGCGCTGTCCCTTTTGGAGATGCATTGAACCTAGACAGCACTGTAGATTTGGTCAAGGTTGACCTAGTCTCATAGCTCAAACCCCTTTCACACCTGCAAGTGATTATTTACATGGCTCTGATTTATCTGTGTTCACATGGGCATTGATTTATTCTGTCTTTTTAGGAGTTTTACATGTCCTCCTTTATTCATTTATTCATGCAACAGAAAGTAAAAAATAAATGTATATTCCTCTTAGCTCAGGCTAAGTAGGAACATTACATTGGAATCCAAGGACCTAGCCTTCCTGGATTCAGAGAGGGATCTCTCTATTAGGTGCAAAGATGTAAACTTGTCTGTTGATTAGGGTTTATTTTAGGCTAGTTATGAAATATTGGGTTTGTTGATTGTTTTTGGTTGGGTATGATGCTTAGATAGACTAGATAGAAACAAGGAAAACTTCATGTCATTGGGCAATGGAGTCTAACAAGGTCATGATAGGTTCATAAATGGAGCAGGGAGTATTGTAGGGCAAATCTAGCTTGGATGGTGGATCTTTAAGGTTTGAAGGATCATGATATGGACATTAGTTTTGAGAAACAAAGTTTGACAAAGAGCAGTAAAGAATTCTCTATCATATACTTAAACTAAGGGAGTTAGAAGAATCATAAGAATAGAGAAGAAATCAAAGGAAGAGGAAACCCTAAACTCTTTGATTCAGACTTAAAGCAGGTAATTATCCAAGACAAACATTTAAATGAAATGCACAAAGGCAAGAAACTTATTCAACTTTCATGGATTTCATTATCAAGAACATAAAACATTAAAGATGCACAAATAACTACAATCATAGAAGGAGAGAAACTTTTAACATCTAAGATTATAGCTATGAAGGTTATTTTAAACAATTAGCTAAGCAAATGCAAAGAGCATGACTAAAAAAACTTCTTTGACAAACCTAGGTAACAGTGCTTTAAAGAGATGACTCCAAGAATAGAGTTTTTAGTGGCACCAAATATGAAGGGATAGCCATAAATCATGCTTGATACCAACTGATCTAAAACATTCAAGAAATAGACAAGCTCGGGAAATCCTTAGAGAGAAAAAGATGAATTATCTAACATATCCCAGCAGAAGAAAACATTAAGGCAGTGAAGAAAAAACAGACCTAAGGTGCCATCAGAAAACATGTCTTAGTATAAATTATTTCTCCTAATGCAACAGAGAAAGATGGAAACATAATTAAAAACTAGAAAAAATGAATAAAAGAGAAACACATCACCATCAACCAGGCTTATGGATCCTGCAAACAGTCCTCCTCCATCAACAAACAAATCAGGGCATGCATGAGCTCCAAGACATCAAATTATTTTCAAAACTCCAAAAGACTATGTATTACTTGAAAATAAGTCATCAAAATCCAACCAAATATATAAGAGCCTCATGCTCTATTTATGGAGAAAATGAGGAGGTGGAAACCATTAGAGGCTTCCAGAAACCCTAGTTATGCCATAAATGTCATTTATGTGCTTAATGACCATGCAAGGCCCAAGACAAATAATAGATAAGATAATAAATGAAAAAAATCAAAACGTAACTCCTTAATCAAATATGGAGTGATTTTTCCAAGAAAATATTAAAAAAAAACCTTTTCCATCAATCTGTGTGTTTTGTTGACTTTTTGGCAAAAGACAGTCTCTGTGCGTAACACCTTTTTAGCAGAAAATATGGTCTATTGCAGCTGAGTTTTGGATCCCTTCCTGGCATCCGTTTTGGCCCTGTGATGGCTCGTTGGAAATATTGATGAGTATAATTTCCAAAAATACTTGATTTGTGCTGAATTCATTTAATTTACCTGCTCAAAAATCAAATCTCCCAACACTGCTCTGTGCGCAGCACCTGGTCTTAAAAGGAGGCAAAAAGGTCAAATTTGAGGTGTTTTTTGACCTTTTGAGGGGGAAAAACTGCTCCAATTGACATGAAATTTCGTGGGTAGACTTTTGGTGATGTGAAAAACCCAAAAATTTAAACTTGGAGAGCTTAAGATGCACCAATTGTGTGCGTAGTGCCTAGGGTGTTGCGCTCCTAGGGGTCAAAATTTTGAAAAAAACAAAAAGTTTCCCGATTTGCCTCAAATTTGGTGGAGAGACCCCTCAAGGGGTTTTAGATACCTACTGAGAAGAATTAACCAATATCCCAAGCCTTTCATGTACTTTGGTTCTTTTTAGGTCTTCAAGCTCTATGAGGGCCTGCTTTAGCTTGGCATTAGCAAGCATGCTTTTCCTTGCATAATGTTTGACCATTTTCTTTTGTAGGGCAAGGCCCCTCTTCACCTCTTTGAAATGTTTATGCTCCTATTTATAATAGTATATGATCCTTTGTGCCCTCTCAAAATCATTTTCCCATTCTCGAAGCTGTGCATTGTTTTCTAAGAGGAGCAACTTAGTACTCATCTCTTGGTCTTCATTTTCACTGTCTAGATCAATGAAAAGAGGCCCTTGAAAAGTCTTCTTGATCCTTTTTCTCCATCGTACTTGTACCTTCTGCTCAATATTTTCCATATTTTCCTTGCCCTTGTCCAATGTTTTGGCAGCTTGAGAGGAGATGACCCTTTGCCTTTTAGAGGCAACAAACACATCTCTCCTCCCTCTATGGTATGTGTATGTGAGAGGGGTAAAAATGGCAGTTTTGAATGTGGTTTTGTCACCACTTTGATCCTTAAATTGATCAACATCTTCTGCACTTGCCTCAATTTGATTGTATTTGTCATTTATAGGCTAATTAGTGTCAAGATAGTCATGACAGCTGTCATGACTATCATGACTCTTTCCTTGAATGTCTTGTGCACTTTGCTGACTATCCTCCTCATTTTTCTTCTCTTCTTCATCACTTGGTTCACTATTTTCAGCTCTGTTTTCCTTTTCATACGCATACTTATCTTTGTGGCTGCCTTCACTAATTTCATCTTTTCCATCACTACTTTATTCATAGCTACTTCCCTCTTCTTCACTATTTTCTTTATTCTCATCATCTTCTTCTTCACTGCTTTCTTCTTGGCCATCATTATCTGTCTCGGTTTCTTCTTGACTGCTGCCATCTATTTGTTCTTCACTAGGGCTACTATCAGCCTCTTCACTTGGTATATTAAGAGAAGAAATAGGAGGTGAAATTATTTGTGGAGAAGGCACATAGATAGATGATGGAGGAGTGGAGGTAGATGGTTGTGAATTGGAAGGTAAATTATGTTGAATGAAGGCTTGGGGTTTTGTAAAGACATCATGTGAGATGAAGGTTTCCCAAGATATTCCTTGCTACTCTAGCTGATATAAGACAATATTTTTGATCAAGGAGTGGTGAAAAAGGCTCGGCATTGGGTGGTCATAGCTTTTGTTCTTGACAACTAAGGCCATTTTATCAATGCTTCGGAAAATGTAGTAAGATAGGTTCATCATTTTGACCTTGGTGAAGTGCATCAATAACCTTATATGATATGAGTAGATTTTGGAGTATCTCCCCTCACATGTGAAAAACCTGATAATCTGCCTCATCAGTGCAGCATACCTTTCTAGCAAGAGGGAGAAAGGGAAAATAGCCTTACAATTTTGTTCATAGCCGGGTTTCAGGTAGGGCTCATAATAACTCAACCCCAACTTCTTTTGTTTGAACCATACTTCACCAATGTCTGGTATATCTGTTGCTTTGGAAATAATTTCAGATGAGAGCTCAAATTGCACCCTTACTAGGTTAACTTGGTTATTCTATAAGCTAAAGAAAAATAATCTAGTTAATTCTGAATGGATGCTAACTTACCTGACCTTTTCACAAAATTTATAGCACCCAACATCCTTAAAGCATGAAAGGATCATAGGAGAGGAAGTAATTTGAATGGTGTCTAGGGGCTCAAACCTATTTGCCTTTCCTCCATGGTGTTTAGGCTTGGTGGGTCTCTGGCTCTCATCAATGCTGGTGTGATTTTCTCCCTCTGACATGGTGACTGGTCGAAAAAAAAACAACAGCAGGACCTTTGGACTTTATTTGAGGACTTTTGGGCAAATAGGTGATTTTAGTGGTGTAGGGAAAACTCTTGCAAATGAGGGCTAAGGTGAATTTTTTAATGATTGCACTTAGTGTTTGGAGGTTGGTCTATAGTTACCCAGTCCTCTTTTTCACCTATAACAAATTTTATTTGCAAACCCTAACCCAAAAAGACTCAAAAACTAATTTTTATGTAGCCTAGGGTTTGGTACAATTTTTCCTGTAGATGTCTTCCTTGCTTTTTTTTTAGAAAAAGGAAAGTTTGGGAGCAGGAAAGAAGATTTCACCAACCTTATGGTTTTCTTGCAGGATTTTTGGAGGCAAAAATTTGAGTTCTTGACTTCTTTAGATAAATTTTTGAGAGAATCCGTCTGTGCGTAGTGCCGGTGCATACTGCATATGTGCAGCGTCGGGCCAGTCGGGTTGTCGGAGTGTAGCGCCAGGCAGAGATGGGCAGTTTTCGGGCGCCTTTGGAAGTTGCTGAGCCTGTGTGTAGCGCCAGCCCAGGTGTGTAGCGCTGGGCTTTGTGAATGTAGTGTAGTGTTAAATAACCCTGCCTGCCCCACTCCTGTGCATAGCGCCGAAGGCCAGGTGCGTAGCATCGGCCTCGGTGCATAGCGCCGGTGAAAATCTCCAAAATTTGCACAAAAACTCTGAAAACTCCTCCAGCGGATTTCCTCACTTTGGAAATGGAAAGTGATGTGGGGGAAAGGCTTAAGAGACCCTTTATAGTCCTTTTGAAAAATTAAATTAAAAATAAAAACCCACTTTTACAAATTTAGTGTCTCCCTACCTTCTTTAATGTGCCTTTGACTAATATTTTGCTGTGAAGAAACACTTTTGACAATTTTTGTAAAATATTACTTATGTCTCTATCATCTTTCGTAGAATAATCTTTTGACAAGGAGGCCTTTGTTGGGAGTATACTGTTGAGATGTAAACTAGGGCTATACTTTCTTCTTAGGCCATTTTGAGAACAATTTATGTCCAACTTTTTGATCTTCATTTAAAACCTCTGCTTTCACCCTTTGGTGAGATTAGCCCCTTTAAACTGATACTCTTTGCCATTTCTCCTTTTAGTGCAGGTGAAATAGTGTTGTTTTTTGAAAAACCCTAGAGAGGTAGCTTAAAACTCTCTCGTAGCCATCTGCAGTGATGAAGGAGGTTTCATCATCATTTCTTAGTTATTTTGTCATTTTTCCAAATTCCTGGGTTCTTAGGGCTGCTTAGAAAAATATAAACAATGTTATTTTCTAATTTCTTGGAAACCTATCAAAACTCATTTATCATTTCTGAAAATTCTTCAATTTTTGCTTTGATGGAGTCAGGTGACCTCTACCCTTGCAACCCTTAGCATTGATTCCTTGTTTGGAAAAAAACATTTGTTAACCCTAATCTTTCTAAAACATATGCTTGTTGTTGTCTATTTTTCACTGATGATCTTCCTGTGATGATATTTTCCTCTTTTACCTTACCTGATAACTGATATGATGGCCCTTTTAGTCTTCCTAGCAGGCAAGTGAGAAAAGGGTAGCTGTCCCTTTACTAGATTCATGATTTAGACCAAAGGCCTTCCTTGAAGGATCTCTTCATCATTTTAAGACAAATTTACTTGTCCCTTTCCTTTTCTAAAAGAAGTCTCCTTGTAGGTAAAAATAGAGACTTTAAGGGTACCAAATCCACCCTAAGACTCATAAAACCTTAGGTGTCCTAGTGGAGGCTCTCTGTGATTTGGATTTTGGACTGAAACCTAGAACCTGGGCTCTATCAAGTGTGAGACAGAGTTTATGATAAACTACAGTATTGAAGATTCAAAAAAAAAAATCCAATGTATTTGATTTATCTAAAGAGCATATAGAGATAGTTTTGAGATCATCAATGCTTGAGGCATTTGGGAGACATAAGAGAGTTGATTGGTTGGTGACCTTAGTTAGCAGTGGAGAGGTTGGGCAACATAAGAACAGTGGGCTTGAGGCCAAAGGTGACCAGACATGGTGAAAATGAATAGCATGAGCCCATGATGGGTCTTTTAGGAGTAGCAGGCTGACCTTGACATGAAAGGATGATAAACTAGTGAAAATTTATCCTAAGGATAATGAAGGCTGTGAGATTTCTAGAACTCACAATGTTCATGAACTTTGTTTCTAGAAATCTAAGATAAGTATTTTTAGTCATCCATGAGAAGAAAAAAGTTACCGATGACTAATAGTGGCTCCACCTAGGGAGGGAAGCTCCTTTTCAGGAGCATGGAAAATTTTAGGGGCTAGTATTCGTAGGTGGGCTAATTTTCCATGGTTTTTCCAAAAAAAAGATTCGCCAATTTCCATTTTTTTTATAAAAAATATTCGCCCAAATTTTACAATATAAAGTTATTTTACGTTAAAAATCATCAACATTATATAGAAAACATATATAATATCATTATAAATTTGAGTAATTTTACAAATACATTAATAAACATTTTATAGTTTGCATATTAGGGACTAGTGAGATTCGCCAATTTTTTAAACTTCAAGATAATTTTCCATCCTTAAAATTATCCCTGTTCAGGAGGTGTCCAGAACTTCAGATCTCTGGCTTTATGGTGACTAGTGCCTCGTCCATTGGCTATATTTTTACCTCTTTTAATTTTTTGATGCTTGCTTGAAGCTGCGATCTTAGTAATCTAAAAAAACATGATTAACATCAACATCATCTCTACCTACCCAACCTACTTGCCTAACATTTTTTTCATCCTTAGGTGCTTTTTAACTCACAAACCCTTGAAAAAAAATCAAACTATCTAATTGTACCCTTATCTCTTCCAAGATTTCAGATTGGGCTAATGAACTCTCTTTATTTTCTACCTAGTCTACTCATTTGTCAAGATTAAGTTGTTTGACAAACTTTATTCTCTATCCTACTAACATGAAATTGAAAGCATGGAAAATCAGGATTAGGCAATCTGACTTACCATGAGTTGTGGCATAAGAACAAGTTGCATACAAGAGTTATTTTTGTACAAAGAAAACTTATGAAACATAAGGGAAATATATGTCTTTTGTTAAGCATCCCTATTTTCCTCTTTGGTTCATATTTGAGCATGTGGAACCAACATCTTTCATTCCTAATCTATACCTATTGATAAATTAAGATTATATGTTTTGACAATTTCTTCCTTTCACTAACCTATCAGCAAATAAATTGAAAACATGTTCTGCCATGATTAGGCTAGATGACTGAACAAGACCTCTCTTTTAACAACAAGTAGTGGCATTTAGACTTGCACACTTTCAACATTACTATTTTTGGGTATGGGGCTGTACCTTTCTTTCTGAAACCTACCCTCTTTTACTTTTTTATTTTTTTTATGGGTTTCTTCCTTTCTATTTCTTAATCAGTTTATTTTATGTACAATGAGTGCTATATGCAAAGTTCAGGAATCTTGACAAAAGTAGTGTTTGAGCATCCTTCCATTAATAGGAACTCCAAACATTTCATCTCCATCAAGCTCTTGCAAAAATAAAGCATTGTTACCCCTAACTGAATGAATGATGTAAGGGCCTTTCCATAAATTTTCAAATTTGCCATGTTTGCCCTTGTCTTCCCTTCTTGAATTCCATTTTAGAACTATGTCTCCAATTTGGAAATCATTTTCCTTGGTTCTCCTATCAAAAATTTTCTTGATGTTGTCTTGTATTACTTGTGTTCTTTTGTAAACTTCCTCCCTTGACTGTTGCAAATGAATGGTTTGGTTCAATATTCTTTTCATGTCATTTTCTTCTGATTGTACCTCTTTGAGGAGCTTCAAGACTAGAACTCCCACATAGGTAGGGAAAACTGCATCCATACCATATACTAGTTGATAGGGAGACATACCAATTGATTTCTTGGTGGTTATTCTATCAGCCCATAGTGCATGCACTAGTTTTCCATGACATGCCCTTTGATTTTGTTCTAGGAGCTTTTTTATGATGTTCACCAAGCTCTTGTTAGAGGACTCAACTAGTCCATTGCCTTGTGGGTAATAAGAAGTGGAGTGGCCTACTATTAGGTGATATTTGTAACAAAATTCCACCATTTTTTTAGATGTAAAGGCAACAAAATTGTCGGTGATGATCTTTCTAGGGAAACCAAACCTGGACAAGATGTTGGATTCAAGGAATTTGATAATAACGGAATCAGTGGCATGCCTAGAAGGGATGGCCTATATCCATTTGGTGAAGTAATCGGTGGCAATGTTACACTGAAATTTGTCACCATGAAATTTTAGTACTCCTTTAAGAAGTCTATAACATCAAAGTTCCTAAAGTCAAGCCTTGAAATTGAGAGAAAAGATCATAAAAGTCTTAAAAACACTTGTACCACACTTTCTTTTAGTATTGCCTGCGGTGCCGCACCTTTTGGCTATAAATCATGCGGAGCCAAATGCATTTTTTATTCATTAATGGTGTGGACCCCTGTAAAAGGTAAAAAAGGGTGCAAGTAAAATCTAGAAGCTCAGTTTGAGTCATTTTTGGAAGCTTCTAGAAACATTCCTGCAGTGGAAAGTCCACTCTTTTCAGGTTCATGTATCCCATCCATTAAGGAGCTAACCCCTTGATGTAAGGAGCTAATCCCTTTGAAGGATGATTCTATCCCTTCTTGTTTGGAGTTGTAACCTCCTCTCTTTCACTATAAAAAGAGGCATAGGGCAGCCTCAAATAGAGTTCAAGATTTAGTATTATTGGAGGTGAAGTGCTGTTGGAACTTAGACCCTTTTAGCTGAGATTTTATGTGGGAAAGATTACATAAATGTATGTATCTCAGTTGGAAGAGTGAAAGGTTGGTTAGAGTAAAGGAAACGCCTGTTCCGGACCCTGGGAAGGCCTGTATGACATCAAGGTGGACACAGTTGTAAGGATCTTCTTATTTAAGTTAATACGAATGAATATTGTTTTCTCAATGGGCTATTTAATTGATTATTTCATTTCTTGAATTCCTTGATAATATTGATAGATGTTTGATTCATAAATTAATTTATTATACAGGTGCTTTTGATATTTTATTGTGTTTGTGATTGCAGATCCTTGACGACGACTTTCTTCAAGCCACTAGAAAGAAGATCAGCGTTGGATTACAAGTAGGTTTCTAAAACCCTGTTATAATTAATTCCATGTCAAAAAATATCTAGATAAAATGGTTTTTATTTGTCCGTTTGTTGCTAGCTATCCATAGGACACTTGGGAGGTCTGTCTTATCTGCAATAACAACTTATGCGTCCAACAAAATGGTTACTCCACTAGGGAATGGATCTTGAACTTTGATTTATTTTATTTTTGACTTGTGAATTTATTTATTTTTTATTTTGATTGATTTATACTGGCTTGGGTAGTTTATCCCTGTAGAATCCCTGAGAAATGATTAAGAGTTTTTTATCTTTTCTTTAGTTTTCTTGTGTCCACTCTTTTCTTTTATAGACAGTGCGGGCAGCTCTGCACTTTTCTTGTACCCACAGTGCGGGACCGCATTGGTTTGCGCTGAATCCTGCGGACCCTGTGAAAATTTTTGGAAAATATTAAAATCCTCTTTTCTGGATTAGTTTGTTAGATTCTCAGTGAATGCCCATACTCGTATCTTCTGTCAGGAAGCTTTGGTTAAGATTTTATTTCAGCATTTTTAGTTTTGAATGATTTTCTGAAAGATCTACATGTTATAATGATTTTTACTTTGTCTTTATCCCGCTCAAAGATCAGAAACCTTGGTATGCCTTTAGATCACTGGTATTTCCCTTCTTTCTTGATGAGTCTGACATCATAGCAGAAATTGTTTTATGAGATTTAGATCCCATTTTTCTCATTTACAAATCTTTAAAAAACTTTTGTTGATAAGTTTGGAATTTCACTTAAAAAACCAAAATTGGATGTTTTTTGAGTTCTTGCTGATCCAAGCAAAGAATTTCTTAGTTAGATTACAAGCTAAGTAAGACATCCTTAAAATATTTAAATTTTTAATTCAAATTTAGTCTTTATAATTTTTAGATCTCAAAATTAGTGTTTTAGCTTTGAGTGTTATTTCTAGAAATTGTAGTGTTCTTTTGAAGAAAAACTTGGTTTGTAGTTTCAATCTTGAATAAAAGGGATTTCTTGTTGAGCATTAGATCATTTTGAGTTCTCATTGAAATTAGATTTCTTTTCATTTATTCTTGTTTGAAGGACAGATTTGTTTTTAAAATATTGCATTTCTCAACTCTTCGTTTAGATAGAATTAATTGAAAGAACAAGAATTGTTTCTCATAATAGATGCAATTTTAGTGTGTTTTGATTCGGGTCACTACATATCATCAGTTTCACTTTCGCACCTATTTTCCTAAGAAACAGCCTTTTAAAATCAACGCTTATATTAAAATCAATCTAGTAATTTTTATATTTCTAGGGCTCTTTTCACCAATATAGCTTAGGCTAGTGTCTTGGAGTAGGGAGTAATTAACTCTCCAAGACAATTAAAACAAACAAGTAGTTGATCTTGCGGTAGGAAAAAATCCAATAGTCACTTGTATGCTCTAGGAAGCTCCTCTTAAAGGATTCAAGCATGAGGTCATATCTGAACCAGTGGGATAATCAATTCTATCTTATTGGGAACAATAGAAGATATGAGCGTATTAATAACGGTAAACGTCAGATAGATCATTGTCGAGGAACCTGGGGTCACTTTTCGGTATACCTTGGATTATTTCAAGGAGACTTCAACAGGATTGAGATTTTTTACTCTGTCCTTGCGTGTATGTCGGATCGTAGACTGTTCCCCTAGGTATATTAGTTCCTGTTGGTATCCATAGTGACCATAATCTTTACGGTTTTTTCCTAAGGTGACGGTGGAGTAAAGATCCCACTGTACCTAGAGCAGATGTCAAATAGACTCACTTGGAATCTCTAGAGGGTTATCTTCACTCGAGATGGTTTAAGTGGAGAAAATTGCACCGATCTATTTCATTAAGCAGGTTGTCAGGGTATCTCTTCCAACCGCCCTTTCTACATTAAATACTAAGATGTTGGATTTCATCACCAACTAGTGTTTTTAGTGTGGGAAGTTACTATTTGTGTGTAGTTTGATCTCCTATATTTTTAGGCGTGTGATTCATTTGTTTGTTCCCTTAGCGACTCTAGGAGTTTTCATTGAAATTTTCTTTGATTACATGTGATTAATACATTTTTAATCGTGGCTGAATTACCAAGACAATCGCGTAGACTTCAGGGAAAGCCCCCAGAGTATACACCAAGCCAACTTGAAGGGCTGCGAGCTCTAGTATCACCTAGTGACAGTAGAATTAGATCAGCAGAAATAGGAGAGTCATCTATATTTATTCATCCTGATTATCAAAGACAAACAACAGAGCATATTCAAGAGCAAATTTCAGTTTCTGAAGTTACGGGTAGTATTTCTCCTTCAAGTGAATTAGCTGAAGAACCTGAAATTTCTGAGCCTGACACTGAACCTGCTGTATTGGAACCATCTTCAGGATTTGTTACTCCGACTTCTAGTGATCCTGGTTCACCTAGGGTAATACATCGCATTACTGAAAATCTTCCTTCTGACCTCATATCTATTAAAGAACTTGCTGGTCCAGACGAAGACGTAACTCTTCCTGAAACCCAACAAACTTTGAATCTTAGGGAGTGTGAATCAATATTCTACAGTCCTTTTAGAAGTGACACTTGGTATTTATCATTAACAGATTTTTTAGAAAACCCGAGTCTTAGTTTTTCACCACCCCGAATTCCTTTTCATTCTACACCAAGAGATTATTATCCTTCATCAATTATGTCAGGTGAGTCATCTATGTTTTCCCAATCTCCAGAAACATTTTTATATGGTGGTCCTTCTGTTCCTTCGAGGTACCAGTCACTCTCTGGTACTTTCTCAGGAGAAATTCCTCGACCAACTGAACAAGTGTTCTCATCTGGTACAAATGGAACTAAAACTGAAATGTTGAATGCAGAGCGAATTTTTATGATGTCTGGTAATATTCCAAATCCTCAACCTCAAGGTAGACAGTTACCGCCTAGGGGGAAACCTCAAGGTAGTCAGTTACCGCCTGGGGGGAAACCTCAAGGTAATCAATTACTGCCTTGAGGGAAACCTCAAGGTCATTTTTTTCCAGGAAAAACTCTAGGACAATATTATGTACCTGGAGAACAACCTCAAGGACAATACATACCTCAAGGTTATCAACCTCAAGGACAGTACATACCCCAAGTTCAACCCTAGACTCAGTATATTCCTCAGGGTCCTTATCAACCCCAGATTTAGTACATGCCTCAAGGTTCTCAACCTCAAGGTCAGTGCCCAACTCAAGGTTTCCAACCTCCTTCTGGTCAACCATTATTACAAGGAGTTGGAAATTTACCAGTTAGTTATCAACCCTGCGTTCAACCAGATTATGGTCCTTCATATGCACAACCTTCTACAGGTCAATACCCTGCAATGAACATGGTGTGGAATCCATCTCAAATTCAACAGACTATGCAACCTAATGTGCAGTTACCTAATCAACCTGGACAGCCTTTATTTTCCGGTCCAACCCAACAACCTGTCCAGCCTACTATTCAAGTCCCTGCACCTATTTCTGTTCAATAGCCTGGGCCTAGTACACCTCAGACTACTGTAGCTACTGCAACTTCTGTTCAACCTACAACACCTGTTTTTGGAGTATCTATGGCTCCAGTTTCTTTTATCCCTGTATCAATACAAATTCCTCAAGCCTCTGTGCCACAGTCAGGACCTACAATTCAGACTATGGTCCAGATGCCTACAAGACAAGCTTGTACTAGTACGATTGTCTCTAGTCAACCACAGTTTACTTATCAACCGTATTAGGGACAATATAAATTTGGTCAGGCTACACAAAAACCAGTATATCAGTGTCAGTCGTACCCTGGGTATACTTATCAAGTACCTCAACAACCCCAGTATGGTCCAATTAATCCTGGTTACCCAGGAGGTTTCATGATTCCAAATGCACATCCAATTCTAGGTTATCCTGGCTATCCTCCTCCTGGCATTGGTTTGATCACACAAGGTTCTCAAGACCCTATCCATTGGTTACCATTCATAGAAACTTTAGATTTACCGGATCTATTGCACCTTATGAACGATCCCAGTTTTTATCTTCCATACTAGTCGTCGATGCCTAACAAGTTGCCCAGTGATATTCTGAATTTTGAAGGTAAGTCAGGAGAGGACCCATCTAATCATGTTATGACTTATCACCTCTGGTGTGCATCCAATTCACTAATCGATGATTCGATTCGATTGCGTCTTTTTCAAAGAAATCTCATTGGTCTAGCTGCCAAATGGTACATTGAGTTACCACACGGCTCTTTTAATAATTTTAATGCACTAGCGATAGCTTTCTTAACCCATTTTAAATTGCCTGTCAGATACGACAATGACACAGAATTGATGATTTCATTAAAACAGTCTACATCTATGTACATATCTGATCACATTCATGAATGGAGACGTAGAAGGCGTTTAGTGAAAGTCTTCATTCTGGATCAACTTTTGGTTGAATGGTTTATTAAATCGTTGTTGCCCAAAATTACTGAATATGTGGCCAAAGGAGCCGTTGTTACAAAAGAACAAGTCATTGCTCAGGCTCAGTACCTTGACCTTGTATATACTTAGTCAGGTACTCTGTATGATAAAATCCCCGATTTACCAAGACCTGGTCAATTAACTACAACTCCTTCTAGCTCTCATGCCGCTGAAGGTGTAATTGGTTCTATTAGCACTGGTAAAAGTAAGAAGAAGCCTTCCAAGACCACTTCTCCTATTATCACTTTACCTGATTCACCCAAAAGAGATTATTCCCTAGAAACTTCCGCTGATATTCATGTTGTAGAGTCGTCTACAACCAAATCTAAAACTGGTGATAAGAAGAAAGGTAAGAATAAAAATAAAAAATATTCAAAAGATAAAAATGATACAACTGAACCAACTGATGAAAAATGTAAACCTCGATATCCTTGTCCAATCTGTGATGAGGATAATTTTACAAAAGAGTGCTCGCATAGAGCCGAGGTATCAAAATTTGTTAAATGTTTGCCTATACTTGTTGTCTTGAAGGATCCCTTTCTCGCTCAAGATAGTAACATGGTTGGATATTCCTCCAATGCGCTTGAGAATATCTTGATGGTTGTGACGCGATCAGAGGATTATGGTAGTAATAATACTGGTAAAGAAGCATAAACATCTAATTTTGCATCAACTACATCTCCCTCAGTTTCTGATCCGTTACAGATCGAGAAACAAAATCCTGACTTAGTGATTAAACTTCCTGCAAAAGGTGTACTTCATAAATCAGATTTCAATCCACATGCAAGAGTTGCTCAGAATTACAATATTGTTGAAGATTTGGCGATTTCCCCTTCAACAATGTCGGCTTTGGAAGTATTTAAATCATGCCCAGCTCAAATAAAATTACTTTTTTCAGCCTTAGGATCCGTAGATCTCTAGGATTCAAACCTCATGATCTTCGATTTAGAGAATTTTACACCCCGCCTACCCCATCAAATGGCTTTTCAGATTCCAGTAATAGTAAAAAACAAACATATCTTTCATACTGTTGTTGATGAAGGGGCTTCTACGTGTATTATGTCATTAAAATGTTGGAAATCACTAGATTCTCCGACCATTAACCAATCACCAACTATTCTCAAAGCTTTTAATGGAAGAGGTTTTCAACCATATGGTATTTTACAAGATCTACCAATAGAGGTCGAAGGCAAAATGGTTAATCTAGATGTGGAAATGGTTGATGCCCCTCTAGATTACAACCTTCTCTTGGCTCGCAGTTGGTCTTATGCCATGACTATTGTTGTATCATCGATATTTCATCTCATCATGTTTCCTCATAAAGGAAAGATCGTTAAAATAGATCAGCTCTCATATTATTCATCCGACCTAGCCTCTACTGATAACATCCAACATATCGGAAAATCGACTATCCCTTATAAGGATGTTGGAGTAGGTTTGATTAAAGATTCGACTTTACTGGGAACGTTTTCCTTGCTTGCTCCCAACATACAACTTCCTATTGCTAATATCAATATGATTACATCAAGTACTATGTCCTTTGATGATCATTGGATAGTACCTTTAGAATCAGAATTGGATTCTTTCGATGGCCTGATGCATTTGAGTCCTTTTGAGTTAGCATATCAAAATGTACAGTCATTTTCTGATACTCCTTCAACTGAGTCTGATCCAGTGAATGTGATCAATCAGGAGTCATTTTCAATATCGAGCTTAGCTTCGACGCCAATTCTGGATCCTGCTCAACAAGTATTCAATACTGATGAACATATTCATGAATTCTTGTCGGTAGATGAGTTACCATGGGAATATCTTCATCATAGGTCTTCATTTTTACCTGATCTCGATCATTTTGAAAATGATTTTTCCTCCATTTTTACCACTGATTACGTCAAAGAACCTCAGAATTCTCTCTCACATATCGATTCTGAATTGAATTTAGAAAATATTTCTACAACGGTTCCTCTTGACATTTCAGTAAAACCTGGAATTGTTGAAAACATTCACATAGGTGCTTCTTGTACGCCTAATGAAATCCAAGCATATAAAGCCTATTTCAGGAATTTTGGACATTTTTTCCTGGTCATATGAAGAAATTCCAGGAATCGATCCGTCGATTGTTGTTCATGAAATTAAGACATACCTGGATGGTAAACCTGTTAGACAAAGATTACGTTAGATACATCCGAGAAAAGCAGCTGCTATAAAAGCCGAAGTTGAAAAATTATTTCGCGCAGGTTTTATTTATCATATTCCACTCACAGACTGGGTATCTAATGTTGTTCCGGTCAATAAAAAAAAGGAACAATACGAGTATGTATCGATTATAGGGATATAAATCGAGCTTGTCCAAAAGTCAATTATCCAACCCCTTACATCGATCAAATTATTGACGATTGTGCTAGAAGTGAAATGTTCTCGTTCATGGATGGATTTTCCAACTATAATCAAATCAACATACTACCTACAGATCAACCTAAAACAACTTTCATTTGTCCATGGGGAACTTTTGATTATCGCAAACTACCTTTTGGCCTTAAGAATGATGGCACCACTTTTCAAAGGGCCATGTCTTATGCATTTCACGACATTAAGCACATTGTGCAACCCTACCTCAATGATTTTCATGCTCACTCTTCGCATAGAGTGGATCATATTACTCATTTACGAGCCATATTTATATGATGTAGGCATTATAAGATTAGTCTGAATCCTCACAAATGTGTTTTCTGTGTACAATTCAGACGATTATTCGGATTTATTGTCTCAAAGGCAGGCATTCGTGTTGATCCATCGAAGGTTGAGGCAATCATCAATTTACCTTCTCCTTCTAATCTTCGTCAACTCCAAAGTTTGCAAGGGAAAGAAAAAAAATTACGTCGATTTATTCCTAACTACGCTGAGTTGACGAAAGGTTTCACTAGGTTGTTGAAACAGAATATTCCTTTCTTTTGGGACGAGGTCGGTGATAGATCTTTTGATGCTTTGAAACATGCATTGACCCATGCACCATTACTGCATCCTCCCAACTACAACCAAGATTACTTTTTGTACCTCGCCGCTTCCGAGTCCATGATAGGGATGGTTTTAGTTCAGGAAGATGAATTTCATGGTGAACATGTGATTTACTATCTTAGTCAAAATTTTCATCCGACTGAAATCAAATATTCACATGTGGAGAAATTGGCCTTGGTAGCTATTCAAGTTGTCCAACGTTTTCGTCATTACATACTTTTAGGCAAAACAACGGTGATCTCTGATTGTAACCCTATGATGTACATTTTGAACAAACAATTGCTAGGGGGAAAATACTCCAAATGGATTGTTATCCTACAAGAGTTTGATTTGGAATTTGAAAAATCCAAATCCAAGAAATCATTGATATTTGCTAAACTTATGTGTGATTTCCCACGTACTGATATAGAAACTGTGGCGGAACAACCAATCGCGGATGAATCCTTGTTTCTTATTAGTACCATTGATCCTTGGTATGGAGATATTATTTTTATCTTTAGACTCAATCTTTTCGACCTGAGCTTTCATAGTTGCAACCACGAAAAATATGTTTCCAATCTCAACAATATCATATTGTTGGCGACACACTATACTGTCGTGGTGCAGACTCAGTTTTTTGACGTTTTCTAACCCATGAAGAAGCCGAAAAGGTTTTAAATGATTGTCACTCTAGAGCATGTGGCAGTCATATTTCTGGGTATGCCACAGCCCAAAATATATTGCGCACAGGTTATTTTTGGCCGTCCTTATTTAAAGATTGTATTTATGCGGTCCGAAAATGTCATAATTGTCAAATCTTTGATCGAAAAATGCGTGCACCACCTGCTCCTCTTCACCCTATAATTGTTTTCGGTCCTTTTTCAAAATGGGGCATTGACTTCATTACATGTAACCCTCACTAGGCCGGGGGGCATGGGTATATTATTCTAGCAGTAGATTATTTTACCAAATGGACCGAGGTGATGCCTACATTTGCGGCAGATGGAAAAATTACAGCTACTTTCGTATTCAATCATGTGATTGCTCATTTCGGTGTACCCCAAATGATAATTACTGATCACGGGAGCCATTTTCGGAATATCATGATGACCGAGTTAACAGACCAACTTGGTCTATGCCATGATAGTTCTACACCATATTATCCGCAGGCTAATGGTTTAGTTGAAGCAATTAATAAATTTTTAGTCACCATGATCAAACAAATCATTGGAATTCATAAGTTGAATTGGCATACCATGCTTTTTTCAGCACTTTGGGCATATCGAACCTCAGTAAAAACATTGACAGGTTTTACCCCTTTTCAACTAGTTTACTGTTTAGAAGCAGTATTGCCCATTGAATGCGAGATATCGTCACTCCAACTAGCCATAGAGTTACTACCAGCCACTTCTGAAGAGGAGAAACATTTTTTATACTTGGCTCAATTAGATGAGAATCGACGCATTGTTGCATTAGCTACTGAGACTCATGCGAGAAGAATGAAAGCTCAATATGATAGAAGTGTTACCCCTCATAATTTTTCAGAAGGAGACCTAGTTTTGATTTATGATCAAGCCAGTGATAAACTAGGGGCTAGGAAATTCGAACCCATGTGGAATGGTCCTTATATTGTCAAGCGACAGCTCGCAAAAGGTGCCTATGAATTGATTGATTTTGACGGGGTCTCTTTAGGTAAACCCAGAAATGGACTTTATCTGAAGAGATATTACGCTTGATTTTTGTGTGGAGATCTTCTCTGTATATTAGTTACTTTCTAGCTAGTGTGCTATAGATTAGAAATGTGTGCCTATCTTAAGTGTGATTTTATTACTATTTCGACTTATCTAGATTACTTTGATATCGCATATGTCGACATGCTTTCAAACATATATTGGTTTTGCTGATGGCACTTGTCATAGTACATGGAACATCTCTTCCGCAGCTTGGGTTATTTATTCGCCCACTGACGAGTTAGTATCCATGCATGGGGTAAGCCTCGGTCAAACAACGAACAATATTGCCAAATATAGTGCAGTTATTGAATTATTTTCGGAATCCATTTCATTTGGAATTCGGAGTTTGATCATTAGATTAGATTCTGAACTCGTTGTATTACAGTTAAATCGAGTATATGCCATTAGAAACCCATTATTATTAATATTATTTTTAAGGGTTCATTTCTTGGAACGAGAGTTCGATTAGATTAAGTATCAACACATTCCAAGACATTTAAACACATTAGCAGATGCAATAGCTTCTAGTGTTATAAACAGACATTTGCAATAGTAAAGTAGTAATTCAACATTCGATAACATGATTGAATAGGTAACTGGAAATAATAGTATATCATAGTATAGATGTAGTGTTCAAAAAATAGTACATCGTCTTCGATCATAGGTTCAAAATGCCTTATGATCGGAAAAAGGTGATACAAAAATGAGTCTATACAGTCAATCATCCACTATATGTAGTGTTTTCTTGGTGTCGAAGTTGAGCATTCATTGAAATGTATTTCAACGGATTGCGATTAGAGTATGCCCTTGAGGGCAGCTCGAATTATATTACATGGAAGGACAGGATGGAGGCGGTGCTAGATGATAATGGGCTGAAGGATTTCATCGATAGCGATGTTCCTAAGCTGGGTTCTAGCGATGCAGCCGCACTTGACGCATGGAAAAAGAAGGTAGCAAAGTGTCGAAGGATTCTGTTGGAAGGTGTGAAGGACCACATTGTGTCCAGACTTCACAATAAATCCACTCCATTCTTAATGTGGAAGGCTTTGACAGACTTGTTCCAAAGCAAAAGTGACCAGAGGAAGTTGGCACTTAAAGACAAGCTCAGAAAAATAAAAATGGAGAAGAATGACACTATTCTGATATACTTGACAAAGTTTTTCCACTGTAGGGATGAGCTTGGGAGTTGTTACACTAAAAACTGTCATCCTGACATTTTACTATGAGTATGAGCTCATTATTACTCATACTTCCTCCTTTTGCAAGTCTAACATATCAGCTCCTCATGTCAAGCTTTCAAAATCAGAGAAAAGTTCCTAAAATCCCCTAAACATTGGTATCGCACTTTCTCTATACATTTCTTGCGGTCCCGCACCTAAAGTTCAGCCTTCCTGCGGAACCATACCGCACGTTCTTTGTGTTATGGGTGCGGACCTCTGTAAAATTCAAAAAGGCGAGAAAGTAAAGATAAAAAGTGAATTTCAGATGAATTCTAGAAGATTCTAGATGGGAATTTTCGGGAATGGATACGCTTTGAGAAGGTTCATGCATCCCTCACTTGATGGAGCTAACCCCTTGATGTAAGAAGCTAATCCCTTTGAAGGAGGATTCTATCCCTTCATATTTGGAACAAGAAACCTCCTCTTTTCCACTATAAAAAGAGGCCTTGGGTAGCCTCAAAGGGAGTTCAAGCTTAAGATATTTGAAGTTAAATGCTGTTGAGATTCAGACTCAGTTAAATAAGACTTTCTGTGAGGTTAAATCACTCATCTCTATATGTCTTGGTTCAAAGAGTGCAATGGTTGTCAAATTAGAAGAGATTCCTGCTTCGGACCCCGGGAGGACCTGCACAACATCAAGGCGCAGGTTGTAAAGGTTTTCTTTATTTGAAGTTAATACAAATATACTCATTTCTCTCATTAAACTGTCGATTCATGGTTTATTTCATAAATTCCTTGATCATTATGATAAGTATGGTTTATAATAATGTCTATACAGGTGCTGTGTAATCTTTTTGCTTGTTTGTGACTGCGGATTCACGAGGAATGTTCTTTCAGTGCACGGGAAGGACTTCAACGAGATCAAGAAAGCGTTGGACATAAGGTAGGCCTTACACCTATATAGTGTTTTTATGAATCTTATATGCTTAGAGAGAGATTAGTATAATTGGCTGTTTGTTGCTAATTACTTCTAGTACTAGAGAGATCGGTCTTGTCCGCAAGATGGATTAATCTACACAACAGGAGTGTAGGAGTCAGTGTGGGTAAAGAAGACTTTGTGAGCATGGACCTCCTTGGGCTTTCGAAGAGTTGGCATAGCTACGAAGACTCTGTCAATGGACGAGAGAAACTACCAGGATGGGAGCGACTTTGGTCGGATCTTGTGCAGGAGGAGATAAGGCAGAGTACCATGGATGGATCTTCATCAAAGAATGATGATGAAGAGGATTTCTCTTTGGCTACCAAAGAAAGGAAAGGGAAGGGAAAGAAAAATCCTTCTCAATATGGTGCATATGGCAAAGAGCGTGACATGTCCAAAGTGAAGTGTTTTCACTGTCACGAACATGGGCATTTCGCCACAAATTGTCCACAGAAGAAGAAGAATAAGTAGGTTGTTGAAGCTGTAGCTGGTGAGTCTCTTGCCTTGCAATTTGAGCTGGACTTCTCATTGATCGCATGCATGGTGTCTAGTGCATTGGGATCGGGGTGGTACTTTGATTGTGGTGCTTCCTTTAACATGACGGGAGATGTGAACCTTTTCAGTGACTTGGTGGAGAAAGATCTCCAATTGCATGTTGATTTGGGCAACAATGGATGATACAGTGCAACTAGCATTGGCACCATTACCTTTCAGAGGGAGTTAGGTAAACTCATTCTTTTACAAGATGTTGTGCATGTTCCAGGTTTAAAGAAGAATTTAATCTGAGTTGCAATGTTAGAGGATAAAGGGTATGATGTCGTCTTTAGTGAAGGAATTTTTTTCCTTCGGTACAAAGCAATAGGATAAGTCAAGAAGGTTGGGATTTGAGCTAAGAATCTTTATAGACTTGAAGTAGATGGGATTTCTATGGAGCTTCCTATTGTTGGGAAGTGCAAGAAAGCCATGAAATTAATGCTTGAGAGGGAGCAAGTTTTGCATGAAGGTAAGTGTGAACCTTGGGATGTGGAGCAGCCACAAGATGAGGGTCATGGAGTGGGAGAAACCACTCATGTAGAGAAATTCCGTGCCATATGGGCAGAGGGAGTGCATGCAGCTATACCACCAGGTGAGAGGTGGGGCGACATGCATGAGTAATCCCAAGAGGATATTTCTGGGTAAGATTCATGGAGATGGTGTGAATCTCATGAATTGAACCTGGCTATGAGGTTCCCATAGAGCAGCAGTAGCATGATCAGTTGGATTGATGTGGGCATATCAAAGTGACAGTGTCGGATACTGGAGCGCGGTTCAGAGTTGACAGCAAGTGCAGAGTGCATGGGTGCAGAGTTCAACATCACAGTGGTTCCTGAAGACATGTGCAGTTGGTAGCAACAGAAGTCGAAGAATTTGATGATAGATGCATTAGACTGATTGAGTTTTTTGGATCCTTTCAGTTTTGGAATAGTTGCAGAGCAGATGCATGGAGTTGCAGGATGCTTGCAAAGGTTGCAGGGTGAATGCATGGAGTTGCATGTCGCATGCAAAGACAGTCCTTTCTTGTTGAGAGGGAGTGTTGAAGATTGCAACAATAAATAGTGAAGGAGGCATCCTGAAACATCATCCTTGATCCTAGTTGGAAAATAATCACCTAAACTAAGTGGGGCCCACACAGGTGATTTTTGGCGCAAAGTCTATTTTTAGACTATGTCTATTTTTAGACATGTCGATCATATTCTATGAGTTGCAGCATGCTATTTTTGGATGGTTGGTCAAGTTGGAAAAATAGATGGACTTCTATTTTTAGACATATTGGGCAGAATCTATTTTTAGATTTCCAATCTAAAAATAGATATGTCGAATATTATTAGCTCTTAATAATATTTGGACTCTAAAAATTATCTTATTCTCTTGGAGCACTTCAGTTAAGTGCACAGATGTGGCACAACAGCTGACAGAAGGAATTATGCTATTCCTAAGGGTTTACTGGAGCTATTGCATGGAGGACTCAGTTAGAACTCATGTGACAGAGTTTGGTGGAGTTGGAGAAGTAGTTGGTGGAGTTGTATTCAATTTAACTCAGTTAGACTCAGTTGAGCTAGTTGTATCTAATCTAACTGAATGATACACTAGTGAGAGTGGAGTGAATTAATTAGTTAATTAATTCACTAAATAATAACTCATTAATCAACTACAGAATACATCAGTTAACTACAGTGCATGGTAGTTTCAATGGAGACCAGTGGAGAGATAGGTGAAAGGGAAAGTGTGACTATTAGTTGTGACTATAGTGTTGCATTGTTTGCACCACACATTCATTGGAGATTCCAATGAGAATTGCGTGAGAAAGGCTGGATCTATTAGAGTTCATTCAGAGCCATTATTCAGCAAGGATTGCGCAGTAGAGGCAGGCTAGCAGGTGGCAAACATCGGTGCATGGATTTGCAAGATCAGGCCTAATTAGTGTGTAGCGATTGTATTGCACTGAGAGCTTGTGATAAGCTTTGTATGAGGATTGTTACATGATCTCTATGACATATATTATATACCGATAGTTGGGGTTTTCATCTTCAGGATTTCCCGTTAAACGACTGTGTTAATGTGTGTGAATTTTTATTGTTTCATGTGTGCATTGCAATTGATTTGATTTCCGCGTATGATGATCAATGGTGGACTAGATTATGTATTTTGCATGAAGTTAAAATATTGTGATATCAGGAGAATCTTGGACATATAATACATAAGTTATATAATTTCTACAATTTTTGACGAAGAGTATACTTTTATCACTTTTTCGGGCTCTTTAAAATTTACGAAAAAGCGAAACCATGGAGTCCTCTTTTAAGCCCTTTTCAGACTCTCTAAAAAATGAAAAGATTTCTGAGTACTTGACTATTCAAACTCGTTAAAGTAAATGAACGTTTGTCCATTTAGTATAAGTTTACCCCTTTTCCGGACTGAAATGGACTATTTACGAAAAAGGTATACGTTGACTAATCATGGTCAATATAGTTCTCTCTTGCATTATTTTATCCTTTTTCGGGCCTGAGGGACTAAATTTACGAAAAAGCACACCCATGCATTTTTCTTAATTTTTTTCTTCTGACTCCCTAAAAATGAAAAACACTGAGTTTCTCCTATATTGGACTTGTTAAAATTTAACAGTAAAGGACCTATCAATTTCAAACAGGAACGGACCACTCCTTCTTAGGGTTTGATTTTAAACTAAGTTGAACTCATCCGAACGATGAGATTATAAACAAGCAAATGTTATCCTCCTTAAGATTTTCAAAAAATAAAGAGGTACTTGCTAGAAATGGTGGGGGAAAAGAGATAAAATAGATTCATTTGTTACACTTTGATTTGTAAAATCATTACACCACTCTTGAACACGACACTTTTTGTCACACTTCTACCTGGGCTGGGAAATCCTTTGCCTATCAGTTAATCAAACCATATTGAAGGTCTTCAGCTAGTTTCTGGGTATTAGCTTAGGGAAATTGTCACCAAACCATCTGAAGTGTCGTTATGTGTTCAAGAGAACAGTCAAACAAAACATTCATCTGCAAACATTTGTCTACATTCGCATTGACTATCCCTGAGTCAGTCCTTGAAAAAAAATAAAAAATTCTTCAAAACTTGATCTATGGTTTCGTGTCGTGAGCTTGCTTACAATGGATCACTTTCTATCGACGACATCTCATCATCTAGGAAGTTGATCTAGAACCCGTCAGTACATTGGAATCTGCATGCCTTAATGGCAGGTTTCTCACCTTCGACGATAGGTTTCATCATTGACCTTCGATTGAACGATTCCGTGGAATGTTCGACTTCAGATCACTTATTCAAATTTCATGGATTGTATTGAGTACTTTGAGATCCATTGTCATTATTGGTGGTTTCTCTCACACTTGTTAGTAGTTCACGTCATTCACTGGTAATCAAGTGGTTTCTACCATGTTCGACTTCAACACATTTAATCACATGGATAGAATCGTACTAGTTCCAGAAGCAGAAATCAAGACCCTGGATCTAGTTTCCACCATCCAGTCTGCAAGGAGTTTTATTATTCATTAGGCAGTAGACTATTCATTACAGATGGTTGCGCCCATGCTGTGTCTACACTATTGATGTAATATTAAAATCATTTTTGTATCAGAACAAGTTTAGTTAGTTTTGATCTGATTATGGGAATGCCTACCTCAGCGATGATATATATGTTTTGCATTGAATGTTTTTACAGGGTTCCAACTGGGGTGTCCACAGGCTAATCCTTGAAATGATAAAGCACATCACTCTTCGAATTCTCTCAGACTTTTCACTTTAGGGGGGCAATTTGTTACCCTGAAATTTGTCACCATGACATTTTGGTACTCCTTTAAGAAGTCTATAACATCAAAGTTCCTAAAGTCAAGCCTTGAAATTGAGAGAAAAGCTCATAAAAGTCTTTAAAACACTTGTACCACACTTTCTCTTAATATTTCCTCTGGTGCTGCACCTTTTGGCTATAAATCATGTGGATCCAAACACACTTTTTATTCAGTAATGGTGTGGACCCCTGTAAAAGGTAAAAAAGGGTGGAAGTAAAATCTAGAAGTTCATTTTGAGTCATTTTTGGAAGCTTCTAGAAACATTGTTGCAGTTGAAAGTCCGCTCTTTTCAGGTTCATGTATCCCATCCATTAAGGAGCTAACCCCTTGATGTAAGGAGCTAATACCTTTGAAGGAGGATTCTATCCCTTCTTGTTTGGAGCTGTAACCTCCTCTCTTTCACTATAAAAAGAGGCATAGGGCAGCCTCAAACATAGTTCAAGCTTTAGTATATTGGAGGTGAAGTGTTGTTGGAACTTAGACCCTTTTAGCTGAGATTTTATGTGGGAAAGATTACATACCTGTATGTATCTCAGTTGGAAGAGTGCAAGGATGGTTAGAGTAAAGGAAACGCCTATTCCGAACCCCAGGAAGGCTTGTATGACATCAAGGCAGACACAGTTGTAAGGATCTTCTTATTTAAGTTAATACGAATGAATATTGTTTTCTCAATGGGCTATTTAATTGATTATCTCATTTCTTGAATTCCTTGATCATATTGATAGATGTTTGATTCATAAATTGATTTATTATACATGTTCTTTTGATATTTTCTTGTGTTTGTGATTCCAGATCCTTGATGACGACTTTCTTCAAGCCACTGGAAAGAAGAGCAGTGCTAGATTACAAGTAGGTTTCTAAAAGCCTGTTATAATTAATTCCATGTCAAACAATATCTAGAGAAAATGGTTTTTATTTGTCCGTTTGTTGCTAGCTGTCCGTAGGAAACTTGGGAGGTCTATCTTGTCTGCAAGAACAACTTATTTGTCCAACAAGCAGTGAGGATCCATTTATGTTGGGTAGATGAGGTAGGATGGATCTCTCCTATGAATTCCAACCCCCACTATTGGAAAGGAGCTTCAACACTGATGGGATGCAAGGGAAAAGGTAGAATTTTTCTTTTGCCATCAAATATTTGGCACTTATGGCAAGTCTTGACTAGTTTGTGAGTATCGGGAAAAAGGGTAGGCCAATAGTAAGCAACTCTAAGGATCTTGTTGGCTGTAGTCTTCCAATAGAGGTGACCTCCACATTCTCCCTCATGTAATTCATGCATGATTTTTTCTGCATCTTCTTCAAGAAAACATTTAAGTAGCAAACCAACAGAACTCTTCCAGTATAACACTCCATCTAAAATGAAGAAATTTAAAGCTTTTTGTTTTAAGAATCTAGCTTTAGTCTTTGACAGAGTAGGAGGAGGATTGAGATAAAGAAGTACATAAATGATATCAGCATACCAAGATGAATTTAAAAACATTTCTACAATGTATGGAGTTGTAAATTCTTCTTTCTCCTCTAACGCATCAACCATATTCATGTCTAAAGCTTGGAAATTTGATTCATCCATAAGTTTTGCAAGTACTTGTCCTTTAATCAATTTAGTGGGTCTGATTTCTAAATCATATTATAAGATAGTATCAATCCATCAGGGTCTTGATTAATTATTTCTTTTACAACTATGTGTGGGACAAAAGCTATGACATGTGAATGCAAAATATAAACTCTAAAATCTTTCAAAGCTTTGATTAAGGCAAAGGCTTGCTTTTCCATGATGTTATAATTTAGAGGAGCATCCCTCAAGGCCTTGCTAAAGAAATATATGGGTTTTTCTTGCCCCATTATGTTATTTTTCAATAATACTGCTGCCACGGTATGTTCAGATGCAAATGAGAAGATGTAAAAATCCTTGGTGAAGTCAGGACTGATTAAGACTAGTGTTTGTGTGAGTGCTTGTTTTAATATCTCAAAATATTGTTTTTCTTCCATATTCCACTTCACTCCTACTTCCTTTTTCAACATATTTGTGATATTCCTTAGGAGTTCAGCAAGTTTGGGGATGAATATTCTTAGGAAGTTAATCTTTCCAATGAAATATTGCAGCTCTTTAATGTTTCTGGGATGGCTGATTTGTAAGACGCCTTCTATCCTTTTGGGATCTATTTTGATTCCTTCTTCAGAGATGATGTGGCCTAATATTTTTCCTTCCTGAAGGCCAAATAGATTTTTCTTAGGATTCAAAGATAGGCCATACATTCTACACTTTTCAAAAACTTTTCTCAAGTGGACTAAGTGTTCTTCATCAGTCTTAGAGTAGACAATGATGTCATCAAGGTATATGACTATGAAGTAACCTATGTCTTCCGAAAAAGCTATGTCCATTTCCCTTTGGAAATTGGCCCCTGCATTCATTAAAATGAATGGCATTTTAACATACATGAATGTACCCCAAGGTGTGGTGAAAGCAGTTTTGAGTTGGGCACTTAGAGAGACCAGAACTTGGTTATAACCTGAGAAGCCATCTAGTAATGAGATTCTTTGTGAGCCAACTACTTTTTGGAGTATGTGATCCATTTTAGGCAAGGGGTAATTGTCCTTTAAGGAGGCCTTGTTCAAATTTCTGAAGTCAATGCAAAGCCTAATTTCCCCGGTCTTCTTCCTAACTAACACAAGGTTTGACACCCATTCTGAGTATCTGACAGGGACTATGATCCTGGCATCGTACATCTTTTTTATTTTTTTCTCAACTGAAGGTAACAAGACGGAGTTAATCCTTCTCAATTTTTGTTTGAATGGTTTCTGATTTTCCTTGAGAGGAATTTTGTTTTGAGTGATTTTAGTGTCATAGGATTTCAAGTCTTCATACCCCCAAGAAAACACATCTTTAAATTCTTTAAAAAGCTCAATGTATTTATGTTTTGTGCGACGAGGGAGAGTTTTGGATAGCTTGACTATTTTGTGCTCTTTCATCCCTCCAATGTTACATTCTTCTATATTTGTTTCAGTGGATTCTATCTTGGGTTTTTTAGCTATATCATTAAAATAAAACAACTCTTCTAATGGTGTAAGGCCTCTTGGCAAGGTGTATCAAATATTTGATCTGATTTATCAAATATTTCTGCAACACAAGGATTTTTAATGTGGTTCATATCATCATTAAAGGAAAACTCTATTTTGGGAGTTTCATTTTCAGAAAAATTATTTCTTTCAAATCTTAAACTTTGTTTTGTGCTTGAAAATTCATTTTTGAATTGCAGAAAATCACCTATTTTCTCATCACTGTCAAACACTTTCCAATGGTTCAAGTTGTCTAGAATAGTAGGCCTATTTTTTACTTTGATGAGGTATTGTTTATTTTCATAGGTTAAAGAGCAATTACTTGCAGCAAAAGCAAGCTCATTGGCAACACAGTTTTGGGCCCTAGGGATGAAAATGAGCTCATACTTCTCAAAGGTTTTGAGAAGATCTAGGGCAGCATTCCTATACTCTCTCAGTCTAGGGTTCTTGGCTGAATATTCTCCCTTTATTTTTCTGATGATCAGTTCTAATTCTCCTTGAACCAAGATTTTCTTAGCTTTGAGGTCTTTAAGTAAGTGTAAACCAATAATGGGAGCCTCATATTCTGCAATGTTATTGGTGCATTGGAAATATAGCCTATAGGAATGGCCTTTATTTTTGTTATGGATCCAAACGCCAGCTCCTGAGCCAGCCTTACCATAAGAGCCATCAAAGCTCAAATGCCAAAGGGTGTCAATTTCATATTTGTCACTGTTTTGTACTTCGGGGCTGCTAGAGTTTTGGGTGTCATTTTCTTGATGAGAGGGTTGGTTTTGTTGTTCTGGGGGGCTTAGTTCTCCTTCATTGTCATTCACTTTTTCATTGATATCATTTTCATTGTACAAGATGAATGAGTCAAGTTCTGAGTGAATGGAATAAACTGGTGTGTTATTTTTCCTATCTTTTCTACTCACCATATATTTCATGTGGGATTCCCGGTACAACCTCCTTGTTTGATTGAAGACTGGGATGACGTCATAAGTCATGTCCATTTGAAGGCTACCCTGGAGTTTGGCCCCCCATGATCTAGATAAAAGCATGCCGTACTTTGGGGGGATGTCAGCAACAACTATGTCCATGACTAGACTTTTAGCAGGGATTTGTGCCAAATTGACACACAGATCCTTGATTAGGCCTAGACACTTAACCCTACTTGAATCAAAAGAGTACAATTATTTGTAAGGCTTTGTGATTTCTAGGACTAATCTCTCCATCACCACCTTTGGCATGAGGTTGTGTGAGGCATCGGAGTCTAGCATAGCATTATGTAGAATTTTGTCATGTATGTTCAGACTGACATAGAAAGGAGGGACAGCTCCTTCTTGATATTTTCCCTCCACTTCAGAACCAAACAACAACTTTGGTTTATCATAAATTAAGTTTAAAGTGTTAGTATCATTCCCTATGTTTAACACTTTGGAAATTTGGGGTCTATATACCTCTTGCATTACCAATTCAGTGAGAGGCATGGTTATCTTGATTTTGGAAATCTCTCCTTCAAAGTTGAAAGGTAGAGGTGTCTTTATTGCATTTACATCAGTTTTATCAGCCATAAACTTTTCTACATTTTTTATTGCTAATTCTGATTTGATGGTTTGGACAACAATGTTTTTTCAGGGCCACTAGTTGAAGTACTAGGGCAGATTGAATCATTACTAGGTTGATTGTTTTTTAGTTTGTTTAGATCATCTTTCTTAGCCATGGAATTTGTGTTTTCCACTGTCTTTTTAGGAATATGTTCGTGGGTTTCCTAACAACAGTGTTTGACTGATTTGTTTTAGGAACATCTTGATTCTTTTTGCTCCTAAGGTCGTATTTCCTATGGACTTCCAATATGGCATTCTCAAATCCTAGTTTATAGTCTTCAGAATCTTCATATGATTTTTCATTTGGTTTTGAAGATAACATCCTTTGTTCTTCTTCGGTAATAAAACTTCGTCGAAGTGTACGAGAAAGAACCACTTTAGCTACGCATAACTAATAGCCCTAACAACAATAATGGCTGCAAAACATCTTCAGATCTGCAATTAGTAGTTAAAGTGCTGCAACAAACATATCTATAAATGGAAAGACATTAAGCAGTAAAGTAAAGAATTTGCTCCATGCATCCAACAGACAAGACAAGAACACGATTTTTGAATGAATTTTTATATTACAGGGCACCTGGGAGGAAACAAGAAGGTGTATCCAGATTTCCTCAATGGGATGGGTTCTTTGTAGTCCTCAGCACTTCAGATCTAAGCTTTCTCTCTCTTGTAGATGTAGAAAACCCAATGTAGAAGGTAGAGCTCAATGGGAGCAAAAATGGCAGAAAATGAGACCAAGTGTATAGATCCGGAGTGATCTAGTATGCAACAAAAGGTGAAGAATGAAGGGGAAAACCCTCCTATTTATAACAAAATATTGGGTCATTCTAGATCTTGGTGCATGATTAAAATAATGTTAACTAAATCTAGATCCACCTCTATGGAATATTTTATTATTATTTGTTGGAGGGAAAGGGACTTTGACTTGGGTCAAAATCCCTTGATTAGTGAAGAATAAATAAATAAATTATTTATTTATCCTTTTAAGGAAGTGGTTGAGATATAATCAAATAAATAATGATTTATTTAATTAATAGTGGTTGATTTGGTCATATTTAACAAGGAATATTATTTAAATAATTATTCCTAGAAAATAATAAGATAACTATGGGTGTATCTCATTAATTTCTTTGTTTTTTGGGTTAAACATGACTGGGAATAATAATTAAATTGTGGTTTAATTAATTATTCCTTTTGGGGTTTCCTTAATTAACATAGTGAAAGCAGTTTTACTTGGGGTAAAACTGGTCTTACATGGTGTACTTGGGTCCATCTAATAATAAAAGGTGAGATGACCAAAAAATGGTGTAATAGATTGCCCCCCAGCGTGCGAGTGTCAGGAGCAAATCGTATGACCGAAGTACGTTGTAAGAATACAATCACCAGACAACGAAAGGGGATGTCAGAGAGAGAAGTGTGAGGTAGATAGTGTGCTGAAGGACTAGACCCTAAGGAGATGAGACTCGCAGGTGCAACAAGTCTCTTTTTATGAGAGGGTACCGGTGCTGAAGGCGGCGGGGGAGGCATACCTATGCCCGCCGTGACAAAGTACAAAAGAATAGTGTGTCCAGTAAACAAGGGACCGAACCATAGAGTACAGCTGGCATAAACAAAGGCCAGATAAAAATACAATGAAGAGTCTCACATACATGTTGTGCCTGGGATAACAGCCAGGACTAGTACAATAATATCCGAGTACATGAGATAAATACAACCCAAATGCCCCCTGTAAATGGGGAAGGGCTCACAAAATCTGACTGATACATGCAAATCATGGAGGCGCTGCAGGTGGCTAAGGCCAACATCATCAAAATATGGAGCGGCATCAAAGGCTGCAATGAAGAGGTCATCCGGGCATGTGGGGGGCTACCTGCAGGGCCACCCCCTCATGAGGGCTGAGACATCTCACACACGCCCGGAAATCATCAAGAGCTGCTGCTGGGTCACTGGACTGTCCAGTATACTCATCTCGATCATGCTGAAAGGAGCTGGAGAAGTAATCAAGTCAAAGGGAAGTGAGAGATCCCCCTGCCTGATCCGAGGCACCGAACAAGAGTGGAAGCTGGAACCAAGGGACACCGCCCTCTAGACCTTGCTTCTGGAATAAATGCGCTGATGTCGACAGAAGGAGGTCCGCCGTAGGTGAGGCAATAAGAGACCCTCAACTAAGGCACGAGAGAATAACAATAGAGCGACAGACAGACTGATACCAATGATGATAGTGGAAAGGGGGAGGATGGAGTGGCGAATGGACGACTTCCCTTGTTAGAGCATAAAGGGCATGAATGACATGGCAGCGACTGACACAATATCAAAAGGGATAGGGGACAGTGGGACTGAAGGTCATGATATGCGACACAAGGGAGGAACCAAGCAAAGAAGGATGGAGGGCTATAGTGGGGTGCAAAAGGACGCAGGATAGACTCCATGAATGCAATGATGACTCGACTTGGATGCTCTAAACAAGGGCGACTGTAGAGTGCTGCCACACAGTAAAGGCCCCAATGGGGGGTCATAGAAACATGAGCACAAAGTGGGCACTCATGACGAAAATCAACACGAACATGGACAAGTAAGGGGGCGATGTGGTGCCCCAAGTACAAGTGTCGTAAGTGAGGAAATTCGATTTTAAGGAGTGGTGAAGTGACCCTTCGTGGAAAAAATGTGGCCGGGTGAAGTATCAAATCACCAAAAACTAAGTAAAACCCATTTGAGAGCTCGGTGAGATCTATCCAGCGGTGCTGACGGTTCGTCGAACGGGGCTACGGTGTGGTCGCAGCAGTCGAAAGAAGAAATAGGGGTTCTCTTTTAATGAGGCAGTTTTCCCTCCAAAAGCATTCATTTGCTATTGTTGCTGTGGTGAATGTCGAGAGGAGAGAAGGCCCTAAATCTTGCGGCGAACGTAGCGGACAAACCGACCGTTGGATTCGAGATCTGTCAGTTGGAGGCGAGAGGCCTAACCTTGCTCTTGCATTTTGATGGATTACATTTGCAGCAGAGGGCCCAAAACCCCCAGAAACAGCCCCTCCTTCATCTCTATGGCCGGGTCGCACTTTTTTGGGGCAAAAAGTACGACCCAGGACGCAGGTATTAGGGCAACAAGTGCGACCTGGTCCAGAATATGGCAGAAAACTGCGACCTGGGAGATGAGGGGGGTTTGGTGCTGTTTTATGGCTGGGAGTTGGATTTTGGTGAAGTAGGAAAAATGAAAAAACAGATGCTGGCTATCCTTACAAATCCTTACAAATGATGTAAGGGCCTAGCCCTAATGAGTCAAACTTCCCATGACCTAGGACATCATGGGCCTGGTCATATACTAGAACAAGGTCGCCTTCGCGAAAAGTGCGAGGTTGGACTTTTCGGTCATACTGAGCTTTGGTGCGTTTTTTGGCCACTTCCATGGTTTGCAAGGCAACACGGCGGTCTTCGGAGGCATGCTCAAGCATGATAAGTCATTGTTCTAGCGGTGGGGTGTCAGGGAGAAGTTCAACGGCTAGTTGTAGAGAAGGAATTTCACACGTGATTGGTAAGACAACCTCCTCTCCAAAAACGAGGTGAGGAGGGTTATGGTTGGGGGGCAGAGGTGCCCCCAAGCATGGTGTGGTCATGCCAAAATGTATCTAGAAAAATGGGAATCTAAACACATTTTAATGATGTGGTGTGCCATTTGTTCTGGTTATGGTTATGCAGTTTGAGAAAGGAAATGGAGGATTACCAATCTCTTTTGGTACTGCATATAGGGATCCAATGGACTTTAAGTTTCCGAATTGGCATACCTGGTGTCACTATCCCAAAAGGAGGATTTGGAGATAATGAACTGATGCTCTCGTAGAAAAGCTATAGGTTGGTCAACAATAATGTCTAAGAGACTGGGTTGTTGATGTAAGATGAGGGAACGATAAGGGGTATCGTCCCGAGAGTGATCTGAAGTGATATGGGACTCTAGAGGTTCGTCTAAATGTGGAAGAATACTGGGTCTAGAGTCAACACGACTAGATACACTAGGAGAGTGGTGGAGAATGGCGTCTCGTGGTCTCTCAAATGTGGGTGCCCCCTTACCCAAACATTGGGTTTTGATGTAATGGCCACAAGGTGGATGTGGTGTCAACGCATGGGTGCGATGTAAGGGGGAATAGATAAAGTCAGGGGTGGGAATTTCTTCCATAATGTCGTCATCGTGATAGAAGATGGGGTGACTGGTGGAAGAAGAACCACCTGACATGGTGAAGTGGCCCGAATCATCATCATGAGAAGAGAGGTTCACATGCGCATCGTCACAATGGGTGACCGAAGAGTAAGTAGATAACGGATCTACCGATGTTGAGCCCAAGATGACCGCTGAAGGAAGGTCAAGCGAAACAATAGGGGAGGATTCAGATGGAACGTTCCCCAATGGTCTCATGGATGATGACAGGTACAAAATGGTGACCGAGGGCTCCGTTGACTTAAAAGTGGGAGGCGGAATGTGAATGTCCTCTGGTCCGATCGAAGCGGCCTTGAATTGGCGGTACAAGTCCAAGGAGGAACGGTACTCGTCAAGGCGAGGACAGAGGTGGGTGTAATGACCGTGAAAATCGCACAAGGCACAAGGGTGGTTTGTGCGCAAGTGTTTGAGTTTTGGGAAGGAGTCGGGGATAGTGACATGGACTTCTGGGAGATCAGAGTCGGGGAATGTCTCGTTGACCAGAAGCTTGAGGTGGGGCAATTCAGGACACATGTGAGTGGCATGACCGACGACATCACACAAAGCGCATCGAATGGCGGGCTTTGGTGGTCGTGGGAGGGTAAGGGATGTCGGGGGGGCCGGATCTTGATGGGTTGCCCCATTTCGGGCTTTGCCTTTCTTCCCGGGAGCCGTCGCAACAGGAGAAGGGTCCTGTGGAGGTGCTGGGGGCACAGTGGCTATGGAGGAAGCAAGGGGGACCGGTTGACCCGGTGTCAAAGCCATATAAGGTTTGGGGTGACCAGGGGGGGTGGCGGCTGGGGGGTCAAGGTACCAGACCGGAATGCCCAAGTTCAAGTTAGGGAGAGAGAGAGGGTGGCCATGACGGGGACGGAATATACTCCAGGAGGGGGAGCCAAGAAGGGGATCTGTCCAGCAGGGTAATGACCAGGAGGTACGGCTCCGAGATGGTTAAGGCCAGGGGGAACCGAGCCGGGAGGATAAAGAGGTTCGGAGATACCAGCTGTAGGGGGAGGGCCAGAAGGAGGAGGTCCGGTTGGCTGAGAGGAATGGCTAGGAGCGGGTTGCGGAGGGCGGGGGGGAGGTTGCGGACTAGCCGAGGCAGGCCGCTCACGGGTGGCCTGAGACGATTGCATCATGCAAACATTCGACAAGCTGGGATCAGTAACAAGAGGGGGGGGGAAGATGAGTGAAAGTACCAAGCAGGGTGGAATCTTTATAGACGCCGGGGGAGACACTGGTCAAAGAATCGACGGTTTGCTCGTTGGCTACAGAAGAGATGGTCGTCTCGGAGGAGGTCTGAGACGGCGGCTCATGATAAGATAGCTGGTCAATGGTGACTATCTTCCCATTATGTGGAAAAGACATCTTGCGGAAAACCGAGGATGGGACAGCAGACATGGCATAGGTGTAGCTTCGCCCCAATAGAATGTTGTAGTCTAGGGGGGCGTCAATGACTTCGACGTCAACGCAAACAGTCTTACCGACGAGGGTGATGGGACAGTTACGAAACAGGCCAATGGGCTGGGAGGCATGACCGTCCCACGCTCTAAGGGTGATCGTGGAAGGGGCCAGCTCAGGGGATCCGAGTTGCTTCCAAACCGAAGCGGACATCATGCAGGTGGATGCCCCCTCGTCAATGATACACCGGGAAACGATGGCGTTTCGTATTTTGACTGAGATTTGGAAGGCGACGAAAGGAGGGAGGGGAGGGTGGTCCGATTGAGTGGCGTCGAAAACAATCATCTGGTCGTCAGCAGGATCTACAGCGCCCACGGCAGATAGTAGAGCCTTCTTTTGGGAAGGGCATGACTGGAGGAGTTCCAGTGTGGAAATGGCAGCAGGGGACTGCGCCAAATCATCTACTATGCTATACGACCGAGCGGCTCGACCGGAAGCAGCATTTCGGCGTAATGGTCCCTTTGGAATCTTTGGATGAACCTCAACTTTGGGTTGAGGGATGTGTAAGGGGCCGTTGGATGTCGAAAGAGGCTCTGCAGAACCTGAAGAGGGGGGCTCAGGAGCAGACTGAGCAGGAGGCTTGGGGTACTGGCGAGACCGAGTTTGAAGGTTAAGGTCGACGGTGAGAGGCGGATCAGAGTTCATCATGAGGATCTGGTAATTGGAGGAACCAGAAGGGGAAGGTGGAGTGGCCACCTGTCCGTCAGGTGGTTGGGTAGCCATGAATCCCTGCTGTGCATCCACCTGCGCTTGAGGGGGCGGGGAGCGCTGTTGCAGGGGTTGAGAAGGCAAGGGAGGCGAAAGGGCATATGCCGGAGGAGTTGGCGCGCTAGGCTGTGGATAAGGGTAATGGTTAGGTTGGGCAACATTGAGGTAAGCAGGAGGTTGGGCAAAAGGATGAGGCATGCCGTATCCTGGATGCATGCTACCGGGAGGGGGAGAGGTGCAGGAAGTAGTGCCCCCTCCCCCAGGAAAACCATAGCTCATGTGAGGTTGAACGGATGGATGAGAGATGGGTCCAATGATATTGTTGGCGGCATGAGGTGCCCCCGGTGTATGGGCATCATTGGGTGTGGGAAGATCAGGTAGGACAGTAGGATCATAACCTGTCTGAGCGTAGATCAGGTCATACTTTAACGCCATTTGGAGGGCATCTTCTTCAGTTTGAGGAAAATGGGATGCGACATCTTTCCCGATAGGGGACAAAAGAGATCTAAGGAACCAGTCCATGTAGACACGGTCTTCGAAGGGAGGAGATTGGCATAAGCCCCGTCGTCTTCGCCAGTCCTGGACATGGGTAGAAAGGCGGGTCGAAGAGGTTTGCTTGAAGGAAGTCAAGAGTTCGATACCAGTGTCATAACGAAGGGGAAGCTGGAAGTAAGATAAAAAAGCCCGGGCAAGAGTTGCAAAGGTGGTATGAGAGGAAGTGGGCTGGTCAACATACCACTTAGAAGCTTCGCCTGTAAGCATGCGTTGGAACAGTCTAAGACGAACAGAGTCATCGATAATGGAGGTAGATGAACACCACATGTGGAAAGATCGAACATGATTTGAAGGATCTTCTCCAACACGACCTTCAAACTTTGGGATGTCGGAAGGGAGCTTTGTCGGCATAGCGGGCCAACTAGCGTCATGATGTATAGGGTCGTTTATCAACCGGTCCAGATCGGGGAGGCTGAGGCCTGCCAAGAAGGGGAGCACGGGTGAAGCCGAGGTAGTTCCCGTGGTGGTTCTGCTAGTAGTAGTCCCGGCATTAGGGCTGGGATTCCCGCTAGTGTTAGGCCCTGGACCAGACATAGTGGAGGTGACAGGGGGGAGAACCAGAAGGAAAAGGAGAACCCAAAGAATCAGCGAAGGACTGGCTCGACGATGGTGGGACGGAGCAGGTCGATCGACCGGAGACAGAGGGTGAAGGCCAAGGAGGCTCCGGGAACGGCGCCTTGGGGGTGCAATGATGACAGGAAGAAGGAAACCGACAAGGGCAGAAAGGGACAGAATCAAGAAGGTCAAGGGAAGATAAGGTGCAGTGACAATTGATTTTAGAGTCTTTGCCAGGCGGTGTAAACCAGGCGCTTCTTCACTTAGGGTCAGTGTGTGGTGTGCGTTAATTTTAATTTTTAAACCCTTTCCGTTGTTTGAGAGCAAAAAAGTGTGCTGCGTAGCTGAAAATAAACCTACAGAGAACAGAATAAAATGTTGAAATAACAGAAAAATAACAGCTACGTATGCATCTATCTAACCCAAGAAGGTGGGTCTCTCAACACTATGCTGAAAAGAAAGGGAAAAACTATGGAAACACACACAAAGGAAGCTCAACAGATCTAGGGTCAAAGGGGACAGAGATCCGGAGGATAAAGCTGCAGATAAGGGGTGCAGATCACAGCCAAGAGACAGAGGCAAGGTGGCTGGAAAAAAGGGAAATCAACAAAAAACCGGGGCGGGGCAAGGCAGAGGCCTTTAGAGGAGGTCCAAACAAAACGACAAGAGGTGATTTGAAAGGAAAAGAGGCTGATTTCAAAGGATCTGGAAGTGAGGTCACAGATCTGGAAAAAGAGGGGGCTGAAGCTCGGAAACCGACGGCTGAAACAGCTGAAACTCTTCCACAAAAAGTGGAGGGTACTAAAGCCCTAAGGGGCTGGGTTCCCACTTAGATGAGTAAAAACAGATCAGATCTTGGTCAAGGCGGGCTGAGACAGAGGCTGGAAAACCCTGGCAGAGGCTGCAGCAGAACCCAAAAAAATTGCAGAAAAAATGCTGGAAAAAAGGCAGGTCGCAGGTTCTGACCTGATCTGAGTTGAGGTCGCAGGAAACAGGCTGAAAAGTGCGCCCAGGTCGCAGGTTTTGGGCCAAAAGGTGCGACCCCCCCGTTCCGGTTGTTTCGGCGGCAGATTTTTTGAAAAGTTGCCGTCTCAGTTGCGGCTGGTGTCGCTTACCTGCGCAATAGGGCCAGAAACACACGAAAGTTAGAAATTTTAAGTTTTTAGGGTTTTATGTGAGAAAAATGACATAAAAAGAGGAAAACTAAGCAGCTGAAAAGAAGCCCTAGGGCCTGAAGTAGCCGGATATGCAGGAATATGAAAAACGACAGCGGTCGTAATTTAAAACCCGTGTGGAGTCGCCATTTGTTAGTATGAATTCTTTGTCGAAGCGTACGAAAAAGAACCACTTTAGCTACGCATAACTAATAGCCCTAATAACAATAATGGCTGCAAAACATCTTCAGATCTGCAATTAGTAGTTAAAGTGCTGCAACAAACAGATCTATAAATGGAGAGATATTAAGCAGTAAAGTAAAGAGTTTGCTCCATGCATCCAACAGACAAGATAAGAACACGATTTTTGAATGAATTTTTATATTACAGGGCACCTGGGAGGAAACAAGAAGGTGTATCCAGATCTCCTCAATGGGATGGGTTCTTTGTAGTCCTCAGCACTTCAGATCTAAGCTTTCTCTCTCTTGTAGATGTAGAAAACCCAATGTAGAAGATAGAGCTCAATGGGAGCAAAATGGTAGAAATGATACCAAGTGTATAGATCCAGAGTGATCTAATAGGCAACAAAAGGTGAAGAATGATGGGGAAAACCCTCCTATTTATAACAAAATATTGGGTCATTCTAGATCTTGGTGTATGATTAAAATAATGTTAACCAAATCTAGATCCACCTCTATGGAATATTTTATTATTATTTGTTGGAGGGAAAGGGACTTTGACTTGGGTCAAAATCCCTTGATTAGTGAAGAATAAATAAATAAATGATTTATATATCTTTTTAAGGAAGTGGTTGGGATATAATGAAATAAATAATGATTTATTTGATTAATGGTGGTTGATTTGGTCATCTTTAACAAGGAATATTATTTAAATAATTATTCCTAGAAAATAATAAGATAACTATGGGTTTATCTCATTAATTTCTTTGTTTTTGGGTTAAACATGACTGGGAATAATAATTAAATTGTGGTTTAATTAATTATTCCTTTTGGGGTTTTCTTAATTAACATAGTGAAAGCAGTTTTACTTGGGGTAAAACTGGTCTTACATGGTGTACTTGGGTCCATCTAATAATAAAAGGTGAGATGAC